>JARHVA010000735.1:2542500-3045000 GCA_037957365.1 Torreya grandis | reverse complement strand
GTATTTTTTCACTTACAACCATACAAATAGATGTCGTTAAAGCAAAAAAAAAATGATAACAAGTTATCCCCTAATTATTATGGGCCTTATCAGATCTTGTAAAAAATTGGTAGTGTGGCCTACAAGTTAGATTTTCCTTCATCCACTCGCATACATCTAGTATTTCATGTATCATGCCTGAAGAAAGTCATTATACATAAAGTTACCATTCAAATAGAATTACCAAAATTGGATGAGGAAGGTAAAGTTATTCTTTATCTTAAGGTGATCCTTCAATGACACACTAAGCAACTGTGTTCTAGAGCAATTACAAAATACTTGATCAAATGGAAGAATCTACCATGTGAAGATTCCACTTGGGAAAATGAAGAATTTGTGTGGTAGTATCCAAAATTCCAAAAACATTGAATACAATGTTATTTTGAAGTGGAAGGGCTTGTTATGCCCTTAACCATTGGTATGTCTAAGGATATGTGTATCCGACTTGGGCTTACATACCTCTTTTACTTACTAGATTTCTCTATGTTCTTAGATAGGTCAGCCTATGGAATAACCTTGTATAAGTAGAATATATATAGGAGGTAGTGGTTAGTCTTTAAGTATCATGTGTGAAGTATTCTACTAATAGTGCATTATTGTGGAGGTTGCCCCCTCAAAGTGGATTTGCTATATTGTCTAGTATTCTATTTTGATGTCAATTATCGCTATGAATCTCTCATATTTTCTTATTTTGAAAAATATAAAATCATTCTATGTGAATATCTAAGTAATTTCATTACACATTATTACCTCTTTACTAGATACCTCTTCCAAAACCATAAGTGAACCATCCCAACCACCTACACCTAAACTTGCCAAATCACCTTATGCTTCTCTTACCAAGCTAGTCAAGAATCTGGGAATCCTTCCCACACCTAGCCACACTCACCCCTCTTTGAAGTTGGATTTAACACCATCTAGTCCACCAAATAAGACCTCAACCAAACCAATTAATAAGGTAGAGTTGCCCAAACTTCAACCTTGAACTAGACCCATACCCCCTCCTTCCCACTTGCCTTCTATTTTAATACCCCATCCTTTTACTATATAATTACCTATTCTTACTCTACTAAAGCATCCCCTTTTTCTCCACCAATGCCTGCACCCATCAAACCATCTAGTTCTCCCTCATTTGTAACTAACCTATCTATTTCTACTTTCCCATCCATATCCAACCCCTCATCATCCAAATATTCCACCTCAAATCATCTACCCTAAAGATAACCATAACTAAATAATCCCAACTACCTACTAGAACTGATCCACCATCTATAACTTCTAAGAAGGCTCTCATCCCTAAACCTATGAACCCATCACCTCCAACACCTTTGAATGAATCCTACTAATCCATCCTACAAAGGTTATTGTAAACTTATTCCATTAGCTTACCCCCTATAAAACCATTCTACCCTTCTAATACCAAACCCTCTTATTTCAATGATAACTTGATTTATGCATACCATAAGGCACCAAGACATGACATAGAGAACTAAAAATATCTCCAAGAACTTGTTAATAGTATATATGATGAGGATGATCTATTATTAGATGAACCCATCTTACCCCCATTACCAATCTTACCATCAACCCAACCTACCAACCTTTACCTACTCTCCCACTCCTACCCAAAGATGAGGAGGAGGAACCAAAGCAAGCATCAAACCTAGAAAACACCCTTATCCAAACCATTCATGTGGTTACTCCATCCCAATCCCAACATAAAGATAAGGGAAAAACAAAATCATCCATTCCATGGACTCACCCTTCAACCCCTCAACCTTCTAACCAAAACCAAGTACCTACACCTTTACCTATGCCACCACCAAATCCCAAAGTATCCATTTTAGGAACCTCTCTCTCTCTAACCCATCTAAATCAATCTAGCATATCATATTGAAACAACTTCACTAGACATAAATGAAAATGATCTTTTATGAACTAGTTAACACCTCACCCCACCATCATCAAGCACTGATCAAGACTCTATAATCTATAGAGGTTCAACCAGATGATCCTCAACCTCTTGAAACCTTTCTTGGATCCCTCTAAATTTCCACCCTCATTACCTTTTAGGATTATAAAATACCTCTCACTCATCCTAAGGATTATAATCCTCCCCTTTTTATTACTACATACATCAATCAAACTCACATCAAAAGGGTGATAATTGATGGAAGAACTAGCATCAACATTATCTCCTCCCATGTTTATGACCAAATTTAGTTTCCCAAAAATATAATTTCAAAAATTATAATGCTCTTTCACTCCTTTAATGATACCATGGCCACTACCATAGGGACCATTATCCTCCATATCCACTTGAGGCCTCGTACTATTCCCAAATTATTTTACATTATATAAGGTGAGTTCTAATACAATGTGTTACTTAGATGCCCTTAGATCCATGATATGAGTTACATCCCTTACACCTTACACTGATGTGTTAAATTTGAGCATTAGGGACAAGTTATTACCCTCAAATCTGACCCTAGTCCCTTTGGCTCTTGTAATATGACATATTAGCCTAACAACATCCTCCTACCTCCTTCATCTATCATACAACCAACTCTTAAAAAAACCACCCCACCAACCAAAACTTTCAATGCTCCCACCCACAATAGTGATGAAGCTTCATCTAGCTCATCTATCCCTTCATCCCAAATTTTGGTTAAGGACCCCTTAGAATCTATGTTCTAACATCTCTCTCTTAGGGAATATTGTCTTTTAGCTATCAATGTTTTCCCCATTTTGTAATAATATGAGAACCTCAAATATGACCCTTCTTATAATCCCAACATCAAAACCATTATACATTTTGGGCTCCCCAACAATCAAACAAACTTCATCTTTGAGGGGCTTGATCAGCCACTCTCATTCCTACCACTACCCCATTCATCCAACCATTCACTACCAATTTCTCCTACTTGGACAAACCATCCTTTTCCAAATATTACCTTTATAGGTGTGCTTTAAAGGGTTTTAGTCTTAGCCTTTATAAATAATTGCCTCATGAGCTACCCATAATTAAAATGAAAAACCTCCTGAGTTCTTTGGCCTTGGGTTTTTACCACTAGGATAACCCACATCACCAAAACCCATTGCCACCATTGATGAAGAACTTCCATCCTCACCCATCATATCTCCCTTAAAATTTTAGGGCTCTGATATCATCCCATCTAAAATTTTTTTATCAATAGCATTATTTTATCCCCCTAACCTATCAAAAGGATGGCCGAACTAAACCTCTTTCTATCATCCATCCTAAAATGATTGAACATGCTTCTCCTACCATTAATACCATCCAACAACAGGATGATGGTTCCATTCTCACCTACCTCAGTGTGTGGGATTATTCTATTTATAAATTCATTCCTCTTGAGAATCAAACTATACTGAATGAATCCATTATTGATGTCAACTTGGGTATTCAGGATAACCCCCGTATCATCAAAATCAAGCAATCTTTAAATTCTATAGAAAAATAAGATTAACCTTCCTTCCTTCAAAACCATAACAAATAATTTGCTTGGTCTTATCATTATATGCTTATAATTTGCCCTTATATTTCCCTTCATAACATTGTTACATGTTCTAAGGCTAAATTAGTTTGGCAAAAGATTCATAGAATGTATCTTTACATAGCTCTCCTTGTCAAAGAAAATATTTGACATCTATTATATTCTGACTTCATTCAACCCATATAATATCCAAAATTGGTTTCCAACATCATTCCCATCACCAAACTCATAGGGGGCCTTCACCCCTACATCAACTTTCATGACCTCAACCTTGCTTGCCCAAAGGATGACTTTCCTTTGCCAAACATCGACCAACTTGTTGATCTTATAACCAGTCATGAAATGTTAGCTCTCATGGATAGTTTCTCAAGATATAATTATATCTTTATTTTCCATAAATATCAGCATTAAACTTCCTTTATTACCCCATGGGGAACCTTCTACTACAGGGTCATGCCCTTTGGACTAAAGAATGTTAGAGCAACCTATTAGTGGGTCATGACCTATATCTTTCAGGATATCATACATATAATCATAGAAGACTATGTGGATGATATCCTTGGGAAATCTAAACACCAAAAGGATCACTTAGTTGTCCTCACCATCATTTTTAATTGACTAATCCATTATCATATCAGTCTCAACCCCAAGAAATGTATTTTTGGAGTCTTATCAGGAAAGCTTCTTGGTTTCATCATCTCTCTCTATGGAATCAAAATAAATCCTACCAAAGTTAGATTAATCTTGGAGATTCCTCCTCCTACCAAAATTATGAAAATCCATAGCCTACAGAGAAAATTTTAATTCATTCATCACTTCATCTCCCAATTATTAGATAGATGTCAACCCTTTCACCATCTCCTAAAGAAAGACACCTATTTTAAGTGGACCAAGGGATGTCTACAAGACTTCAATTCAATCAAGGAGTATCTTCTAATTCCACTTATCCTCATCCTTCCTAAAGAGGACCAACCCTTCTACCTTTATATATTTACCATGGACCATTCCCTAAGGGTAATACTCACTCATCATGATGAATATAATAAATAGAAATCCATCTATTACATTAGTCATACTCTTATCAAATATGAAACTTGGTATACCCATCCCAAAAACTCTACCTCACCTTATTCTTTGTGGCCTCCAAACCCTATCACTACCTTATTAATCATAAAACATACATCATCACCAACACTGGCCCCCTCAAGTATATGACTCTAAGCGATACCAAAACTAGTGTATGGATAAGTGGCTCATGCGCCTAGCTAAGTTTGATCTTGATTTCCTTCCACAAAAATCCATTAATTTAAAATTAATCACTAATTAATTGGCCAAATATCTTTTACCAAAAAATCAACCTCTTCTTGTTGCCTTTCTAGATGAGTCTATCATAACTCTTTCTCAGGAAGAACCCACCTGCTAAATGACCATGTTCTTTGATGACTCCAAATGCCAATATGGTGGGGGTGATGGATTAATTCTCATTACCATTAATTTTTAACCTCTTCCCCTTTATTTTAAACTTTACTTTGAATGCACCAATAACATATCCGAATACTAATCCCTCTTCATAGGTCTCCAAACCACCCTAGCCTTGGGAGTCAAAACAATTAGTGTCTTTGGTGACTCCCAACTAGTCATCAACCAGGTCAATGGATCTTATCAATGTAAAAATGATGTCTTATTGAAATACAAGTAAATCATAGACATATTCTTAGCATCATTCAATCATTATCTTATCTAGTTATTTCCTTAATCTACTAATAAATTTGTAGACACCATAGCCTCCCTTGCTTCCCAAATTCTATATCAACCTACCAAATCTAAACTATTTATCACCATACATAATTTTATCACACCCTTGTATATCAATTTTTATTTTCCCACCATTTTTAGTATGGAAACATCTCCTTATGACATTTTTTAAGACTAAAATTTTGACTACCTTAACCTTGGTATTATTCCTCCCAACCTTTCAAAAAATGCCCAAAGTGATTTTATTCAGGGTACCTCTCATTATACCATACTAGGGGGGATCGTTTACAAATGTGGCTTTAATGGCATCCTTCTCCATTGTCTACATGGCCTTTAATCCTCCCACAATATCAAAAAAATACATGAGAGAATATATGGGGGACATTTTAAAGGCCCATCTATTGCTAAATGTATCCTTCACCTTGGCTACTATTGGCCCACCCTTATTCAAAATTGTTGTATTATGTAAATAAGTGTGTCAAATGTCAAAAACCTACTAACTTACATCATGTACCTCCCCATGTTCTTCAAGTATCTATAAATTATTGACCCTTCTCGTAATGGGGTCTTGACCTTATTGGGGAAATAAATCCCTATTCTTCACAATGACACCAATATATCATTACCACCACTGAATATTTCACCAAATGGGTGGAATCCATCCCTCTTATCTCAACCAAAGCCAAAAATATTATCGAATTCATCAATCACCATATCATCTATCACTTGAGTGTTCCTCATAATATCAGCACTGATAATGGCAAATATTTTAAAAATTGGAAAGTCTAAAGTCTCTATAATGATTTTGGCATCAAGTTGATATTTTTCTCACCTTACCATCCACAAGCCAATGGATAGGTGAAAGCCTCTAAAAACCCCTCATAAAAATGTTAACCAAGGTAGTGAGTGCTTTAGGTTAGGATTGGCACTTACATATCCCTTTCACTTTATGGGCCTATCACACTATCATTCAAACCTATACAGGTGCTACCCCTTTTTCTCTCATCTTTGGATCCAAGGTATTCTTGCCTCTCGAAGTCAAAATTCCCTCTCTTTGTATTTCATTACATGAAATCCTTTCTAAGAGTGACTATCATCAAGAGCATCTCACACATCATGAACTACTCAATGAACATCACCTCATAAACCTTAATCATCTTTGTGTCTATTAGGAACAAATCAAGCATTCATATAACAAACACCTGAAAGAGCAAGAGTTCAAAATCAAAAACCTCATCCTTAAGGAAAATCAACATGTAACTAATATGGAAAGAAGAAAAAAGGGAAATTTTTCTTCAATTGGCTTGGACCCTATATCAAAACCCATAAGTATGGATTAGGAGCTTATCATTTGTCCTCTCTCAAAGGAAAACTAGGACCTAAGCCTCTTAATGATTCAAATTTTCATCCTTTATATTGTTAAAACAAGGATTGAACTCACCTTTGTGCCTAACTTAAGCTCATCCCTTGGTTTATAATATTTTTACCTCCTTTCACCTACCTATCCCTAATCCCCTTGGGGAAAATTGATTAAAACATAAAACCATGTGATTATCCATCATAGTTATAGCCTAATCCTAAGCATGGGTACCATGGCTCTACCCATGGCATGGTTTTCATGGATACTTTTCATCTCTGATCAGATCAAATCCCATGATTAGTTATATTTCAACCACCTCATCATCTATCATTAACCTTTTGTGTTAAGGTTTCACCTCTATAAAGGTAAACCTTTTAATTTAAATAGACTTGTCCATGTCTAACCTAACACTCAAAATTGAAAAATTAGGATACCAACATATCACTTGGGTCTATGTCTCTAGTATTATGGATTGCTCCTTGAAAGATAACTACCCAACACCTCAAAGTTACTTAAAATAGACTACACTATATAAGGATAGCTTTTAAAATCTAATTTTAGACTATTCCCTAGAAGAATGGATAAGAAATAATCATTTTAAGCTTCTCACATTGATCATCTTCAACAACTTATCAAAATAACAAAAGCAACAAACAACCCTATGCCAAAATCAAAGTAAGCCATAATCAACTTTTATAAATAACCATTTGTAGGCTTCCTACATTGAATAGTCTATGCATTATCCCAGTAAATCGTAATTGGCTCCTATATATGGCATTAATATACTTCCCACATTGATCAATTTACATATCGTATTAACTCATGGACTTTTCTATTATGGTTTTTTGGTCACTTATAGAAGGGGCAAGCTAACCTGCATCAAGTTACCATTTCACTCATTGCCCATTTAACCATCTACTTATCACCTACTTTCCCTTCACACCTTTTATCAAATCAAGGGACAATAAGCTTACTTGATGTAAAGTGATCAAGACACCCTCTTCCTTAATCAAAGCATGCTCTTGTAAAGCATTTGACAGGCTTATGTTCACTAATTCAATCCAACTATGTTTTCTTGTTGTTAAGTCCTTACCAACCCAAACCATCATGCCTTTTCTTTTCCCTCTATTAGTTCATGTGGAATATGTCTCATAATTCTTATCTCTTTCTCATATTCAGTTTGTTACCTACACCTACTTTATGTGATTTCATTATTTACTCATATCACATATCATATCCAAACATGTAAACATCATTCTCATCAATGTAATCATAACATTATGAAACATAAATAGAATGAATATAAACCACATCCTACCCATAAAAAAAACATCAAGAACCATAAAACGCAACATACCAATAAAAATCATAAATAATCACAACATACCATTATAAAATCATAACAACATATTATTCTCATCAAACATCATCAAAATCATCTCTACTACAATTCCATAATGTCATAATATCTAACAACTACACATCCTATCTATAAATCTTACCAATCAACATGCTTGCATCATCTATCACCTGACCATCATTTTATCTCTAAAACATATTGTCAAAAAAACATCATGAACAACATCATCAAAAATCTATCAAATATTCATGATCATGCACAAACAAAATAAAAACCAACATCTTAGTCAAAAACATGTTTTCAACCACATAATCATATAACCAAATAGTCACCATCATATCCATCATCCAATGCCTAAACTAAAAAATCAACAATAAACCTACGCATGAAGCATTATATATGTCATCCATAATGCATAAACATCACTACATCACATCATAATCTACATCTATCACATCATAATCAATAAACATCATCAACATCACATCATAATCATCATATCATTAATATAATCAGCATGATCATCATATACATCAATAAGGAAATACATGAAATAATGTATCCATATCTCTCTCCCTCATATACATCTCACATCTTAGAACCATAGGCCTGTTTCAAAATCAAAATTGTATATATCATAAAATATCCTCTATCAAGCCCTTGGGGCACAAGAACTATTATCACCTACACCACTACCACTACCCCCATCTATACCTACACCTACACTACCATCTGGTGGTGGTCCCCCTAATATCCCTACTTGTTGAACTATTGAGGCCAACTATGCTAGAGTAGTTATCAAATAACCCCATACCAATCTATCCCTATACTCTCCATACTACATCTCTAATGGCAATTATGCCAATACTATTACCTCATAATATCTTAGCTCCTTGATAGTGGCTAGCTATAGTGTCCTCAAAACTATGTTAGGTGGTCCTCCTATTACTGTTATGGCCAAACCTACCCTATGTCTCAAAAAATCTCTCTCTTGAGTCACTAACCCAAGAGATATCCTTGCCTGATCATGCTTGCCAGTTAAAGTAACAATATATGCTTCCAAAGTGGACACTTATCTTTATAATCCTATGATATATGCCTATGTTGCTACCAGTATTGCTTGTGCCTATCCATCTAGTCCACCATCTTATACTGGTGCCCCATCCACATCCATCAAATACTAACCACCATTACCCCATCAAAAATTGGCCACTATATACTTGGCCAAGTACCAAGCCACATATCCATCTACAATACTAGCATCATCAATGGCAACTCTAGCTGATAGTTCCTCATAGTATAATATGACATCCTATGGTTGTGGCTCTATGAATTGGAACTTAACATCTTCCCTTCTATATATAGGGACATTTGGTGGGATGCCTTGACCAAGTCCAAACTATCTCTGCACTTACTCAAAAGGGATAAGCTCTACCTCCCCATCCCATCTCCTATAAATCTAGTGTCATCTCTATAGGGATAATGTATGGTAGTTGTACCTTGGCCACCTAGCCCAACCTACATATGGCCTCCATATTATATCAACTACCACCAACCCCTCTAAATCATCTCTAAACCACTTAATATCTCAACCACCACCACCTGCACCTATCAAAGCATAATCACCTCTCCATCTAGTAAAACCAACTAGAAAGGGCTCCTTAATAAATCCATCCTAGGGTATCCCCACTAGCCTCAACACCCATATATACTTGTATTCCCGATAATGGAATAGTAACCCAACACTGATCTCATATAACGTACTTGCTCTAAAGGCCTAGAGCTCTTTGTAGATCTACACTAATAACACTGGGGCCATCCAAATATAGTCCTCCCTAAAAGCATCTTCACTAGCACCCTTAGTAATAGTTATAGAAAGTGGTCACTACTTGAATCAAGCACTATGAAATAGGACATAACCATCATCATCATCATCATCATCATCACAAACAAGCATCTATATATAGGAACCCTCTGATATAAGGGTTTATAGCTAAATCCACTGGAGTGAAACTAGGCATGCACTTGATCTACCCCATAAATCAAATACATATGATAGTCAATCTCCTCACTCACTATATGGTAGATTGGCTCCCCTCAAATGGGTGGCTAAGTGATGTGTTAAATGTCCTCTAGGATAAATGTCATCTCCCTTGTCAGCAATAAACATGTGTTTATGGTTAGGTCCCATATCTTGATGAGGGTCATAATCATACCCGTATCTCATGGTAGGTGCATATAATGGATCATCATTCATAATCCAATAGTCTCCATATGTCTTCACTCCTCCACTATCATTACATATCATACCTTGAAAAATATTTTTGGAACCCTATCCCTCATCCAAATCCACTCACAGGCCTATGTAACCACAAAAATAACATTCTTCCTTAGTTTTTTTTTACATCCTACTAAGGACCAACCTATACCTACCTTTTTCAACCTTTTTCAACCTAACCCAATTACATATACCTTACTTACCATCCACTATAATTCCTCACATACCTAATTCTACCCACCTATCCTTTTTCCTCATCCATCGACACTTCCATTCCAAATATTAAAATTTCACCACCTTTTCAATGTATTTATTCTCATAACCTTCACATACATTACAATATTAATCCAAATGATCACTTTTTAACAAACCTTAACTCTCCAACATTGGCCATCAGTGGTTTCCTAAATCATCAACAGTCCCTTAGGCTCATTTTACCCCTAAGTTTTATTGTCGATGGTCAAGTTATACCATGGATTGTCACTATGTGTGACCACCATCAACACAACTCTCAAACTCTTGACCTACAAAGTCTACCTAAAACCTTCTCTACAACACTTCCCATACCTATAACTTCTATAAAAGACCATTCTAACACTTGATATACTTTTCTGCTATACATTCCCTTGTTAATTTGACTTAATTTAACAAAACCTATACCTAGGGAATTATTCACCTCAACCCATGCCAATCCCTATTCTTCAGACATACCTACTCAATATCACTTTTAAAACAACATCATTAAATTACCTACTAAAATTTAACAACTCTACCTACTTCATTCCATGATGATTGGCATGGTCAAAGTCCTCATACCACCATTCAACTATATCTTAACCCATGATCCATCAAATCCCCACTCAATCATGAATTGAATACACTATCAACCAATCCAAAGACTCCACCTTAGCAAGCTTTATGTACAAATAAAAAAACTAAACAGATTACCTAGTGAGAAAAATACCAAACACATCAAATGGTAAATATGACTTCATATTTTTACTTTTAATCTTCTATCCTTTTAGGGTTTTACCTAACCATTGATGATTAGGGTGACCATCAATGGTAAACCTTGGGGACAAACCTAACCATCAATGATTGGGGTCCCACATTATTTTGCCCATTTTTAAGCACCCCACTTTGGAATCCTATCCTTTTAAGGAACTTACCTTATCCCCCCTTGAAGAAATACCCCACTTAGGTCTAGACCTTTAGGGAGAACTATATTTGGCATATGGTTATTTTTGGATATTATGTCCATAGAACTATGTTGTCAATATGCACTTGCCTATTGCATATGGAGTTAGCTCGACCATCCCCTACCAACCCATACCCAACCAACTAACCATTACCCCACATCCACCTCAACATTGGTCATTTTTGACCTGAATCATTTGAATATTTTGTGACAACTTTGCATGGTCATTTTGACCACACCAACCAACCTTACCATGTTAATCCTTTAAACTTTGTACCACCTCATGCACAACCTGACCAATTATGTTGTTTCACAAGATCACTTACTACCCTAGATACTTGTGACCAACACTGACCCTATCTAGATGACTTGATAGGCCTAACCTGACTAGCTATAACTACTATTATAGAACAGTTACCCCTATCACATGTCCCTCTAGAATTGAACTAATTTTTACCAACATTGTCAATTTTGGTCTTTGTATTATCTTGAATATCACCCTTACTCATATTTTGTGCACAGTTTGCATCTCAAATGCCCAACCTTTTTATGACACCCAACTTATGACTATCCATTTACCATTTATCAAACCCTAACCTAATTTCACCTTTTCCTCATCAACTCCTAATTTGAGGGGAAACACCTCCTCCCATACTTAGGGCAACCAGACCTTGACCAATGATCTTTTTTGTTTTATAGCTTGTTAGATCAAAGTTTCATAACAAAAAGAGTTAAAATGTAGACACTCAAAAATTACACATAATATATTTTGATGTTAAACTACCTTTTGACCCTCATCTAACCTCACGTATAGTAGACAACTTAGTCAATTAGACTCATTTACTAACTTGACCCTATCAAACCCATAACTTAACACATTTAACTGAACCATTTAATTCACACCTTTTTAACTTGTTATAACCTATTTTCTTTTAGCCCTTTAACCACTAATAGTTAGCCTAACCATCGATGGTTGGCCTAACTATCAATGGTTAGGTATCTAAGCCTTCTTTAAAGCTTTAGAACATTGAAAACTTACTTTTAAAATTAGATTTAAAATGATGTGAATTGACAACTTTATCCCCCTATCAAAGTAGTAACTTCCTCCATCCCAATTAGCGACTTCATCCTATAAAAAGAGAAGAAGAGGAAGTGAAATGGATCTAGGACAATCCACAATCTTGTATCCAATATCTCTTACATATGAGTATCCATCATCATTTCAATAAATAAGAAACATCAATAAAAACCCAAACCCCTATCAGAATCACTTTTAGAAGCCAAATTACTTTCACTCTAGCCAAATTACTTTATCCTTCCACCATCAAGTTTCAAGTATCTTTCACTCATTTTCTTTGATTTAACTTATTTCTAGCCTCCCTACCCTATCAAAACCATCAACATCTTATTTTCTGCCTCTCAACCCCATAACAAATCTTTATTTCCAAAATACCTAATTTGCACTTGCTTTTCTGATCATTTCTAGATTCACACAAGTAACCGCTAATGATTAGCACATCCACCGATGGTTACTTCAACCATTAATGGTTACCCAACTACTGATGGTTAGCCTAAACTACCAATGGTTCACCTAACCACCGATAGTCACTATGGCATAAAAATATAACAAGCTATTTTTAGCCCCGTGACCCTAGTCAAACCCAACGTTCTTTATTTTTGCATCATTATAATACCTTTTTTGATTTTTTGGACTAGACCCTAACTATTTTAGCATAAGTATTGACTGACTTTGCTACTTTTAGTCATTTTTATATTAACTATAATTCTACTTTCTTTGTATTGTATTTCATTTATCTTATGCAAGTAGATATTTAGTTTATCATTTCTAACTTAATTGTTATAAAAGTGGACTAATGACCTCCTAGAAAACAATACTCTTCTTGGATCTAGCTCACGCTAGGTAGTCCACTCAACCATCCGTCTAACAACCCCCCTTTTCTAGTGTCTTTCTTATCTATAGGTTATACCTTCCTAACCAAAGAGTATTTCCCATCATCATCTAGATTCACACACACACTTTACCAAGTATTCTTCTACATACCCTATTACTAGTTTCATTATTTGCTTTCAAAATTAAGAAATGAGTGAAAATTAACTAAAACACCAAGAACTCATGTAGGCCATGACTCCATCATTACCAAACCATGTGAATTAGAATTATGTAAAGCTAAATTACATAAAATTCTAAAATTATCTAATAAGGTGTATCTAACTATGTATGTCAGCTCTATGGCCACTTAGGTACATTAGGTAGCTCTAGGCCACATGGGAATGCCAACCACTATAGATGGATTGAGACATGAAATTGGTGATAACCTGTAATGTTATAACAAGTGTATATAGTGTAGATAATGACATGGAGTTTTCCATTTCATCTAATTAACCTATGTGTAATTAAGTATATGGAAACTATGTGTCATGCACATGCCCCTAATCTGATATCTAAGTATACTAATTCTAAACTGAGTATATAATACTATATATATATATATATATATATATATATATATGTAATTGAACTAAATTTGGGAGTGATCATACCATGCATTATGATCCCAAATTTGAGCAATTGGTATGAATATGAGCTAAAATGAGTGTATCTAAGTAAAATTAGAACATAACTATCAAACTTATTACTATACTCGTGAAAATATCTGTTGTACCTATTATGGCATAGAATTTCACCCTTATGGGAGAGTTATTTATCTTCTCCCACTAATAGTCATAATATTGGAGCAACCTCAAGTTTTTGGTATCTTTTAGTGAGGTTGAACCTTTAGAGATGGATGGCTTTCTCTTGGTAGATCACCTAAACTAATGTTTCTACTTGGAAAAGGGTAAAAAAGGGGGTATAGTGTAACTAAGAGAGATAAAAGGGTTATAAAAAAAATTAAATGACACTCAAATAAGATTTAAATAAACACTAATGTATCGTAATACAATCATTACTCACACAATCTCACAAACTAGCTAATTTGCATAAGTGTTTCATAAACTAGGCTCACCAAACAATACATGAAGCAAAGAAGAACTTCAAAATTCACACCAAAAATCCATTAATGGTGGAAATATATCAATTTCATACTTGTAACTAACTTTAAAACACCTAAAAATAGGTAAGAAAGAATGACAATGGACATGGAAGAACACTTTTTCACAAGGCCATCATGCACAAGCTTACTAAACATAATTTAAAGGCAATAGATAGGTGAAAATTAATCTTATTGATTCAAAAGGTCTTTCTTATATATTTTTAATATGGTTTCTCCTTGTCAAAATGAGTCTCCTTTTCAATGAGGAATAAATGGGAGATATATGAGAAAAGGAGATGAGAGAGAGGAGAAGCACACAATTAAAATTCAATAAATGAAATACAACCACCCTCCATGAATTCTCACCCACATTTGGGTTAATTAAAACTAATCCTTCTTCAAAAAATTAACCTTCATTAGATATAATAGCCTTCAAACCCTCTCATTATCTTAGAAACACACTAGAAGATATAAATTATTTAGTATGATGATGTCATAATTCTCTAAGAGGAAAAGTATCCAAAGAATTTGAAAATGTATTGAATGCTTCACTTGCATTCTCCAACCACCAAGTCTCTCTCCCTTGGAATTATATGCCACCCTCCACTTTCCTTCTATAAGATGTTTGGGTAAAATTTGCTTGACTTAGCATAAAGTACTTAACTTACCATGGAGGTCATCTTTTATGTTTTCCTTTTGAGGTGTTATTCTATTTTCAACTTGAATTTACTCCCCCAACCTGTAATAAACTCCATGTAACCTACAACTCTTATAGACCCCATTTATGGAGGTCATAAGCTTGATCCACCTTGAACCAATTACCCCTAAAAAATAATACCAATGCCATTTAGCACCTAAAAGACCATTTCTAGACCTATGGAAAACCTCCAGACATCATCTTGATATGTTCTTTACATTATTAGATAGTCATTTGAACTCATTTCTCTACTGTCCCTTTTTATTCTTATTTCACAATCACAACTTTTCCCTTACTCCAACCCCTGAACATAGGTCCACTATAGATAAAAACCAATCCCTTTATTGGTTTTCATATAGTCATAATTTTAATGAAGATCATTAATCAAAACCTAAGATAGACTTCATAACTTAATTGATCAGACCTTAGCATAAAACTGAGCTTTAATGATTGCATATGAATTTACAATGTTTTTCTTAGCAACCTAGGTCATATTTTAACCTTGACTTGTCCATCTATGCAGCATTTATTTGCCATGCTATTTATTTAAATTTAAAATATGACCATTGTCATTTTGAACACATGTATTAATTAGGCCCTTCTCCTTGCTAAAACTTTCTCTATCAATTTCCTCAAGACTTCCTTAGATTTGAATTTCAATGTTGGCCATTGATCTTTAATCCTAGCTTTTGAGATTGTGACACTTGGTAGCTCCATGTGCCTTATATGTATCATAATATTAGTTTCCATCTTGTTAATGATCTTACACCACATGGTGGCATCACATGTAATCTATTCTCATTGAATTATTGACTTGATTCACACCATTGATCTCCATCTACATGGTTGAATGTGCACCATCAATCTTTGATCTACATGATCAAATGCATGTTGTTAATCTATTAATTCACCATGATCATGACTCATGGTAGCCCCACATTCAATATCAAGATCTTATAACCTAATAACCTTGTTCTCTCCATTATATCTCTATTTGAATGATTTAATGCATGATGTTGATCTATATTAACTTATTGAACCCAGTCTTCAATCTAGATCATCCATTAGAATTTATATATAAGAATACGCATCGTTGATCTTGATCTAGGGGACTTTGATTTATTAACTCAATTGATCACCCATGTTCCATCAATACTTGATATAATTGATCAAGGTTTTGACACTTAGAATCCCTATTATCAATTTTTACCTTGCTAATTATTTTTAAATCCAAACAGTTATTTCATGTGGCTTTAATTTGACATCCCCTAACACGCCCCACACTACTAGATCATTTTTGAAGGCTTATATCCTGAGAAAGGAAACACACCAAGACACAAAAATTGTAGGGGGTATTCATGGAATAAAATAAATCATTTTAGTGTAATTCTTCAACTTTGGTTGACATCCTAAGTACACTTATTAAATTCATAACCAAACTGACCTATTCACTCATGCATGACATGCTAAAATAGTTAGGTTCCTATCATTTTGTATTAGTCATCTTTATCTCCTTAAAATTATTATAGGAGGTATTATAACTTTACCAATATACCTATGAGCTTCAAAACCATCTTTATTACCTTAATAACCTATAGGGAATGACCTTCACTTGCAATTTTAGACCTATTTTTAGTCCTTTTCTTCAAAATTTCTAGATTCACTTTAAATCTTGCTTAAAGTGTTTCAAAATATTTAAAGTGACATGTGATAGGGTCATAAGGTCTATCTTCTCTTCTCACCATCATATCACTCACTCAACCATAAATTTGGTTAGCTCTCACACCACACTAGGACCTCCTAGAATATTGTATTATATCATCAATTCAGGACTAGAAAGGGACTGGTCATGAGGGTAGAAAGTTGTTGAAGGGTTCAAGAGGGTGGATTGATCTATCTAGATAATATTTTCATATGTAGCCTAGTTTTGGCTAATATTTTTTATGACCTCCTAGGATTTCATGCTTGTTATGTAACATATTAGTTTCCTTATCTGATTTATTGGGCATACGAGATCATAAGTTTTTCTTCCCAGCTGATATGAAACCGATACAAGGTTTCCCTTTCTAAAACCTCCTTTTGAAGCAATAAGGAAAATAATTTAAAAAACACTATGCCAAAGGCACTTAGGGAATGGAAACACACAACTGAAAATATGTGCATAAGGTAGTTTAGAAGAAAATAACATAATCTACTCTATTATGCACAATATATACAATGGATGTAAACTCTTCTAATAACAAGGCTTTAAATGAATCCCATTGACTAGGATGGGTAATACCTCTCCATCTATTTGGGCAAGATAAAAATCATTATGTTGTTTGCATCCATGGATCATGTAAGGGCCACTCCACAAGCTATAAAACTTGGTATGGATGCATCATTTATCCTTACTTGAATCCCACTTGAGGACTAGATCTCATTTTTTAAAGTCCCTTGTTATGGCTCTCTTGTCAAAGGCTTTCTTGACTTGATCTTGATGTGACTTTAGTGTCTTCATTGTAAGATCCCTTGCTTCTTCAATCTCCATGAGATCTACCATCCTCATTCTCATCGGTTCACTCTCCATCAACTCAAGCTAATGGGTCAACTCAAAGGAAGGCAACTCAAGAGATATGGGAAACTTATTTTCCCTCCCATATACAAAAACAAATGGTGAGTTACCAATGGTAACTTTCAGAGTCACTCTATCAACCCATAAGGCTATCCTTAATTTTGTGTGCCACACTCTCTAATTCTCTTCCATAGTCTTCTTGATGATCCTTATCAAGTTATTATTTGTTGACTCTGTTAGTCCATTACCTTGGGGGTAGTAATTTGAGGATGTACTAAGTTATATTCCTATCTAAAGTACCCATTCACTTGTTCTCATTTTAATAAATGTTAAGGCACTATCTCAAATTATTTTTGTTATTACAACAAACCTCATACTATGCTATCATAGAAGTCTACACTGTTATTTCATTAGCTTCATGAAGGGAAATTTCTTCCACCCACCGAGTGAAGTAATCAGTAGTAGTGAGTACCCATTTTTTTACTCCAATAATAGGTGGGTTAATCATTCCTATGAATTCCAAGCCCCACTACATGAAGGGTTGCTCTACCTAAATTGGGTTAAGAGGAAAGGTTGCCAATATTTGCTTACCTATCAAAAAAGCACACTTTTGACACTTTCATACCCATGCATACACATCCTTAAATATTTTGGTAAAATAATAACCATCTATCATCACTTTCATTGTTGTATTCATTAGAGTAAAATGGCCTCCTACAAGCCCATCATGGATTTGTTCCAAGAGCCTTGTCACCTAGTCATCATCTATACATGTAAGAAGCACTCCATTGAGGTCATTTTCTAATAATAACCCCATAAACCAATGCATAAGATATGGACTAAAGTATAAAATACCTTATATTTTCTATGTCCATACCTTAAAGGCATGCAACTATTATCAAAAAATGTGTCATATCCTAGAGCCAGATAGTGTGAGGTGGAGGTGCATCTATTTGTGAGTTGTCTTGTATCACCAAGACAACCTATTTATCTTCCTAAAAGTCATCAACCATATACTCACATAAGTCTTTACCTCTCATTATCTTAGTGACCTTAATATCCACATCATACTCTATGACCTTGGTAATGTAACTAGACCTCTTATCATTCAAGTCTTTGTTAAAAATAAAGTCCCTCACTCTAGAATGAGGCACCATAAGATAAATCCTACTATTGGATAGAATCGGTCTAAACTTTTTAAAGCTTCTTACCACTGCAAGGACTTGATTTTATACAAAAGTATATGTTAATGTGTATCCTTCAAGCCCTTGACTAACAAAATAAACTAGTTATTTAAGTCTTTCACTATTCTTCTACATTAGCATAGTTGATATATTATCAATATTGACAAAGGCATACAATATGAAATCCTTTAAGAAACTAAGATTCATGAGTGTAGGTGATTAGGCAATGTCTTTCTTGATAGCCTCAAATGTTGTTTTACCTTCATTGGACTAAGTTAATACTTAATTATTCAACATGGTAGTGATGGGTTTGACCAAGTTGGCAAAACCAGGTATAAACCTTCTCACAAAGTTTATTTTCCCAGGGAAACTTTGGAGTCCCTTCTTGTGTTTCGGTAAGGATAATGCCAAGATGTCACTTATTATATTAGGGCCAATAGCTAATCCCTACTTTGAGACAATATGTCCCAAGATTTTTCCCTCATGGACATAAAATGCACATTTCTTGGGACTCAATGAGATCCCATATTCTTTGCATATTTCAAAGATAAATCTTAGGTGATTTAAGTGTTAACTAAATTTCTTGGAGAAAACTATTATGTCATCCAATTAGACTAGCACCATCTAATTTAACATGACTTGGAAATCTATGTCCATGGCTCTTTGGAAAATAACCCTAGAATTTGACAATCCAAAGACATCTTCAGATAAACATATGTGCCCCACTTTGTGGTGAAGGTAGTCTTGTATTGGTCTTTTTCCCTTACCAACACTAGGTTATATCTTAAGTAACCATCGAAAAGAGAGAAGCATTCTGAATAAGTAACCATTTGAAGGAGCTAATTTATAGCTGGTAAGGGGTAGTGATCTTTCAAAGAGACCCTGTTCAAGTCTTTGAAGTCAACATAAAATTGTATCTCTCCATTCTTCTTCCTCACAGGTACTAGTTTGGCTACTCATGAGGAGTGCTTGATGGAAAAAATGATATTAGATTCAATAAATTTAGTCAATTATTTCCTCATTAACTCTTAAATTTTTGGGTTGATAGACCTTTTCTTCTACCTCATAGGCTTAGCATTGGCCTCTAATTATAAAATGTGTTAGGATAGATTGAGATCAAAGCCTCTAAAATCACTATATTCCCAAGTAAATATGTTTGAATATTCCTTACAAAGTTTAATGAAAGCATGCCTTTATACCTCATTTCTTATCTTTCCAACCTTGAGGAGATATTCTTTAAAGATCAAGACTCTTTCATAGTTCTCCTCATTGGTTGACATCACTACCTTGTCTTTCCTCATCTGATCTCCTTCATGGAAAAGAACTTAAAGGGTGACCATCCTTCTAGGAAGTTTGTTAGACCTCAACTAAATAATTTGATCCTCATACTAATGTTGGAATTTACCTTGGTTCATTAAGGAAAACTCTAATTTCTACTATAAGAAATAATTAATCTACTTATCATTGTCAAATACCTACCAATGAGCTTCATTGTCTAACACTGATGTTCTTACCACCACTTTAACATGTGGTTCCACTTTAGACTTTTTCAACTCATTTGGGATGTCAAACTGAGCTCCCATAGATACCAACCTATCATCATTTTGATTTTGGTTCCTTGGAAATTCTTGGATGTTGAAGGCCTCAAATTCTTCAAGAATGTCCCACACTCTATGTTTATAAGATTTTATTAAGGGATTATTTATGGTGTTTTGGCCTTTGACCTGATGCACTATCAACTCACTATCCCTATATACTTGTAACTACTTGATTCCCCTCTTACTATTCCATTGAAGGTCATGGATAAGACCCTAATATTTAGTTTCATTACAATAAAAGATGAATTATAACTTGTAAGAATAAAATTACTTATCATTGGAGGGAGATATTAGCATTGTACCTACACCTACACCATGTTTGCTCCTTGATCCATCAATAAATAATTTCCACAAACCATTAGTATCTTCCTATGGCTTAGTGAGGGATGGCATGACTCATTTCTCTCATTCAACTATTAAACTCCCATGTCTCTTTACTTAACACCTTCCAAAGGGTCAATTATTTAATTTTTTCTCCATAACTCATCTAAGAACATATTGGGTATGCCTTCAGGATGAGTGTTTAGTTCCTAACCAACCATCTGTTCATCTTCATCAAGAATGGTATAGTTGATTTTTGTTCTATCTATCCCATAAGGCTCTATGTGAATTTTTTCAATAGGCTCAGCTTTAATAGACACCTCAGTCCCATACCTTGTCTTAAAATCCATGTAGGACTAATCTGCTACTAGATAACCCCTAATTTTTTTTATGAAGTCTCTACATAAGCATAGAGAAAAATGATAAGGCACATCAATAATTAACACATCCTAAGCCACTAAAACACTAAGACAAGTATGGATGGTCAATTTTAAACCTTTGATGATACTAGTTGGTTTGGTAGAAGATCCATCAAGCTACAAAACTCCCTTAGATTAGGGTTTATACTTCAAAACAAGCTAATTTGATATTGATTTTGGCATCACTTAAGTAATTTCTCCACTTTATACCATGTAGTTATGTACCAAAGAGTCACCAATGATCATATTAATGTAGAATTGAAGAGGTTTGACCACCTTATTTTATTACCATTCATTAGGTTCTTTGGTTGCATTGGTGAGAACTACATTTTCCTTATTGATTGGCTTCTAAGAAAGATTGATCTTTGAAAAACCATCTTGAAGTTTATCCACCTAACCAGGCATGGAAATCACATCCCATATTGGCATAGTCATATTGGACTTATTCATTTGTTCATCAATATTGATAGGCAAACCACAAATTTTTTCTTGTGCTTCGAGAGCCATAATTGTACTTTAAAATTATGAGTTTTGGGGTACAAAGGAATTCCCTTAGTTTTAATTCTTTAGATCTATTGTAACCTTTGGAGAAGTAGTAGGTTAACTAATATTTGATAGTAATGGAGTAATAATAGGAGGCTCTTTGAATGCTTCCTGATTACCATCCATATTCTTCCTCCTTAACCTAGTATTAGTTACCACTAGAATGTATGATTGGATAGAACTAGCCTATTGATTAGATCCATAGCACTCTTCCCACTCATAATTAACCATTATAGCACCCAAATAGTTTGGCTCTTCATTAGGTACTTGGACTTGTTAAGGCTCTTTTGGTTATCATCATAGATATTTTAGTTTTTTGAGCCATAAGATCTTGATTGTATCCATATCTATCACCCTAATCCCATTGGCCATTGAAATCCTAATTGAATTAAATGTTTGGGATAATGGATAGACTAAAAGACTAATTCCAAGGCATAGTAACCTCACTTTATTGAGAAATTTTTTTCTGAGTAGGGATCAAAGTATTAGAAGTGTTGGAAACATTTGGATTATAATTATTTTATCTATTATAGTTAGGTTGGCCTTGGCCTTGTCCTTGCAAATTTCCTTTATAGGGTGGCCTATTAGCTTGATAAGTTTTTTGTTAAGGCTGATATAGAGCTTAATAAGGTCTATTTAATTGGGCTTGCTATCTCTTCACATTCCCCAATTCATTTCCCAAGGATTGAAACTTTCTATTAAGTTCTTGGAAGTTTTTGTGCTCTTGGGAATCACTAAATTAACTAGTTGAAGCCTTTTCTTGCTTTGGTATAGGTATGAAAATAAGTGTTTGCATAGGTGGAATGACAGCAAGGGAAAGAATAGCAATAAGAGGTGGTTAAATCTTATGAAACAAAGGCATTGGTGGCCTATATGTAAGCTTGCTAGCTTGTAATAAACTATTCTCTTCTCTTATTGCCACCTCATAAGCATCTGATAGTGTGTTTCCTCCCATAGACTAAATCATTACTAAAATATCATTGTTGAGAGATTTTAGATAGTAAAGGAAAGCATAATTTAGATTAAGACTGACAAAGATTACCACCCTTATTTAAAATGTAATAAACACATAACATCTATATAGGGGTGATAATCATGTCCCATGTCTTTTGAAACCTAGTATTAAAATCCTAAATAACCTCATGAGGAGCCCTCTTGATTATGGTTAACTATTACGCAAGTGACAAGTGGTCACTTTTGTCTTCAAACATTTTACACAAATCATCTCCTAACTAATCCCAAGATGTGATGGAGTTATAAGTAAGGTTTATATACAAATCCAGGGCCTTTCCCTTGAATGAGATGGCCAACAACCTAATAACCACATTCTCTTTAGCGTTATCATGAATATTTCAAAATTTGTCTATATCTCTAAGGTGCTCAGAAGGGGTTGTAGATTGGTCTCCTTTAAAGTAAAGAACACTTTTGAGAACATCCACTAAAATAGGGTCATACTGATTGAGGTCCAAAGGACTCTGAGCATTAAAAGCCACAAAATGAAAAGATATAGGGGCTACCATGGTAGTGAAAGGACCCAAAAAAGATCTTGTGGAGGTAGATTTTGAAATTGGTTTAGGAGGAAAGTTTACTTTGTATGGATGAGTGATAGAAAATCTTAACCTTTTTACTAAGTTTAAAGGTAATTCAACAAATTTAAAATGAACACCTCTAGAATTTGAACATGTATTCACATTTGGCATGAAATATATCTATCGTTATGTTACTAGAATGTTGAGTGTTCTTTAGAGTCACCAAATACTAAAAGATGAAAGCAATAACCACTCAAATTGATCAAACTTGTATCAAACTTGACCAATCTTCTTCAAAATTAGTCCTAATAAATGTGCAAAAAACTATTATGGCATATAATTTCACCCTTTTAGGAGAGTTATTCAAGCTCTCCCACTCCCATCCATAATATTGGAACAACCTCAAGCTACAGGTATCCTATAATAAGGTTGAAACTCCAAAGAAGGTTGGCTTCCTCTTTGGAGATCACCTAAACTATTGATTCTACTTGGGATTGGGATATAAAAGGGATATAAGGTAGCTAAAATAGATAAAAGGGTGATTCACAAAATATAATAGGCACTCACATAATCTTGAAATAACCACTATTGTATCATGATACAATCCTTTCTCGAACAATCCCACAAACTAGCTAATTTGCATAAGTGTTTCATAAACTAGGCTCACCAAACAATACATGAAGAAATGAGGAATTTCAAAATTCACACCAATAATACATTAGTGGTGGAAAGATCTCAAATTTAGACCTGAAACTAACTTTAAAACAAATAAAAATAGGGAAAAAAGAAGGATAATAGACATGGAAGAACACTTTTTCACAAGGCCATCCTGCACAAGCTTGCTAAACATAATTTTAAAGGCAAGAGATAGGTGAAAAATAATCTTATTTATTCAAAAGGTCTTTCTTAAAAAAAAAATTTATAGGGTTTCTCCTTTCAAAAATGAGAGTTTCCTTTTCAATGAGGAAGAAATGGGAGATATAAAAGAAAGTAAGAAGAGAGAGAGGAGAAGTGCATAATCAAATTTTAATAAATAAGCTGAAACCACCCTCCATGAATTCTCACCCACATTTGGGTTAATTATAACTAATCATTATTTAAAAAATTAACCTTCATTAGCTCCAATAACCATCAAGCCCTATCATTGGCTTAAAAACACATGAGAAGATAAAAATTATTAAGGATGATGATGTCATGATTCTCTAAGAGGAAAAGTCTCCAAATGCTTTGAAAATGTATTTAATGCTCCACTTGTACTCTCCAACCACCAAGTCTCTCTCCCTTGGACTTCTACACCACCTTCCACTTACCTTCTAAAATATGCTTGGGTAAAAGTTGGTTGAATTAGCATAAAGGACTTAATTAGACATGGAGGTCATATTTAATGTTTGCCTTTTGATGTGTTCTATTTTTAACTTGAATTTGCTCTCCCAACCTACAATAAACTCCATGAAACCTACAACTCTTATATACCCCATTGATGGAGGTCACAACCTTGAGCCACCTCGAACCAGCTACCCCTAAAAACTACTACTAAGGCTATTTGGAACCTTTAAGACAATTTATAGACCTATGGAAGACATCCAAACATCATCTTGATATGTTCTTTATGTTATTAGACAATCATTTAAACTCATTCATCTGGTGTTCCTTTTTATACTTCTTTCACAATCACAACTCTACCCTTACTCTAAACCCTAAACATAGGTCCACTATAGATGAAAACCAATCACCTTATTGGTTTTCATATAGTCATAATTTCAATGAAGATAGTGGCATACAAAATTTTAGTGTTTGCTTTCGCAACCCAGATCGTATTTTGATCTCAACATGTCCATCTATGTGGTATCTCTTTGCCATGATATTTATTTCAATTTAAAATATGAATTTTATTTATTTAGACACATGTCTTCATTAGGCCCTTAGCCTTTCTCAAACTTTCTCCATTGATTTCCTTGGGAGTCTCTTAGCTTTGACTTTCAACATTGGTTATTGATCTTTGATCCCAACTTCTGAGATTGTGACACTTGACAACCATGTGTGCCTTTTGTGTACCCTATTATTAGTCTCTATCTAGTTAATTATATTATGCCACATAACATCCTCATGTGTAATCTAAGATCATTGATTTATTAACTTGATTATCACCATCAATTTTCATCTACTTGGTTGAATGCACACCATCAATATTTGATTTGCATGATCAAACATGTATCGTTAATCCACTAATTCACCATGATCATGACACATGATAGCCCCAAATTTAATATCATGATCTTTTTACCTATTAACTTCATGCTCATTATTATATCTTCATTTTTTTTGATTGAATGTATGTTTTTAATCTATCTTGACTTATTGACCCCAGTCTTCAATGTAGATAAATGATCAAATTTTATACATAAGAATATGCACCATCAATCTTGATCTAGGACTTTGACTTATTGAATATATTGATCACCCACATGTCATTTATGCTTAATCTAATTGAGTAAGGTTTTTACACTTGGTAACCCTATAATCAATTCATACCTTAATGAATATTTTTGAATCTAAATTATTATTTCTTATGGCTTTAATTTGACGTCCCTTGGCACATCCCACATTGATATTTTTTAAGGTGTATATCTTGAGATAAGAAACACACCAAGACATAAAAATTTTATGGGGTATTCATGGAATAAAATACTCATTTTCATGTAATCCTTCAACTTTTGTTGAATTCCTAATTATACTTATTAAATTCATAACCAGACTGACATATTCACTCCTATATGGCATGCTAAGATAATTAGGTTCCTCAAGGCTTGTGTTAGTCATATTTATCTCTTAAAAATGACACTAGTAGGCATTTTAACTTTACCAAGAAACCTTTTTGCTTCAAAACCATCTTTATTACCTTAATAACCTATAGGGGATGGCCTTCACTTGCATTTCTAGACTTGTATCTAGGCCTTTTCTTTAAAATTTATAGATTCACCTTAAATATTTCTTAAATTTTTTCAAAATATTTAAAGTGGAATGTGGTAGGGTCATGAGTTATACTTAACCTCTCACCATTATATTACTCACTCAACTATAACTCTACTCAGCTTCTCACACCACACCAGGACCTCCTAAAATACTACATTGCATCATTAATTCAGGACTAAAAAGGGACTAGTCACGGAGGTAGAAGGTTTTTGAAGGTTTAAATAGAGTGACCTAGTGTACTGGTCTAGATAATTCAGACTACCCTAAATTTAGGGCTACTAGACAATAACACCCTCTAGTGGATTGTAATACCATGTGACACTAGTGTCCCATTTTGGGTATTAATGTCTATCTAGTATAAAATATTGGTGACTAAACTAATTTTTGAGTCCCAAAATTTCTCTTATGTCTAACCTATGTTTGGTTTCTGAAAATAAGCCTATGTGCTAAAAATAGTAGGAGCCTAATCTCTATAATAAACCCCTATAGATTCCCCCCTCTTTTGAGGGTAGTTGTGTAACCTATGTAATAACTACATTTAGAATAAGTATCTCTATAAAAAAATTTATGTAGATCATATATGTGATAATTGCATGATATTCCAATATAATGTACAAACATAATATCAAAAATTAAAAGTATATGAGCATAAGTATGTCATGTAAGATGTATGTTGTAATCTAGAATTTCACAAGGGTGTTAAGATAGTTGTAATCAATGTGTATAACTATAAATTTGAGTAGCTACCTAACGGGATGGTGAATGATGTCTATCATAGCACCCAAGTAGGAAGGGTAGATGTATGAGGTCCCTCATGGCATCAAAAACTAGTGTGTGTGGTAAGCAAAGACAAGTGTCATGGTAAAGATGCATACAAGGAGGCATACATACAAAAATCATGAGACATGGAAAAGTAGGCCAAGGGGACACAATACAAGGTACATGGGCACATTTTACTAAATTTGAGAAAGAATACATACACATACATGTTCAAATGTCCAAACATGCAAGCAACAAGTAATTTGGCTTAGATCCATATAGAAATACATGTCAAAATGTTTGCATATACAAGTAGTAAAGCAACATAAGGGATATGAGCACATGTCTAAACCATAAAAAAATATAAGTGGCATATATCCAAATAACAATGGCATAACTAAATGCCCTTAAATATGGAAGAAGCATAGAAAACACAATCAAGTCTAATATAGGGAAACTAGAACTAAAATCATGTATAATTATGTAGTACAAATCTATGTAAATGCCAAGATGTACATATGTTGAATATAACTAGTGATAGTCAACAAAAAATCTGAGAAATGAGTAACAATGATCAATATCAAGATATATCAATGCATGAATTAGAATGTATAAAATTTAAGGATATACTTGGTAATAGAAACTAGGTATGGGATGCCCTCAAGTGGGTGGATATATCAAATGAATAAACATCGATTGGTGTACATTCCCCAAAATATAGATGATAGCAAGTCTAGAGTAATGTAGCGGATCATATTCCTATATGTAATCTGCAAGTACTCAAAAAGAACAATTGGAGCATCTATGTATGCTAAAACTAACTATATTAAGATAGCTAGCAATATGTAATATCTGTCAAGTAATAGAAATGTAAACATAGTAATGCATATAATCAATAATTTTTGTGTTTTATGAGTAATATTTGAATGTTTTTGTATTTTGACATGTTATATTATTTTTTTAGTCCTTTTATATAATTTACGTACAAGCAAATGAAAATAAACTATGTACAAGGAGCAAAAGAGAGGGAAAGTATGTATAATAAATGAGAAACCATACTAACCAATGAGTCTCATAGGAGAATCACTATCACTATGGCCTATGTGAAAAATAGGAATGGTAATCTCTCATGTAGTGTGAATGTTAAGTTATAGTTTAATGTTGTTACAGTATGAATCTGAGTATTGTTCATCATCAAAATCATGATAATCTAGAATGCTAGAAGGAATTGCCTCATACTATGGGCTCAGCCTTTTTTAATTGTGATTTAGAATATTGGTTAGGATTTTTCCCTTTTAAAATATGATCATTATAGACATATGATGTTGTGGAGGATCTTTTTCTAGAAAACGTTGTTTGAGAATGTTTATTGGCTTAGCATGATTTTGACTTTGTAACTTAAATTATTTCTCTTTCCATAAAATGTCCTATGTATCTGGATATTTTTCCTTAATAAACTATAAATTTGAATGATTTGATTTAGGATTTTTAATATATCCAAAACCTTGTGGACCAATATTATCAATTTCTAGAATAGGAGTAGTGATGCCCTTTGGCCCACTTGCCCATACCTTGACCATGATAATCAGATTGTTGTAGATATGTGTGACCAATATTATACCATATTAAATGTTGAGATTCATTTTAGATAGGTAGATTTGTTTGATTTATCTGTGCTTATTATATTATTTCTTGATTATATTGTGTTTTGGGAACCTTTTATTGTTCTAAGTTATGATTTGGTAACCATTTTTATACAATTTCTAAGTTTTACCCTTTTTGAACTGGTAGATGTGTCATTGTATGTTGTTTGGATTAAGTGTCATTATGTGAGTCATTTTTATCCATTATCTATTGTATTTTTATTTTCAATGCTAAACATGAATCTATGTGGTGCCCATGCATTTTATGATATGCAAAAAAATAAATGGATCTCCCCATTAGTTGTATAAGAGGTAGGTTGATCAACTTAGATTTAATCATTTCCCTTAGTATCTCACTTGAAATATTGTTTAACCTTTAAATGCTTTTGGAATCATTATTTGTATATGTACTTTGTTATGATTTCATGTTTTGATATGTAACATTGTTTTCCAAAAATTGACTAGGTGAAGATTCATATACATGATTCACACTATTGTGCCCTAAAGGCCTTTCTCTTGTAAATTTATTTTCCAATGTTGTAATATTTTCATGTAATAGTTTATTATAATTTTTTAAACATGTAATTATGTTTCTCATATTGATAATTTGATCACATAGAGTCTCGTGAGTGTAAACCCTAGTTGTTTTTTATTGAACATGTAGGCACACACCCTATAGAGATGAGGTGTGAATAGGATGAGTATGATGAATGGTGACATTGGTATAGGCTGATTCATCTTATGGAGGAATGATAGCATGGAATTGTTTAAAGGGAAAGTAAATATCACCCTCATAGAGACGAGGACGAGAAGGATATTCTTTCCTATGCATAAAATATGACATTGAAACTTGAAACATAGTTGTTATCTTATATGCTAAATACTCTATGTGTGTATGGGTTTGTTTGTTAATTTAATTCCACATATAAGAAAGATAACATGATATGAGATATGACATATATTTTAATTGATATATAGCATCATCTATATATGTGTCTGTCTTTTCTGAGTTCATTCCAAATTAAAAGAAACAAATATGAAAATGAAAGTATTAGACTTTGAAATAAAAAGTGATTAATTTACTTTTTCATTATGATAATGATTGTATGAAATATAAATTATAATATGTATGGATCTAAAATTTGAGTATAAATATAAAAAGATACAAACCTTAAGTATGTCTAAGGTTAAGGTTTTTGGAATCTAGGGTTTCTTTATAATTAAATTAAATTACATTTAAATAAATTAAAACCCTAATATGCTTGATTTAATTAGCTAATTTATCTAAAAAAAATAAAAAAAATTATAAGTATGAAGCCCTGATTTATTGTACAAAATTTTGTATTAATGCAAACTAGGTTTTGAAGCAATATTCAAAGTTAGGTTCATTAAATGATTTAACCTTTTAGAGTTTTATAATAAACAGTAATTTTGAATTATTTTGAATTTCTAAAAATAGTAATAAATATTCATAAATAGATTACTTATCTATAAAGTGGATGTCATAGATGATCTAAGTTTTGCAAACTAGGTTTTAGATAAGTCTAAATGTCGTCAATAAGGTCTTGGGATCTCATTGCTCACTAGATAGTAGCACCCCACCTAGATAGTAGTGTCATACTATTGTAGTGTACTTAAAGTTGTGTAAATGCCCTATTTACACTACTTTTCCTATTTTTTGGGAGTACTTATGCCTGTGTTCTTAGGTCCTATTCCTATGTGCATGAAATTTGGAACTTTGTATTGTGCCTTGAAAATCTTATTTAGTGTGCAAACCCTAATCCTCCTTGAAAGTATTACATGAGAAATAAATGTGTATTTGTTAGTAGGATAGGTTAAACATCCTCAACATCCCACTATGAATATATTTTCCTACATACCAATACTCTAAGAAGGGATCAATCCCGATGTAGTTCTCCCACCTAGTGTTTAGTCTAAGTGCAAGTGAATGCTAGAATGAAATGGGTATTAAATGCCTTGAGTGTGCTTAAGCTTTGAAATCTAGGATTAGTGTTTTTATATATGGTAGTATGCATAAGTAGGGTATAATAGGGATCAAATACCTTAATTTTTCTCAACTTCTTTATTGTTTGGATAGGCTTTTGCATCTATTTTCCATCTAGTCTATAAAGTTTAAATAGTTTTATATTTGCATAGATCTATAACTTATGTGGATAATAAAATACACTTAGGTTGAACTTATAAGGGGCATGCATTTGAAAATTTATCCATTTGGTAGATTTATGGTAAGGGACACTAGCACCATGTGGTTGTAGTGTCCTTAGTGTGGCACTAATGTCCACCTATCAGACTATAATACACACTAGGTTAGGATCTAGGACTATGTTTAGGCTGATAGAAGATGTTTTTGGTCTGTACAATGGCTAGAAAAGTGTGTTGAATTATCTAAGATAGGTATAGGTCTAAGATAGGATAGGTTATCTCAAGAAACACTCTTAGCATCCAAATACCACTTTTAGGTGACTACACTAGGTACAAAAAAGAGACATTAAGAGTATAGTGACCATAAAAATATAAAGTATATCTACTCATAATAAGCACAAAGTTGTATAGGAAAATAAGTGAGATAATAAGATCAAATCATGTTGGTCATATGAAAATTAAAATTAAAATGGGCCTACCTCCACATAACGTGTTCCCCATTCCTTAGGACCTCTTATAGAGCTATTAGTCTACTATGAAGATTGGGTACTTATGTGAGAAATTAGGTAACACTAAAAGATTTTTTATTCTACTTTCCCAGTCTACTAGCCTACTATACCCCAATGGACCTTGACTCTATCATGAGGCCAACTATGAAATTTGAGCTTCAATTATAAAAAAAATAGATGTGTTATGAGTCACATCTTTTAGTGTGATATTGACTTTAGAAATTTTATGTTGCATTTTGTATCATTACATTTTTTTAGAATGATGTGGATTTTAAATTTTATGGCTTTTATTATTCCTCCTCCATAGGATTTGGAATAACCAACATGGGTGATATAAGTGATACACATGAATGAGCTTTAGAATTTGGTTAAATAAATATAAGTATCCAAATATATGACTAACTAAACATTTACGCTTACCTATGATCCAATATTTAATATCCAGTTTCAACCTTATGTATGTTTAGTATGCAAAAGGAGATAAGGGAGTAAATGGAGATCCAAAGTAGATTGGTAAAATATGATTACAATGAGATGTCTTATTTATTAATTGAACACATGGTAAATAAATATTGATAATGGGAACAAGGTTTATATAACTAAGTCACAATAATAATTATCCAAGTTGTTGAGCTAAGTAAACAATAATTAGGAAATATAAAGACATCCATGAAAGAAATAAACTCATAAATATAAGTGTGTAATTATGAAAAGAAGACATAAGAAAAGGTGAAAAGAAAATGAAACCATATACAACACATAATTCATAATATAAATATCCATGTGAAATAGATAGGTCAAACTAGATTTGACACATATTCAAATGATATATGATATATAAAAGTGGATCACACATCCAATCTAAAATCATAATGAAGAACAAAGTGAAAGAACACCATGATGTGTTCACAAATAATAATAAATTTGTGGATAAATATTATTTATGACATATGAAACATCTATATGAAGTGGGATCCTAACGGCAGCCAGAGTCTCATCTATCCTCATTAAAATCTATGAAAAGGCCTCTCTCTAAATATCTTCAATAGAAAATGTAAGCGTAGCTAAAGGATCATGCTCATGAGGGATCTCATTCATAGAATACTTAAGGAAGGGAATAGATGCTAGAATATTAATTGTATCTATAGGATAAGAAGGTAGAACCACTATTGGAGAAGGAGACATGAGTGGGGAAGGAACCATAGGTGGGGAAAAATCCATAGGCAAAGAAGGATAATCCTTCTTATATGGGTGACTTGTGGAAGGAGGAATACCAAATGCAATAATCATCAGAAGGTGATCACGAAGGTGTATATAGAGAATGTGATAATGATCAGTATGATGGGTACTGCATTGGTGCTAAATACAATATACCTCCCCATATTTGAGGATATATTTAGGTAACAACTTGGAAGGACGTATAGTCTAGTATTTAGGCTAAGCAAGGGAGGGATAAAATGTGATTATATATTGCCAAAGATTTTTATAATGGGTGGATTAATGATTATTTATGCCATGGAAACAACAAATAGGCTTGTTAGTAGAATTTAGGGATCTACTAATGGAAGAGGTAGAAGGGGAAGCTAGGGAAGGCTGATATAACTAGTAGATTTTGGTCCAATGACTAACAACTTTATGAATATCATAATAAGGTTAATTGAACCATTGTGTGGGCATGGGATCAAGTTATGGTAAAGTAAGAAGGCCATTTACAAGGGAAGGTGGGGCTAGTTTAGAGATTGAGCTAAGCTCATCTGAAGGTAAATTAGGATCAAATATAAGATGAGGCTTAAATAAAGGTAGAGTGGGAGCAGGAAATATATTAGGCTTAGTTTAGGGTAAAGTATGACACATATAAGGTTTAAGAGAGTAGCTATAAGGGTCTTGGTATCTATAATAATAGATAAGGACCAGTTATGGTATGATCCATGATCATGCTTCTAAGATCCTTTGATGAAACTTTAAGTGTACCATATGATTGTTCCATCTCTACCCTATGAAAAGAAGGAAGAATACTATAACTAAGCACTATGAAAGAAGGAATATGATAAAATAAATGGAAAAATTGAAATAAATAAGTATGATATTGAATAAAATCAACTTCTCTAGCTTGGATAAGTCCTTATATAAATGGATCATCCAAAGCATAACCATCATCATAATGAGGTGTATGTATGTCAATGGTACAGGTAGGTATGATCTTTTCATCAAAATTCACATAATGAATAGAATTTATATTCTTGGTTAAGACCATAGGTACATCATCAATAAGAAGTTGATAGGAGTAAGGTTTCAAGGATGGTGGAATCTAGGAAATGAGATGAGGGGAGAGATTATAAGTTTTAATCTTGGGGATAATCTCATTTGGATCATCATCATCAAAATTTAGTAGGTTTGATGGTATGTTCCTAATGAGTTCAAGGTGATCATTATAACCTTGGGTATAATTGATAGGATAATTAAAATGTTGAGAATTCTTAAATAGGATACTAATAAAGGGCTCAAGGGTATGAATTTTAAATACACCATGTTCTTGGAATTGTTCAAAATTATAAGGGTTCATGTTTCCTTGAATATTGTAAATAGCACCATTATGGGGGAATTTGATGCATAGGCACATATATGAGATGACATCCCTCATATAATGAGTCCAAGGTCTACCATTAAATATGTTATAAGAGAGGGTAGATTTAAAAATCATAAATTTTAGGACAATAATAGGAGAGATAGTAATGGGAAGCCACACACAACCTAAAGGAGGCATTTACCTTCTATTGGAACCTTGACATGTACTACTATAGACTTAAGATTACACTCTAAATATACAAAAGCTATAATTAAATTAGGGGAGGTGATGCAAGTACCTAAACCCTCATCAATCAAAGCATGCTTAACTTAAATATCACTTATTTAAACACTAATAAATAGTGGAAGATCATCTACACAAAGCAAAATTTCATCTAGAATCATGGAAGCGATATGGAACTTAAGGGAAAGAGAAGTTTGTAAGGCACCTAGAACAACAAACATGCTCTGATACCACTTTGTTAGGGATGGAAACCTAGAACCACAAATCTAGCTCTAATTCTAACTTGTCAGGATCTTGCTCCTCAATAAGAGCACAATATGATTACTTTGTATAAGCAACTAATCACGGAATTATACCAGAACTAACAAGTAACTAGAATTCACAAATGACACAGAATATGAGAGACAATACACAATCTTGTATTAATACTCATGCCAGAAGGAAATACAATGAAGATGCCACAATCTTCCACACCTCTCAGATGTACAGATCTCTTTCCCTCAAGAGTTCACTCTCTTACCAAAAATGGTCCCAACACACAACTCAAACAAAGAGTTGGTGTTCACCTCCAACCAGTTAGTAATAACCTTGCTAGTACACAAGTACTCAAAGTAATTCAAGTAGATCTCCCATGAACCTGCAACAACCTATAACTCAAATGATCTTACTTACCATGTAGAACTCCCTAATCTTGCTGCCACCTGTAGATCACCATGTTCTTACAACTGGAAGGATCTACCTTGCCTTCCTCTTTTGTTCATAATTACAATACATGCCTATGAGTCTATAAATAGATCCCATACTAAAAAATAACTTAGACTTCTAATTTACAATAATTAGACTCACAACTCAAGACCAAAAATAGCCTTTACATGCAAACAACTAGTTTAACAAATTAACTGTTCATGCAATGAGTAGTTTTGGAACTGCATAGGTGACCGACATCAGTCCCTATCTGCCTGGAGATGACCGATGTTGGTTGACTCTTGCCGATGTCAGTTGCCATTCTATTCACCCCTGACTAACATCGATTGCACTACTGATGGCAGTATCCCTAGAACTCAGCAACCTCCTCTATGTTTGCATATAGTGAAGCTTTTAGCTCCACAACCTAACAATCTCCCACTTGGAGATAAATGGCTACACCTATACCTGTACTTGTACATCATCTAGTTTGTTCCCTAGTTTTGTATCCCTCTTCAAGATCACTCTTGAAGACCAACCACCACAAATCCTATGGTGCACCTCCTATCATCCAAATCACCTACCACATCCACATCTACAAACCCATGTAGAAAATAACTTGACTCTGCATAGCATGTGCACCTACTGCTAGTCCCTCTCAGATATCTAAGAATCCACTGAACTGCCCTCCAGTGTTTCTTTCCCAGATTGACCCCAAACTTGCTAACAACTCCCACTGCTTGGGAAATCTCAAGTCTAGTACATACCATGCACTTAACCTCATTATGTGAATCAAGATACTATTCATAGAACTATCCAACCATCGGTGTGCTAACTGATTTCACACAATCATATAGAGACAAAATCAACCTGTGACCTTCCATGTCTTTAGAACACACTCATGCCAAAGAATCTTTTTGCTCCCATATTCCTCATGACACACCTCTGAACTAACTTTACCTTTAGTTTAGCAACCCCCTGTATATGTAACCCTACAACAAGCACACAATACAGTAATAGGATAATGTATCTAATATTATCCAACCTAGTAAAGAGAAACACAATGGTCAAACCTCCATTGTCCTGCAGCTTACTCAAGACCATATACCCTAGCCTTCCATCTCACGTGTCCATTCCTGCTCTTCTTTATCCTGAACATCCATTCATCTCTCAGTGCTTTCTTCTAGCTGGCAACTCCACCAAAAAACTCTTGTTTGGTTCTTCTCCAAGGAATCACATCCTTCATCCATACCAAGCTCCCACTGTTTCCTAGATCTACCTGCTATACTTCTTTAATAACTTCTTGGTTCTTGACTATCAGTGAGCAACAAGTAGTGTAAAGAAGGGAAATTATGAATTTGAGGCTTACTTACCCTTTAAGACCTCCATATGGGTGCTTGAGACTCCTTGACAGCTTGTTATCTGCCCAAAATTTATCTCAGTGACCGATGCCAGTCACGTCTCAGTCTGTACCTAACCGTCATCGGTTCCATGCAACTACCTCATCACCGATGTCAGTTCCTCCTGACTGACACCAGTGTTTATTTGTCTAGAGTCACTAACATCAGGCTACACATAGCTGACATCGGTCCCTGTTTGGATGCCGACATCAGTTTTATAACTGACATTGGTCTCGGTGTTTTACTTGTGAGTGATGACTTTTACTCGTGAGATCCTTTTCGATCAAAACCCTATCCAAATCAACCTTGCTCTACTCAAAATTCTTCAGCCCCTTACACTAATCTCTATCCATCATCTTCTCTTTGAAAACCAAGGTTTTCCTATTCTTGTCATGAACATCTGATTTATCAAGAAATGCCACTTTCTTCTTTTGCTTATAGAAATCTTGATCCATGATTTTCAAATTCGAAAGCATACCCTTTGATTTAAGAACATGCATCCCCTTCTTATTCGTGTGACCAAGCCTATTAAGCTACATCTTTGAATCTACAGCTGAAGTAGATAAACCAAAAGGAGAATCAGTAATACAAGTAGATAGATAAAGCGTACCTACTTTCTTACCTCTTGCTACAACAAGTGCACCCTTGGTAACCTTCTAAGAGTCCACTGTGAGAGTTACTATGCAACCCTCATCACCCAAGTTTCCAATAGAAATCAAATTTTGCTTCAAGACTAGGATATGCACGACCTCCTTCAACACCCATGTGTTGCTCGTCTGCAATTTCAGCTTCACTTTCCCTTTGCCAACCATTTGACAAGGCTCACCAACCCCTCTAATTGGGGCTGCATGGAAAGAGACAATATAATCTATAAACCAAGATTCTACTTTATACAAGGAACATCCTAGAGCATCTTATGCAACAACACCTACAACATCTTCTTCTTCAGTTCCTTCATGTTGATCTTCTACCAACCAACAATATTTCTTTACCTGTTCTTTCTTTCCATAACACCATAATTGACCATTCATGCTTTTCAATTCCTCCATTCTTAGCTTACTTTCTTATACCATTGCTATACTCTCACTCATTCAAAAACCCCTAAGAGTGACCTATAATCAAACACAAACTTGCTCCCTACAACCTTAGCTCTGATACCAACTGTTAGTGGTATCAAGCTATGAACCAGCACCCTAGCTCTGATACCACTTGTCAGGATCTTGCTCCTCAATAAGAGCACAATATGATTACCTTGTATAAGCAACTAATCATAGAATTATACTAGAATTAACAAGTAACTAGAATTCACAAATGACACAAAATATGAGAGACAATACACAATCTTGTATTAATACTCATGCCAGAAGGAAATACAATGAAGATGCCACAATCTTCCACACCTCTCAGATGTATAGATCTCTTTCCCTCAAGATTTCACTCTCCTACCAAAAATGGTCCCAACACACAACTCAAACACAGATTTGGTGTTCACCTCCAACCAATCAGTAATAACCTTGCCAGTACACAAGTACTCAAAGTACTTCAAGTAGATCTCCCATGAACTTGCAACAACCTGCAATTCAAATGATCTTACTTACCATGTAGAACTTCTCCCTAATCTTGCTGCCACCTGCAGATCAACCTATTCTTACAATTAAAAGGATCTACCTTGCCTTCCTCTTTTGCTCATAATTACAATACATGCCTATGAGTCTATAAATAGATCCCATACTAAACAATAACTTAGACTTCTAATTTACAATAATTAGACTCACAACTCAAGACCAAAAATAGCCTTTACATGTAAACAATTGGTTTAACAAACTAACTGTTCATGCAACGAGCAGTTCTAGAACCGTACAGGTGACCGACGTCGGTCCCTGTCTGCCTGGAGATGACCAGCATTGGCCGACCCCTACCGATGTCAGTGGCCATTCTATTCACCCCTGACTGACGTCAGTTGCACTGTCGATGTTGGTATCCCTAGAACTCAGCAACCTCCTCCATGTTTGCATACAGTGAAGCTTTTAGCTCCACAACCTAACAAATTTTACATTGTTTCATCAACATTTGTGGACATCTCTTCACATTTTTTCAATATACTAACTTCATACCCAGACTGGGTAGCTTTACATCCTGATAGGGGAGGATGTGGGATGTTCATTTAAAATAATAATGGCATCAGATGATTATGATGATGGGGGTAAGTTCTTATTAGTTCTAGGAAAGGTATTTGAGATGGGAGATGATAAAGTTTTACAATGGGGTCCCATTCATCATAAACCATAGAAGGGTTTTTAGATAGAGGCATATAAATTTGTAGAAGGTCCTTGAAAGGAGGATTGGAAGTGCAGTCAAACTTGTGTTGGTAAGATGTAGTTGGTTTGGTTTGAGGACAAATAGGTTGATTATGTTTTACAAGTGAGATAGTTGATTTAGGTATTTCTTATGATTAGGTTGAATAAATTCTATTGGAAGGTTGGGAAATGCACTATATGTGTGTAGATTTATTATCTAAATAAGATGTTGAAGGGGGTTAAAGGAAAGATATAAGGTCTCATTGCCCCAACTCCATGAGATTAGATGGGAAAAAAAATTTAATGATTTGGAATGTTTGATGGGTTTGGTCTATGTGTATGGGATTAGAATCAATAAAAGTAACTAACCTTCATATGTTAGACATATTTACCACATTTTCCTTAGTAGTGAGGTCTATAAGACTTTCAACATTAGTTAGGGAAGGAATAAATTTTTCATTTCCATCTTGATGATTAGGAATAGGATCCTTGTATATATAAAGATGAGCATTAGCTTGATTTAAATTTTGATTTCCATTTTCTATTTCATGTTCTTTAAAGTCTATGCCATATGCTTATTATCATTTACAAATGAGTGATTCATGATCAAATTTTGGGCCAAGAAGGAAATCCATAGATAGATTATGTAATTGTCTACAACTCTCATTAGAGTGGCCACAACTTGCATGAAACCAACAAAATTTATTCAGATCATACAATGTTTACATTAGAGGAGTGGGGTCAAGATCTAATGGTAGAGGCTTGGGAATGCACTTTTGATAATTAGATAAGGATAATGGTTTATGGACATTAATGTTGTTTGTTTGATACAATGTATAATTATAACTATTTTTTGGAGGGGGAGTATGCTCCATAACATTGTTTGGAGCAATAACTTGAATGTTGTGAATAGTGTCATAAGAATTAGTGACACCATCATTGGTAGCATGAAAATTTTTATTTTTAATGAGTATGTGAGTGTATGTGGTACATTGGGATGGTTCAAATTGGTGCATGAGAAATTATTATCACTTAGCCTAGTTGAGGTCTTCTTCCAAAGTACTTGGAGAGAGAGTCCTAACTTGATATTACAACTTGGGGGAGAGAGCATTAGTGAATAGATTAAAGATATTTTCATCTTCAATGTTGTGTTCACATTTATTAGATAAATTCTTTCATATTTTGATAAAATCTTGTGCCATTTCAATTTCAAGTTGCTTACAATTTATGAAGTGATCTAAGGTATTCTTAGGGAGATCACTAGTTTGAAACTCTTGTACTAGGGAGTTAACTAAATCTTCCAAGCTAGTGATAGAATGAGTTTTTAGTTGATTGTACCAATCTAAATCATCTCATGAGATTGTTTTAGCTAATTCAATTTGGGGCAAAAAATATTTGTGAAACTATATATTTATTGAAGCATGTCAAACCTTAGGTTTTCCTTAGGGTTTCCTAATTCTAAGGTTTTTTTATTTTTGTCTTAGAGTTTTAATTCCAATTTCTAATTTCCTAATATAAAAGATAATAAGTATTTTCACCTTTGATCCTAGCCTTCTACATAATTTCATGGTTTAATCATATGTCATCAAATAAGGATAGTTCCCTTGTCCCTCTAATGTGTAGTGATATAATAAACATGTCCAATATAGAGAATAATCATATTCCTTTGGTTTATTCTAACATGTAAAAATAAACACAATAAATGTTTCTTATTATTTTTAGGAATTCATGAATATGTATAACTTGATGATTATGTTAAAATTCTTAATTTAGAATATGATAATAAATATAATCATGAAGATTAAAATGATATTGATCACAATAAAATTGATAATGTATATTTTGACAAACTTAAAGCCTTGTCTAAATTTAATCATGAAATTTATCAACATCCTCAAGAAGTGTATAAAGTGGTAAAATTAATCCTAACATCTAAAGATACACACAAGTCAAATTTTATTACATCTTGGGAAAAATAAAAGCTCTTTAATATTAGAAATCAATCCTTTTGAGTTACCAATCCAACCATAAGTGTTCAGACTTCTACATTGAAACCTCTATTGGAACACAACTAGATACTAAGAGGGTGTGTGAATCAATATATGAATTAAAATTATCTCTTTAATACCTTTTTTAATAGATTAAAGACCTATGTGGATCAAATCAAATATGAAAAGATCATATAAGCATAAATACACATGACACAAGATTTATACATGGAAAACCCAAAGGGAAAAACCATGGTGAGAATAGCTGCTAGAATCTACTATTCTATTCCATCATCATAGTTCAAAGCCTCACTTGGAAAAACCTCATTGGTTACACTTTTAAGTGAACCAACCCTAAGGAGACACTAATTCCCAATCTAAGCACTAACTCAGCTAAACTTCACTAGTTAAAATGTTTATGGGCACCAACCTAAAGGAGACACCAATCCCCTTACTGACCACCAACTTAGCTTGTTTGATGGCACCAACCAATAAGATATATGGAGATACAACTCTAGATTATAATATTGATTCATAAATGAAATAAACTCTATTTTCTATTAAAATTCTAATTTTTAACATGCTCATACTATGCACATTATCTTTATTCCTTCTTCCTCTCTACTCCTCTCTATTCCTCTATCTCTAAATATGTCTTTATTAGACACACTACATTGGATTTACCAACCACTCTACTCTTCTCTATCCCCTTTGGTTTTGCGTCTTCATAATTTTCTATCTAACTCTCTTCATTGGATTTTATTTTCTACCTCTATATATATTTGGCTTGGCTCAATAGAAAATGCAATTATTCTAGCATCATTTTCTTTGTCCTACATATCATTTATATAAACAAATGATTTAGGGTTCCACATCTTCTATGTGTTCACACTCAAACTATAACACATCACACCAATTCTTAACTCTAGTTTATTATGACTTGAGTTGTAAGTTTCCTCCATCTCAATTCCATACATCATAACATAGTCTCTTTACTATATTTAGAATTTTTTGGACTTAAGTTTTGGTGCACAGGATTTTTAACAGAGATTTGATTGATTAGATCAATCAATCTCATTGTCTATGTCAAGATATAGAGCTTATATGCAAGTTCTTACATGTTTCTCCAACTAACCATTTATCTAGACATGACTTTAAATTTTAATCATTAACCTTGCCTTTTGTTCCATCATTTGATGGTCTCTATTAAATTGTCTCAACTTTAAAATGTATCCATTTGATCTTCCTAATTTGGGCTTCCACATGTCATTTGATCTTCAAAGATGCATGATCTTTAATTATTTCTTCAATCAACTCACTCTGTTGGATCTTTCTTATCTAAGCTTCTGCATGTTATTCGATCTTAGAAGATGCATGACCTTTACCTTGACTTGGTCATTAAACTTTGACACTTTGAACTCATCTTGTTGCTTCTTATATATTTGGATCACTTCTTCTCCATCAATCTTTTTGAACCTATTTTCCACTATGTTGATAAACATTGAGCACTTTATAGCATTTGAGTCCATTCACTCCATTGGATCTCCTTTGCATGATCACCCGTGCATCATCAAATCTTTTGAAAAGCTCAATCATTAATTCTATCCAACCATCAAGGATATGACACTTGGTGTAATCATGTTCCTTCTATACATAGATATTAGTTCCTACTATTGAGACATTTGGCATTCTCACATTGCTTTTTGACCTTTTGACTTTAACTTTCACCATGGATTAACTATCCAAGCTCCATAACTATGACACTTATCACTAGCATGTTAACTCGAAGGTCCTTTTAACAATTTGACTTTAGCATGCTCTATTGGATCTCCAATGTCTAATTAATCACAAACCTTTGATCTTTCAACTAGCTCAAACTTCACCTTGTCTAGATATGTCTAAGTATGGAGCCATTTCAATATGTCTAGAAGGCTAACTTTGCACCATATAAACTAGGCATGAAAGTGAACAAACCCATATGCTCAATTCTATATGAATTATTTACATGTTTGAGATATGATGCCATTACTCTGATCATTTAGACTATTCTTTTACTACATTTAACTACCCGGTCTAAAATTTGGACCATATAAACTAGGCATGAAAGTGAACAAACCCATAAGTTCAATTCTATATGAATTATTTACATGTGTGAGATATAATGCCATTAATATGATCACTTAGACTATTCTACCATAGACCTACCTATGCCTCAAACTTTCATGAAAGGCCAACTTTGTCCTTGAATAACTCTTGTTGTGCTTAGTCATCTTACCTGTAAATTAGTGCATATGATCCTCTTACGTAGGGGGTTTCATCCATATATCCATTTTCTCCTAAATCATACATGGAAGATATGGCATTACAAAAGTTCTTACTAATCTTTATCTTACAACCTATAAATTTGACTGTGTTGGAAAACATTGTCAAAATGCCTTGGAGCCCTACTTTGCTCAAGCATATATTTTGGTGTGCTACATCATATGACCTAAGATTTAGACCATATAAACTAGGCACAAAAATGAATAGACCCATGTTACTATTTTTTCTTAACACCTCAATGTGTCTAAACTCTAACCTCATTAATATGTTTACTTAGCTCTATTTAGCCCTTTTTGAAAATTTAGCTAAGTATAGAAACTTAGTGAAATCTATCTTAGTAGCCAGCTTTGCATACCTATATCTTCAACTATACTTTATCTCATATATTTAAATATAGAACATAATAACTAGGGACTAATGTGATCATAACCATGTGACCATCTCCCTTATACTCATTCACATGTGGTAATGGTGATGTCATCAAAATTCCTTCTCATCTTTCCTATCATAGACCCAAAATATCTAGGTGATAAATGTGAAGAACCAAATGAATTCCACTCATGTACATAAGCACTCTAATCATCCTTGACCTCTAGTAGGATGGCTTTCATATCTTCAAATCACCATACTTAGCCCTGAGCATCAATGACATCCATAATCTCCATTTTGACATCAATGACATGCTCATAATGTCCCTTTTGACATCAATGACAATCATATTTCCAACAATCTCCCCCTTTGTCATTGATGGAAAACTAAATGCTCTAATCTTCTACTATTCTGCTTCTTCTCTAGCATTGCTTGCATTAGCATCTAATGAGTATGAACTGAGGTTGTTCATACCAAACTTACTCTCCCTTAAGTAATGTCACATTTTCCTAAAACTCAACTTGGACAGTTGCTCTTCTTCTTTGACATTTTCACTTTTGTAGAGAACATTTTGCTCTTTTTCCTACAAATAGTATTTGCACCTTTTTCTCCCCCTTTGACAATAATGACAAAGGGACTCAAGATGACTATTTGTCTGAATATTTCTCCCCCTTTATCAGATAAAGGATTTGATCTAGTAATCTATAACTTTCAACTCATTAATAATTTTTAAAAGTATACATACCTAAGTTGACTTTTTCTCTTCTTCTAGGGACTACTATAGCTTCCATGAGACTCCCCCTGGATGCATGCCCTATCACTAGTGATTTAGTGATGACATGTAGGAACCACCACTCCTAACTTCAGTCTCATATATTCAAATTGATCCTTGGGAAGAGGTTTGGTGAGTATATATACAATTTGGTCTGTAGTTATCACATATTCCATTATGACCTCTTGATCTATAACCATTTTTCTTAATAAGTGATACTTGATTGATATGTGCTTGGTTCTTGAATACATCATTAGATTATTCAATATATTTATAGCACTTCAATTATCATAAAGAATATAAATAAGTGATGTGTACTCAACCTTTATGTCCTTGAGTGTTTGCTTCATCTATAAGACTTGAGTGCAATATGCCACCACTGTTACATACTCTGCTTCTATTATAGAAAGAGTAACTAGCTCTTACTTTTTTCTCAACCATGAAACAAGTCTATTTCCAAGGAAAAATGCACCACCACTAGTGTTTCTTCTATCATCCACACTTCCTACCCAATCAACATTTGTATATGTTATCAAAGTTAAATCTTCACTTATAGGGTATCATAGGCCATATTCAATTGTGTTATTGATGTATCTAAAGATTATTTTCACTGCATTGACATGTGACTCTTTAGGAGTAGCCTAAAATCTAATAACTATGTACATTGATTGCATGATGTCTATTCTTGATGTAGTTAGGTATAGTAAGCTACCTATCATTGATCTATACATAGTTTGATTTACATCAAGGGACTCATCTTCTTTTATCAACTTGTATCTAATTATCATGGGAGTAAAAACTAGTTTTTTATCTTCCATTCCAAATTTCATGAGCATATCCTTTGCATACTTGGTTTGGGATATGAATATCCCTTTATCATATTGTGTTATTTGTAGACCAAGGATTAATGAAAGTTATCCTAACATAGACATCTCAAATTCACTTGATATTTATCTAGCAAATTATTTGCACATTTTTTTATTTCTACTGCCAAAGATGATGTCATCTACATAAACAATAAAAATCAACATATGTTCACCTTTTAATTTGATGTATAGATTATTATCTGCACATCTTTTGTTGAAACCTTGTTATTGTAGGTATTGATCCAATCTTGAATACCATGATATAGGTGCCTATTTTAGGCCATACAATGTTTTCTTTAGTTTGCACATATAATCTTCTTCATCTAATAATTGAAAACCTTTTGGCTGTTCAATGTAGACTTCTTCTTCTACGTTCCCATTCAATAAAGTAGACTTTACATACATTTGATAGACTTTGAACTTCTTATGAATAGAGAATGCTAGAAACATTATTATAGCTTCTAATCTAGCAACTGGAGCAAATGTTTCCTCAAATTTTATGCCTTTTACTTGTGCATATCCCTTACACACCAATCTCACTTTATTTCTTATAACAGCTCCATCCTCATTGACCTTGTTTCTATAGAACCATTTTGTTCCTATCACATTCTTATTTGAGGGTATTAGAACTAATTACCAATTTTTTTAATCTTTGGCTCAGTTTTTCTTCTATTTATTTTAGCCAAGTCTCATCCTTACTTGATTCAACAAATCTCTGAGGCTTAATTTCAAATATTAAAGAAAATCTTACTTGTTCTTTGTTCATTATAGCTCTTCTCCTTGTCTTAACTCCTTCATTCATATTTCCAATTATCTAATCTTTAGGATGATCCTTTTAAACAAATCTTGGAAGTGTTTTTTCATTCTTTTCCTTAGCATCTTCACTATTTTCTTCTTTAAGATCTACCTCTTCATTACCAATTTCCTTGTTAGGTTCAACATATTTTATTCCTTCTTAAACCTTCACATTTATGCTCTCCACCATCACGTGTATCCTCTTATTGTAACATACATAGGATTTGATTTGAATGGAATAACCAAGAAATATTCCTTCATGTCTTGATTCAAATCTTCCCAATTTATCCTCCTTTCTTCTGATGTAGCATTTACTTCCAAACACTCTAAAATACTTAACAGAGGTAGGCTTTCCATACCATATCTCATAGGGATTTTTTTTCACTATTTACCCTCAGTTAAACTTTGTCCAAGATGTATACTATTATTTGGACTGCTTCTCTCCAATATCCATCAGGTAACTTGGCCTTCTTTGGCATTTTTCTAGTCATTTCCTTAACTATTTTGTTCTTTCTCTCAACAACTACATTTTGTTGTGGAGTCCTTACTACATAGTAGTGCCTTTTAATCCCATGCTCTTCATAATAATCTATGAATTCATTTGAGGTGAATTCTCCATCTTTATCATATCTCAAGCATCTAATTTTTTTTTCCAATCTCATTCTTAACTATGGCTCTAAAGATCTTAAATCTCTCAAAGGCTTGAGATTTGTCCTTCAAAAAGGTTACCCATGTCATTCTTGAGTAGTCATCTAAAAATAACATGAAGTACCACTTTATTTTAGATCCTCTTATCTTATTGGCATCATAAACATCAGTATGAACTAATTATAGAGGCTTTGTATTTGTATACTCCTTTGTTTAAAATCTTACCCTTATCTGCTTACCTAGTTGACATTCCTTGCAAGTAGTATCTATAGGTTTGGCTATCTTGGTCATGTGTCTTACACACCTATTTGAGCTCACTTTTTATATATTATCAAATTTTACATGACCCATTCTCCTATGACACAACCAACACTCATCAATATTTCCCATCAAGCAACTATTACCATTCACTTTAATAAGATTGTAGATATTGCTCTTAGTAATTTTCCCTTTTATAATTATTTTTCCAAATCTTTTTAGCTTGCATCATTCTACATCAAATTGGACCTTATATCCATTATCACACATTTTAATGACACTTAGTAGATTATGTTTCAATCCTTCAACATAAAGGACATCATGTGTAGGTAGTTTACCATCTATGTTCAGGGTTCCTTTACCTTTGATCTTTACTATTGTGTTGTCTCCCAAGATAATAGATCCTTCCTTACATTTTCTCAGTTTGGTAAAATTACTCTTATCACCAGTCATATGCTTTGAGTATCCACTATCTATCACCCATAAATTCTACTCCTTAACATGGAGTGTAGTTTAAGCAATCATGGTTTGATTTTTTACTTTCCATACTTCATTGGGTTTCTTACATGTTCTCTTCCTCTCTTTATTAGAGACTTGTGAACCTTTTTTCACACTAGGATACATGCCTTTTTTTACATTATGTAATTTTGATGTTACAAAACTAGTTCTACATTGTTTAGATATGTGACCAAAACTATTACAATTATAGCACATTACATTTGTATCTAATAAAGGAGAAAATGAGTTTCTACTTACACAATTTGCTATCCTTCTAGATACAATTCTACAATCAATATCCCTATGACCAAAATGAATAAAACTATAACAATAACCATAAAAAGATGAGGAATACTTGGTCATAGCATTTCTTGGTGTAGCATAAGGAATTATTCTAAGTTTTGGCCTCTTCATGTTTCTCACCTTGGTGTATCCATCAGCATCAACTACCTTTGTCATTTTATTTTATTTTATTTGGGATTCATTTAAGGTTCTAATTTATTCACAACAATTTTGTTTGAGTGTCTTTTTGCATCCTTGTAAGCTTTCTCTTTCTTTTCTTTTGATTCTCCTTCTGCTTTGAATTTTTCATATAGGCTAGTAGATCTACTAGTTGAGAAAAATTTTCCCTTTTCATAACCAAGACTTTATCTTTCTTTTGAGGGATTTTGAGATTTGATCAATTCATCAAGAATGTCTAATCCTCCTATCAACTTCAAACTTTTATTTAGTTGACCTTTGGCTTTTTCAAGTTCTTTTCTCAAATCCACTATTTATACCTCAAGATTCACACATTCATAAAATTTAGATTGTAGTTATATTTTGACTACATCTTATATTATTTTAGCCTCTTCAACTTGTGTCTTTAGGATAATTACCATCTAATAAGATTTATCAAAACTTTTAGACATTTTGTCAATTTCCTTTTATCTAAGATTCTTTTGTTTTAGGTTTTCTTCTCTCAACTTGTCAATCTCATTTAAAGCATAGATGAGCTCACATTATAGATCCACTTCTCCTTATTATTCTTCATCTGAGTCTTCAAATACATCTTAATCTATATTTACAAAATTTGATCCTACTATCATGAATAGGGATTCATTTCCCTTAGCCAAAAAAGCATAATCATGATCATCATTTGAACTATCACTATCTTCCATTGAGTGACTATCTTCTTTTATGTATAGACCTTTCTTAATCTTAAAGAAGTTCTTCTTCTTAGGATAGTAAGGTTTCACCTTTTTGCTACTCTCTACTTGCTCAGAGTTATCCTTTTTATTATGAGGGCATTTAGCAACAAAATGTCCTACTTTACCATATTTAAAACATTTGAAGGGTAACTTACCTCTAAACTTTCTAGATCCTCTCTTTAGTCTTCTAATAAATTTAGCTTCTTCTTCATTAGTCTCCTAAGATTTAGATGTATATGTTTTTTCCTTTACTTGCTTGGCTACTTTGAATGCAACTTCTCTCTTGAAGGTGTTTGTCTCTCCCATTCTAATCTCATAAGCTACGAAGGTCCCATGCAACTCATCAATAGTGATTTTATCTATATCTCTTACTTTTTCTATTGCAGAGATTTTAGAATCATATCTTGATAACAAATATCTTAAAAACCTTCTTGGCAATGATTGACTCTTTCATTTCTTCTCTAAGGCCTCTGATTGCATTTACTATTTCATCTACCCTGAGGAGGTAGTCTATAATCTTCTCATCTTCATTCATATTAAGGCTATCAAACTTGCCTTTGTAATTTTGTAGTTTGGCTTGCTTTACCTTGTCATCTCCTTCGTAGATTCCCTTCAACTTGTTATATATGTCTTGTGCATTATGATAGTGCATAACTTTGACAAACTCTAAGTTTGACCATCCCCAAATAATAACATTCTTTACCTTGACATTGCTCTTATATGCCTTCTTGATAGCTTGATCAGTAGGAGTTGTAGTAGGGGTTGTATATCCATTTGCCATAGACATCCATACATCAAACCCTAATGAGGATAGATATGTTTCCATTATTATGCTCCAAAATGCATAGTTGGATCCATCAAATAGAGGTTCCTTGTTTGATGAAGATCCTTCTTAACTAGCCATTATGTTCATTATTCTAAGATCTACTTAAGCTAATTAAGCTTCTTTCAAAGGAACCCTAAGCTTTGTTACTAATTATTGGAATAGAAATAGAAACTAGGAGGAGGGGTGAATCAGTATATGAATTAAAATGGTTTCTTTAATACCCTTTTGAATAGATTAAAGATCCATGTGGATCAAATCAAATATGTAGAGATCATACAAACACAAATACACATGACACAATATTTATACATGGAAAACCCAAAGGGAAAAACCATGGTGAGAATAGCTAATAGAATCTATTTTTCTAATCTAGCCTCATAGTTCAAATCTTCACTTGGAAAAACCTCACTAGTTACACTTTTAATGGCACCAACCCTAAGGAGACACCAATCCCCAATCTGAGCACCAACTCAACTGAACTTCACTAGTTACAATTTTTATGGGCACCAAAGCAAAAGAGACATCAAACCCCTTACTAATCACCAATTTATCTTATTTAATGAAACCAACCAATCATATCTATAAAGCTACAACTCTAGATTACAACATTAGTTCATAAATAAATCAAACTCTATTCTCTATTACAATTCCAATCTATAGCATGCTCATATTATGCACGTTCTCTTTATGCCTTCTTCTTATTTACTCATCTCTATTCCTCTATGTCTGAATATGTCTTTATTCAACACACCACATTAGCTTTACCAACCACTATGCTCTTCTTTGCTCCCTTTGGTTTTATGTCATCAGAAATTTCTATTTGACTCTCTTCATTGGCTTTTGATTTCTACCTCTATCTATATTCCACTTGGATAAATAGCAAATTCAATTATTCTAGAAGAATTTTCTTTGTCCTAGATATCATATATATAAACAAATGATCTAGGGTTCCACATCTTCTATGTGTTCACACTTAGTCTGCAACACATCACACCAATTTTGGACTCTATCTCATTATGACTTGAATTGTAAGTTTCCAACATCTTTATTCCATGCATCATGTCATAATTGTATGTCTCTTTACTATATTTATCATCTTTTAGACTCAAGTTTTGATAAATAGGCTCTTTAATTTAGATTTGATCGGTTAGATTGTTCAATCTCATTGTCTATGTCAAGATATAGAGTTTATATTCAAGTTCCTACATGTTTCTCCAACTAACTATTTGTTTGGACATGACTTCAAATTCCATTCATTGATCTTGCCTTTAGCACCATGATTTTATGGTCTCTATTAAAATTGGCTCAACTTTAAATGCATCCATTCAATCTTCTTGATCTCAACTTTCACATGCCATTTAATCTTCAAAGATGCATGACCTTTACTTCTTTCTTGATGTTAAACATTGAGCTCTTTGTTCTATTTGAGTCCACTTACTGTGTTGGATATTTCTCATCCAAGATTTTACATGCCATTTTATCTTCAAATATTCATGACCTTTACCTTGACTTAGTCATTAAACTTTGACACTTTGACCTCATCTTGATACTTCCTATATCTTTAGATCACTTTTGCTCTATCAATATTCTCAAACCTACTTAATCTTTAACTTACCACTATGTTGATAAAAATGTAGTGATTTATAGCATTTGAGTTCATTCACTCCATTGGATATCATTTGTATGACACCCATGCACCATCAAACCTTCTAACAAGCTTGATCATTAACTCTATCTAACCATTGAGGATATGACACCTAGCATAAGTGCATGCCTTATGTACGTAGATGTTAGTTCCTTATAGTAAGACATTTATCATCCTCACATTGCTTTTTAACATTTTTAATTTAACTTGCACCATAGATTAACTATCCAGGATCTATTATTGTGACACTTGTCACTAGCGTGTTAACTCAGAGGTCATTTTGATAATTTGACTTCATCACACTCTATTAGATCTCCAATGTCTGATTAAATGCAAATCATTGATCTTATAAATAGCTTAAACTTTACCTTATGTAGATATAAATATGGAAACCATTTCAATATACCTTGAAGGCTAACTTTGTACCTTCATATCTTTTGATTTGCTCAACAACTTAGTCTGAAATTTGGACCATATAAACTAGGCATGAAAGTGAATAAACCCATGTGCTCAATTATTCATGAATCCTTAATACATGCAAGATATAATTCCATTAATTTTCTCACTTATATTATCCTACCTTAGACCAAACTCTGCCTCAAACTTGCTTGTAAGGCCAACTTTGTCCTTGAATAACTCTTGTCATGCTTAGTCACATGACCTATAAATTATCACATATGATACTCTTACATAGGGTATTCCATCCATATATCAATTTTCTCTTGAAGCATTCATACATGAAATATATGTAATTATAAAAGTGCATGTTGATATTTATCTTGTAACCTACAAATTTGACTATGTTAGAAAACACTATCAAAATACCTTGGAACCTTACTTTTCTCAATCATATCTTTTATCACACTATGTTTCATGACTTAAGATTTAGTGCATATAAACTAAGAACAAAAATTAATAGACCCATGTGATCATTTTATCCTAACACCTCCATGTGTGTAAATGCTAACCTCATCAATACACTTACTTGGCTTTGTTTAGCCCTTTTTGCAAATTGATCTAAGTATAGAAACTTAGTAAAGTATATCTTAGTATCCAAATTTACATCCCCATATCTTCAACTTCACTTCATGTCTTGGCTTTAAATTTGGCACATAACAACTAGGGACTAATTTGATCACAACCATGTGTGTAGCTCTCCCATATTCATTCACACATGGCAATGGTGATGTCAAAAAAATGCCTTCTCACCTTTCCTATCATAGACCCAAAATGTCTAGATGATCAATGTGAAGAACCAAATTAATTTTAATCATGCACATAAGGGCTCCAATCATCCTTGACCTCTGATAGGATGCCTTGCACATCTTCAAATCACCATACTCAACCCTAAGAATTAATGACATCCATAATATCACTTTTGACATCAATGACATGATCATAACATCCCTTTTGACATCAATGACAATCATATTTACAACAACCTCAAGTCACACATGTGATGTACACACATGGTGTGGAGAAAACATAAGGGTTTCCATTTATTTCTATGCATGTTCCTATAAATATGACCTACACCTGACCTATGATGAGTATGCATATTACATCATCAACCTCACTTACTTTACATTATCTTCAGTAGATTATTTTAGCTCTACAAGCTAAGGCATTTCAATTATAAAAAAGTACATCTAGAGCTAGTCATTTAATAAATTCACCTTTCTTGATTCATAACCCACTAGCCCCTAATATATAATTTTATTCCTTACCTACATGCTTTTTAACTCCTAATATTCTAATCTATGATGGAAAAAGTGATCATGAACAACACCTTCAATCCTTCCAATCAACATGCTTAAACTATGCATTCAATGATACATTATTGACCAAGTTATTCCCAATAAGTCTCAAAGACTAAGCTTTGTGTTGGTTCTACGAACTCCCCCTTAAATTAGTTAGAGCATACAACCATTTTTCATATCATTTTGTAAAACACTTATCTATGAACATTGATGATAAACTATCTTATATAAAATTCTACAAACACAAGTAAGGGTCCAACAATCCCACAAATTATTATGTATTATGATATAATACCATGATAGATAATATGACCACTTGTATGTAATACAATTAAATACTATAAATATTCAAGAAAAAATTTCTTTCATCAATACATGAGCTAATATTATTCAATAAATTCAAGTATTTCAATGAGTTATGTCGTATAGAGATAAAAAGAAGTTAAAATCATATCTTTGAAAAAGCTCAAGTGATCCATAAAATACATGGATATTTCACTATAATTTTCATTAACATAGACACTTTCAATTTAATGTGTTCTCAAGTCCATGCCATAGAAAAAAAACTAAAATGTTGTTTTACAAAGTATTCTAGCACTTATAACTGACATCTATAACATTAAAAATAATATGAAACCCTTCAAATGAAATACCCACATGCTACATCCATTGAATATATTAATCTATAATTTAAACGTGATACTAATTCATACATGATTACAATAGAAATTCTTTCATAGAGGTGTGATACCAAGGTGATGTTATTTAACCTTTAGGAAACAATTAGAATTCTTGTTATAAATGATTATTGAGCTTTATTAAGTGTTTTTTTATTAGCCTAGTTATAGGGAATGTAAACATGAAAATAAAGGAAACAAACACATCAAATATAGATAACACAAGACATACCATAGATAAATTCAATGTGAGAAAAATCTAGCAAGAGTGAAGTTGTGCTTTCTCATCTCTACTATGTTATGCAATTTACAATATTCTACCTTATTTGGCTTACAAGGACACCAATATCATGGGCTTGTATACTCATAATTATATGTGCAATTTTTGGAGGAAGACTTACCTCACAATCAAGAAAAAATACTAAACTCAATCATCTCAATTATGTAGTCTTTAAACAAGAAAACTATTGAGCTCAGTTATCTTAGTTGTGTATTTCTTAGCTCATCACATATAGGAAGATAAAGAGTTGATGAATGAATAGATTAATATATTCTTCAAATTCATCCTTTTGAATTATAATATTTAATTCTTTTCTACCTTATTTCATTCCCCTTCTCCCTATTTTTATCTTGAATGTTTTTTCTTGAATTTGGATCCTCTTCGATTAAATATGTTTTGTTTAAATGATTTATTAAACTCTATAATTTAATATTTATACACAATAGCATCCCTTATGCTCACATAAGAAGCCCAAGATTTATAATTCTCAAGGAAAAACACCTCCATGTACACTCAATTCTCATGTTTTCATTCATTCAAATCATTACAAAACTGGCACCAGAGTCCTATAGTTGGTGCCAGAGTCTTATTTGAAAAAGTCCTTTAACTTCTAAAGGCCATAAATTTTACATATGAACTTCAAATTACATGTTTTTTTTTAAATTTTATAAATTTTAGATAATAACTAAAATATGTACTCAAAAGGTACTCTTGATGCTAACCATATGTTTTTTATCCTATACAATAGAAACTAACACATTCGAAGACATAGCATGCTAGATAAAACATTTTAAGATGTGGCATGCCATGAATTACCTATTTGATAGTTGATGATCTTATCAACATAATGGGATGATATACATGATCAAATTTTTTATCATACGACCATAATTTGAATATTTTTTTCCCCCAAAATATCTATAAAAATAAGATGAATATTTACCTTATATATTCCCAAGTGAGAAACCATTATTATCATCCTTTCAACTCTCCAATTTGAAGGCTTTCAATCCCATAATTTTATAAACTCAATTGGTTATGGAAATCCTTGCCCCAATTTTTCATCAAATGTCCTTTGGATTCATTTTAAAATTTTAATTTAAACCCAATTTTTCAATTCTATTAGTCCCCCCTTATTTATGCTCTTTCCTTAATCCATACCAATATATATTTCCAATTCTTCTTGGCCAATAGGAGCAATGATATACAATGGAAGGTACAAAATATCTTCTTTGTTCTACATGGAAGGCTCAAAGAAAAATAATTTCAAAAAAAAAGGGTGTATACAACTCTAAAATTAATATTTCTTAATATCCATAGTGTTACATTTGGAGTCTTTCTTTACTCAAGTACAACCATACATTATTTTCACAAAGAAACTAAATTCAAATCTGTGTTAAACATGTGTTGTTCTACACTTTTTTGGAATAGCATTTTTTCCAATATGAAAGGTCAACCTTTGTAAACTCTTTGGTTTACCTTTTCATGTCCTTTGTATGGCTGGTCCATCAAAGACTTTGGGTAAATACCATCATAGCATAGAACCCATAATGTCGTATCTCATCCTTGTTCCATCAAGAATAGTGGTATAAATTTAACCCACCTTACTTCCTATGAATCAAGATAATATCTTAGCTGCACTTTATATGTAGGAAATGGGAAACATCTACACAATAGTCACACCATAATAACCACCATAATATAACATGAATAAATACAACATAGTTACATAAATGTGTTAGTAAACCTTTTACTTAAAAAAAATAACCCATTGTGATACTAATATCTATAAATTATGTGGATATTCCACTCTTATTTTCACCAACACAATCCCTTTAAATTCAAGGGGTTTTTCTCAAGTTATATTCCATAGAAAAACACTCAAAATGTTGTTTTAAGAAGAATTCTAACTCTTATGATTGATATCTAGAATGTACAAAATAATATTCAACCCTTCACATCCAATCTCCACATACTACACCCAGTTCATATATTCCTCCAAACTTTAAACATGATATTGCTTCATACATGGTTAATATTTAAATGATTGCATAGAGGTTAAATACCAAGGTCAAGTTATTTAACCTTTAGGAAAAAAGCATTATGCTTGTTATAGATGAGTCTTGAGCTCTCTTAAGTTTTTGTTGTATTAGCTTAGTTTTAAGAAATGGAAACATGTAAATAAATGAAAAAACACATCAAATATAGATAACACAGGAAATACCCTAGAGAAAATCAATGTGAGAAAACTCCAATAAGAGTGAATCCATGATTCCTCATCTCCATTATGCTCTACAGTTTATAAGCTTCTGCTTCTTGGTCTTACAAGGAAACCAACCTCATGAGATCCCATACTCATAATTATTTCTACAATGTTTGGTGGAAGACTTACCTCTCAAGTAAGGAAAACTACTCAACTCATCCATTTCAGTTATGTAGCCTACATGTAATAAATTATTGAACTCAATTATCTCAGTTGTGTAATCTTTAACTCATTCACATATAGAAATATAGAGTTTATGAAGGAACAACTTAATACATTCCTCAAATGCATCCACTTTAATGTTGTTATTTAATATTTTTCTACCTTCTCTCATCACCATTATCCCTCTTATGATCATGAATGCTTTTCTTGAATGTGGATCCTCTTGGATTGAATCTACTTCTATTGAATGCTTTAAAGAACATTATAGATTCATATTTATACACAAGAACACCACTTAGGCACACATAATAATCCTAAGATTTAGAATATGAAGATAAAATACCTCCATGTCCACTAAATTCCCATGATTTCACTCATTCAAACTATTACAAATATTAGCATTAGAGTCTTATTTGAAAACGTCCTCTAACTTTCAGAGGTCATAACATTTGCATACAAGTTCCAAATCATGTATTTTTTAAAATTACATAACTTTTTTAGAGGAACTAAAATGTGTACCCAAAATTTATTTTTGATGCCAATATTTTTTCATTTTATCTAATACAACAAAAAAAGAACTTTTCCCAGACTTGGTGTGTTACAAATTACCCATGTTTGATAATTGATTGTATTATCAACTAAATGGGGTGATATACATGATCAATTTTTTAATCATCAATTATAAACCTAATGTTTTAACCAGTTATACCACAAATTTTCAAAATAATCCAAAAATGATATAAATAATGAGGCAAAGAAAAAAGCTAATGCAATATCATAGCCTAAAAATCAAATTCAATTATGCACTCCATAGAGGAGGTAATTTTAAAAATTACCATTTCCTCATAATGTACAACTATGAAAATTACATGTGTGCAATCGCATATCTCTTCCTCCTCCACAAGGTTTAATGTAAATATTATTGCACCTAATAATTATGATATTAATGCATATTGTGATTACCATCAAGCTCCTAGGCATTCTATAAATAGTTGTTTTAAGTTATGACATAAGATAAAATATATTATCAATGACAACATATTGCATTTAACATCCCCATAGAAGAGTTTGGACCACAAAAAATTATAAATTACAAATTAAAAATATTCAATGATAGATTTTCCAATCATGAGGTAAAAAGGAATAGGGATAATAATACTTAAAAATTATATTATGCACACAATATGCATCCTCCACTTGTGTAATATGATCATCTAATAAATAATATTGTTGGAAAACTTATTGGCACCTCACCACAATGCCCTGTGATTATATTTAATGATAGTGACATTTTCAATGATGATTTACATCTCCACACATTCATATGATCTTTAAAAAAAAATAAACCCATATATGTTTTCATGGTCAACAATGGATCATGTGAGAATGTGTGTACAATGATACTTTTCAACACACATGGATACACACAACATGATTTAAAAGATATTATATAAATGGTTAATGGATTCAATGGAATTACACAAGACACTCTTAGGCACATTATGTTACCTATTTGGGTCAGCTATACTATAATTTCTAAACTATTTATTGTCTTACCAAGTATAAGTGTCTTCAACATGTTATTAGGACACTATTGGATACAAAAAATCTACATAGTACAATATACAGTACATCGATGCAAATAATATATACACTAAAATAAGGTAGTTATAATTACAAGAATTAAATATGAGTACCCTCTTAGACAAGTGGTATCTCCTTCTCTACCCCAACCACCAATGTATTTGGTTGTTACACATATTCAATATCATTATAAAAATGTGGTTATTGTACCTTGTAGATGCTTACATCTAGATTATATATGTTAAATTAGTCTTGTATGCTCTACAAATATATATTTGGGCTCTAACATTTTGTTTGACCTTTCTCACAACTAAAATTCTCACATTCACCACCTCATTGGGTCTAACTAGTTATTTCTTATTCCAATATTGATTAATCTAATTATCTAGATCATCTATAACAACTGATTACCTAAAATCTTATATACATCCTTCACTGTCAATTACTGAACTTCAAAAACTTTCCTCTATCCTAGACAATTGTGTTCAACATAAGATAGTAACATTGATGTTATTATCCTTCCTCAAATGCAATTTTCCTTTCCCTAAAAACACTCAGATTTTCAAATCTTTGATGTGTATATGTTATCCTAAGAATGTCATTGACCCTTCCATGAGGATTATTTCAAAAGAGTTAATATACATAAAAGTCAAATCATACTAAATATTCATCTAGAAAAATACCAAACAAGAACCTATTAAATTTAAACCAATCAACTACGTATCTAATATATTCTTATTTATTCATTCATATTTTAATGTCAATCATAAGATCAAATATACAACAGGTCTAAAGCACTCAAAAGACATCCCATGAGACATATTTTTCAAGTTATAAGCTAGATCACTACATGCATTGTAATATAGTATATTTCACCTTTGTTAACACATATTTTCACATATACATAAGAACTACATAATATTTATACCCTCCTTATAGTATTGGATATGTAGACAATACTCATTGACAGAGGGGTCTTTAAGTTTAGCTCGACACTGTGAGCATACTAACCCATTTTTAGTAAGGTAACCTAACCTAAGGTGGAGATCTAGGGTTTGAAATATAAATAGTGGTGTAGAGTCTATGTGTGAGATATATATACATAAAATCAAAGGTGATAAAACCCCATAAATACCAAGGTGGTCACATCTTGATATAATAAACATTTCATATAGGATAGTTACATAGATATTCAGATAATACCATCACACAAGAGTCCAAAGGTCAATACAAGTGGCCAAGAAGCTAGAAAGAATATTGTAGATACTAAAAATAAATATTTATAGCATCTCAACCTTGTACATTTGATAAATATCAATTAGGTATCTACCTTTTAGTTCTACACCTCCTTGATTTTGAAAGGCTCACATTTGCAATTTCACTTTGCCTAAATTATTATCTCTTAGTCCGATCCATATCATTTTGATGACCCATGTCTCCTAAACTACATAGAAATATTAAAACCTTACAAGCATAATTCACTATAAAATTCAAATCCATACCTATTTTTGATCCTTTTGGACACTATCAACCATAGAGAGACACTATCATTGATGATAATGTCTAGATCCTTATCTATTACCCAATTTCCATAATTTATCCAAATTTCAAATGTTTTTAAACCTTTGGGTTAGCCTATTTGCCTTATTAAACCTTACCATGAGATATTTTAAAAATATATGGTATAATTACAAGTTTAATCCTTTTCATTCCTCATCTATAAAATACCAATCAAACAGTTACTAAAGCTAAAGCAACCAAGCTATTCTACCCTAATCATCCCCATTTTCATACCAATCATATGAGTATACATATTACAAGTATAAATCATTAAAATATTATCCCATGAGTGATATTTGTCAATTTATAAGATGAATTATGGCATGTATTATCATATAGCATATTTCACCCTTGTGCGTACACTTTCCCACACAGTGGAAAACTAAAAAAAGTATGAGGATCTCTTTAGAGTATTATATATGTAGGTAGTACCCATTTACATAGGGGTATTTCATTTTAGCTCAACACTATTAGATCACTAACCCATTTTTAGTAAATTAATTCTAGGAGTGAATAAGGGTGAATATCTAAGGTTTGATCAATCAATAAAGAGTGACAGCCTGTATCCTAGATCTGAGTATATCAATAGAAAGGTAATAGAAAACCAAAACAATAGAGTTTATCACATCCAAATATATTTATTATTACTCAATAGACACATGTTTCATACTTAGATACTAAAATTAATAGTAATTCCTATATTTGATGGTAGTGTCTATGACCATAAAAGTATAATTTTTAGAATCTAACGATTGGTCCTACATACTTCACACATGTTTCTAGTCTAGATCTACATACACATAGAAAACCCATTTAAGTGTCATTTCTATTTGGTATTTAAATAAATTTAATGTCTTTCAAATGAATTACTTTCTATATTTATCATATGTTAGTATTTAAATTTATAATATTCATTTATCTAAGTTTTTAAATTAATTGACATGTTATTAATTAGTTTATCACCCTAGTATTTTAATTATTTCAATATTATTAACCCTATACCACCATATAAAATTTTAGGGTTAAACATTTTATGAACCCAACCTTTGGTCTCCAAACACTATATTGACCTAGGGTTTCCTAATTTACTTTTTCCTAAATTTGTATTTTAACATATTTAAAATTTAAAAATCAGAATCTATTTTCCTAAAGTCATGTTTAATATGGATACATATAATATTTATTTTATGGAAAATTATATGATGGTAGTACTTTATTGTTATTCCCCATAAAAATTTAAACCAATCAAAGATGTAACCAAGAATAATAACAAATTTGGTCAATATAAGAGTGTGTTTTAAAATAAGATCAAACTTTAATTTCTTTATAACTCTTTTCTCAATAACGTAGAGCTAGTATCCTATTACCAACATGCATTCTCCAAAATTCTTTTTTCCTCCTATATCATATTCAATTGAAAATTACCATCCCACTCTCATTATTCTCCCATGGCTTATATTCAATTATTTAGTTGATATTTTCACTGCATGAATAGGTAATAGTGCCCAACCTATTCTACCACCTATTAATATACAATAGGTTCTTTCTAAACCTAAACAAATGATCAAAAATAAAATATATGTCCTTGTCAATCAATTGAACAATGCCATTACTAGGATTTCAATCTTCGATCTTATAAAATAGTCTACTATCTATAAGAATATATAATATGAAACATTACATGAAACACAAGTACCAAATGATATATAACTAGCTTACTTTATGGATATTATGAAAGATCTCAAAAATAATGTCATTCTCATTACCTTTGATCCAAAATATTTACCATCAAAATATATTATTAACCAAGACTTTCCTTTATTCATACAAGTTAGTATGCATAATAAGGGAATAAAAAGAGTGTTATTCGATAATGGGTCTTGCTTAAACATTTTTAAAATAAATTATTAAAAACAAGGGGTATTAATACCAATCTTATCCAAAAATTAAATTCACATATAAAAGGATTTGATAACTTTTGTAGCCCAAAAATTGGTCAAATCACATTAGATGTGATAATGGGACCAAAAATAATATCGACTACATTCCAATTAATGTCTCAATCATTGAATTATAAATAGAATATTTGGTAAACTTTAGATAGATATGATGTAGGCTATTCCATATACATTAAATATATTTGTTGAATTTATATATGATTGGGAATTATGGACAATGCCAGGTAACATCAAACCCTTCAGATTTTGTCAAATGTTACATTCTAAAATAGAATGGGCTCCTAAACTCACACAACTAAAGCAATTTATTCCACTTGAAAGTATACCATCTTATTATATGGTAGAATCAATGAAAAATACTCATTTACCTTAATATTATTATAAGCCACTAACCACTGAAGTGTACATGGATGCATACAGGGAAAAAAAACCATTATGAAAGGATCTAATGATACCAAAACAACCAAAAAATTAGGTTACTATGATACCGATGATGAACTTCCTCATATTATGACCAATGAACACATGAAAAAACTAAATTTTTATCTACTTGATTATAATTTACATAACCTATTCACACCTACATGTCCTAGTACATACAACTTAAACTCATCACCAGAGGATACAAAAACACATTTAGATAAGGAAAATGAAAAATTATGAGATAAATATGTAAATACTTGTTATTCTATTATCCATCTTGGATATAAACATTGAGTCATCCTTACAAGGGATAAATTCATATACATCATGTGAATATATAGAGTCCTCTCATAATACTCCATAATGTATTTTATAGATCATAGTAAAATAAAATGCTCCATGTGGACCAAAGTTGTTATATCTTGTTATATGGGTAATGATTCAACAACCAAATCTAACTTTGCATCTTGGAAAACATTGGTTATTCAACATGAAAATAACTATCAGTATTAAAAATCAATGACTTAATTTCCAACATGAAATAAAATAAATATGTATGTTACATGATGGATATGATGATGGATATAAACCAATAACTTATGGTATATAGTTACCAAAAAGTATGAAAGAATTGGCAATAATTTAGTATAAACAATTTTATAAAATCACTCCACCCCACAGTACCTTATCTCCTAAGTATGAGGGATTATTGGACTATTTTTTTAAATTTTCAAAATATTCCAAAAATACAAAAAAATCAAATATTAAAAAAAATACAAAAACATTCAAATAATTCAAAAATACAAAAATATTTAGCATTCCCATGTTTATCAACTCCCTGGCATCTATGTTTTTTTCTTTATTTTAGTATATAGTACATCATTTCATTTACACGCACGCACGCACGCACACACACACACACACACACACACACACACACACACACACACACACACACACACACACACACACACACACACACACACACACACACGTTTCACACATCTTTGAATGTGATATAGATATACCCAGACACATTATATATGCACTTCCAGATGTTGGATCTTTCCTCTACCCGCATCATATAGTATGTTTGGGACATATGTTTCTTTGATTGTGATTGATATAGGATACACATCCTTTATGATCATTTATAAATTACATGTTTGATATTACATACTAACTCTTACACTTGAATATATCCATGCTCAAAATTTTCACCATGTACTTTATATTATATGTTACATAACTTTTTTTCTAACACATATATTCAAGGACTACTATGATATGCTTATGTTAGTTTCTAATACTTCATATTTTTTCACTTATTGAGTGTATTCCATTATTTTATATTGTTTTTCTTGTGTAAAATTTGAATATGTTCCTTGATTATTATCCCCTATGCCATTTTATGTTGATTAGGCATTTCAATATGTCATTATTGTGGATTATAAGTTTAATTATGTTATCCCATTCAATTTTATGGCATTTGATCATGCCTCTTGTATGAGGTCTCCTTGGACCATTAGTTTTCACTACATTGAGTTCCCTTGTGTGTGTGATTGATTATTTATTGAGCTTGTATTTTTACTCTTTAGAGAATGTCATGATATATATAATGCATCTTAGGACTTGATGTGATCATATACTATGAGACTCATCTATATATCTACTTTGACATTTTTTTCTATATGTTACATGGTTCACACACATATTATATAGGTACCTTATCATTTTGAGTTAAGTTACCTTATATATTATATTTCCCTCACCTCAAAAGGGGAGAGTATTAGAGGGGTCATGTCATATAATTATGACTTGTACATTTTTCATAGTTCAAGATTACAGTGAGGGTAGGTCATAAATACATGACCTCTGCACTTATACATTTTCTTAGTTTCTATATCTCAATAGGGTCATGTCACAAAGTCATGACCTCCACACTTACATACTTATAAAACTTCTTGGTATATCTAGACTTTAGTTGGGGCATGTCATAAATGCATGACCTCCACAATTGAACAATCTCTAGTTTAGATTCATGATTTAGATATACATGGGTTAGAATTCTATATATTGTATTGATTTTGCATAGATTTGAAACATATTTTTTCAGATTTATGATACACATTATCTATCTCATACATATTATAGGTGCATATTCCATGTTATTTCATCAAAAAATTCAAACTCTATTGATTATAATACTCACCAAGATGGATCACTTACTCTAGGATATATTGTTATCAAGTCTTTTCTTATGCAATAGTTGTTCCATTTTATCGGTTTAAGTGATTAAAACATTCAACATCACCAAAATTATAGATTGGAGTGAGTAAATCATCAAATCTCACCATATTTATAGTAATATTTGATTAGATCACTCACCCTCACTAGATTATATATATTCACATTTGAGTTTTATGATTGAGAAATAATGATATCAATGGTCATGTCATAACTCATCCTTACACCAAATTTGGGGCATTATACCTTCCAATATCCCTATTCAAATCTCCAAGGTTTATGTATAAACCTCTTATATCTATAATGATTCATAATAAATCATCTTTACCAATTCAAAGCATCAAGAGGCAACATGGTTGCATCAACACATAGGCTTACTCCTCCCTTGTTCTCTTTATTTTAAAGCATTTCAATTATTTCAAATTTAATATTATATGCATTTATTTATACTATAACATGATCTTGGTTATAATTAAAATGCTAAAAAATCACTCAAATTAGGCTTAATCAAAGTCAAGGTGTGTTGTACACACCCAAGAATACATTTATTTCCTTTAAAATAGTAATTTCATCCTTATGCATTACTAGATTGAAGGAGGGGATGTAGATATTAAAATTTACTATTTATAGCCTCTTATTCTTGCACATTTGAAAAATATCAATCGGGTTTCTACCCTTTAGTTTTAAACTTCCCTACTCCCAAAAGACTCATATTTTCCATCACATTGTGCTTAAGGACTTCTATTTGTCTAATCCATATCATTACAATGACTCAAGTTTTCTACACTACACAGCAAGCTTAAAACCTGATAAACATTATTCATTAGCATCGTTAGATTCATACCTATTTTTTAGCCTTATAGACACTATCGGCCATAGAGGGACATTGATAATGATGGTAGTGTCTAGATCATTATCTAGTGTCTAGCTTCCAAAATTCATATAAACTACAAAAAATTTGAAACCTATGGGTCAGATTATTTGTCTTATTAAACTCTACCATGTGATATTTTCAAAACATGTGGTATAAATACAATTTTAATCCTTCGCATTCCTCATCTATAAAATACCAAGTAAACACCCACTAAATCTAAATTACACAACCAAACTATTCTACCATATTCATCCCTATGTTCATGTCAAGAATAGGAGTAGTCATATTACATATATGAAGCATTCAACGAGTAACCCATAAGCAATTTTCTCAAGTTAAAAGCTATATCATAGCATGCATTATCATATAGGATATTTCACCCTTGTGTACACACTTTCCCATACATATAAGAGAACTACATAAGTCTGAGGCCCTCCTTGGGATATTAGAAATGTAAGTAATTCCCATTTATAGAGGTTTCTTTGGGGTTATCTCAAAACTATCATAATACTAACTCATTTTTATCAATTTCATTCCAAGAGTGATGAAGGGTGAAGACCTAAGGTTTGATCAATCATCAAAGAGTGAAAACATGTATCCCATATTTGAGTAAATCAATAGAAAGGTGATAGAAAACAAAGAATAATGAAGTTGTTCACATCCAAATACAGTTATTGTTTGGTACTATATAGCTATGTCATAGTTATAAACTAGTGTTGATGAAACTGTACAGATCTGACTGTGGTGTCTACAACTATAGAAGTAAAATTTATAAAATTTAACAACTAGTTTAGAATATTAATCCTGCATAATTTACACCTATTTAAAGTCTATATTTACCTATACATACAAAATTAGATAAGTACCATTTTAATTTGGTATTGTAATTAGTTGAATATGTTTCAAATAAATTAATTTTTATATTTATCATATCTATGTTGGCTAGTCTAGTCAAAAAATACCACAACATTTTGTGAGTCTATCTCAACATATCTTAGGCTAGTTCCCACACTGGCATATCATGCATGGAGGAAAATCCATGTGATCTTACATAATGTTTGAAGCAATAAAGGATCTGATTTGGGTTTGTGTTAGTTGTGAGTGATATGAGAGTAATGTCTGTGAGAGCTAGGAGACTAAGATAACAATATGATTCAGGGAACAAAACAAACATAGATACCATCAAAATATTATGTAACAAACAAGTATTCCAATATAAACTCTTTTATTAGATTCACTATTTGTTACATGCATGGTAATATATTATTACACATAGCACAGTTAGTTCCCTCTCTCTAAAATCTAGATACCACTCATAGATATTATCTATCCCTAATATAATCTAGTAGAAGTGTTCAACCTTGCTAATCTCTATTATGTCTTATTGGTTTCACTCTTTATTATCTACCATTCTTATTATTTTTCTCATTATTCTATCTTTTCTCCACTAAATTTTTTTATTCTATTATCAACTCTTCTTTCTCTCTTTCAAGCCTCCTAATCTTGGGATTTTCTTACCTATTCCTATATTTTAAATTCCAACTCAGCTTGAGGCTAACTACCACATCATTAACCATCTTACCATCGTAACTCCATGCTAGGATCCATATCCAACCAATCCACCTATCACTTTCCCACAAAATATTCTCTATGATTCCTAAGTCCACGTGGTTTTTTTAAGGTTCTACCACTTTTTCATTTCGTATGCATAAGTAGAGTTCTAATAGTTGGCATCTACTTTATTATAAATTATTTTTAAGTCACACATATAATTTGTTTGGTTTGTATTATGTGTACCTCTTATCTAGTGGCACTAAACTTGCCTAAATTACATAAGCACACACTTATCTAGTACTTAGCTAATTTTAGGGGTCAATAATCTCAATATTTAAATTCATAATATTCATTTATCTAAGTTTGAAAATTAATTGGCTTTATATGTATTGTTTTATCACCCATGTGATTGAACTATTTATATATGTTTAACCCTATATCACCATCTAAAAATTTTGGTTTAAAGAAATATTTACATAATTTTACAATTGATTCCTAAGCATCAAATGGCCTATTTCCATACCTCTACATCTCGTATCAATCTATAAATCATTGAATAATCTAATTATTATTTATTCTTCATGATTACACAATCAAATAATATTTGGCATTATACTTTATATATTTATCATTTTCATAATTTAACACTAAAATTTAATATCATGAACTAAATTATTTAATTTTCCTAATCTAAAGATTAATTTAGTCCACTTTTGAATATCTTATTCTTTTAAAACCCTTAATTATAAAAAGGGTTAAAAATCCTATGCATGATCTATTTATACACCTATTTTAAATGAGAGTACATAAATCTCATATCTAGAAAGTCTCATTAAAATTATCGTATCATAGATTCATTTAGAACTTATAGAGGCCTTTATCTACATGGCATGTACTAATCTAGTACCATAGACTATTCACCATATCCCATAATGAACACAAGAACATATATATTCTCCTACTATACAATGAACCCCAAAGATTCCTAATCCTTATATAAATACTCATAATACACTTGATATTATACATGATGATGATAATTCCATTACAATATTTGATTCCATTTCAAATTTTGACACACCTACATAAGGTACTTTCTATATGCAAAAAGTGACCTTTGCGCTATATGATATAAGAACTCCCCATAACTATTCCATTTATAAGATAATTGGTTATCAATTTTAAACTTTTGGGATGAATTCAAAAGTATAAAAAAATATAATAATTTAAAAATTTAAGAACATTCAAATATGTCAAAAAATAAAAAATGGAGTACTAAGCATGACATGATTACTAGATTACACTATTTACATATGTTATTTATCACATGTTTAGTACACAACATTTTTTCATACACATACATTTCATAGTATATTAGTGTGATGTAGGGACATAAAAATCATACATGGACACATAGATGTTGGACTTTCTTATACCCAAGGGCCATGCCAATGTTGGGCACATCTTTTTCTATAGGTCATATTATCATAGGTTATATATGGAATTTTTATCATTATTAGATATATATATTACCTACACGTGTATCATTAGATACTCATATCTTACATGATTCTAATTGTATATGGTGTGATATTGATAGGCATAGATAGTGTAAACTAGTTTTCACTTGTAATAAGTTTCATTGATGTTGTTACTCTTACATGATAGGCTAGTCTTTTCTTGTATATTTTGTGCAAAACTTGAATTTATGTGTGTGAAATTCAATTATCTTTTATTTTTAACATATTTATACCCATTATATGCAACATTGTGCCTTATTTGTGACATTACATGCTTATGAGTAGCTTAATTTAGATTTGTCTATTGAGCTTATTGAGATTATTGAGATTGTTGATTTGGTTGGTTCCTTGATCCATATCATGCATTTACCCTTTGTTTGTGGTGATATAGATACTATGATATAATATATATATATATATATATAATACATAAATATTGTACACTTTGTAAATACCTATCATGGTAATACCTTTCAATTTTAGACATTCCTATTATCGAAAGCTCACATTCACTATCTCTTTATGTATAATTGTTTATCTCTTAGTCCAAAAATTGTTATTCTGATGAACATGACCTATATATTATGAAAAAATTATTAACCTTATTATTATCCTTCACTCCTAGTTTTGGACTTGTACCTATTTTATATCTCTCTAGATACTTGCATCCCAACCAGACATATGTGTTGAGACAAGTGTCTGTTTTCCTAAAAAGTTTCTAATACCCAAAATTCATCTAAATTTAAAAATAAATGTATCCAAAAGGTTTGCCTAAGTTATTAAATACAAGATAATTCAAAAATGTATTTGTATATATATAATATCAATTCTCAATCATTCCTCACCTAGTAATCACATAAAACTCACAAGGCAATATACTAAAAAGCACTCAATCAAGAATTCAAGTAAGTAAATATGCCCTATTTATCCCTATTTCCATATTAGTCATAGGACCAGTTTTTCTATATGTCTGAAGAATTGAAATAGAATCTAATGAAACATATTTTTAAGTTACAAGCTATGTCACTACATGTTTTTTATCACATATTGCACCCTTATCTGCACACAAGCTAATAGGTAGGGGAGAACTACATTATTCTAAGGCCCTCTTTAAAGTATTGTATATGTAGGAACCCATTGACATAGTGTATTTTGGGTTAACTCAACATTTTGATCCCACTAATTCATTTTTACCACAACCATTATTGTAGAATAGGATTACTAAATAACCTAGTCCATCTGTTAGTAGAGTAAACCCAAAATAAGCATAGAGAACTAACGTGTTAATCCTACTCCCTTAAGGGCTGGTGATAATGAAATAAAGGAAATAATTATGAAATTAAAACAAATAATACCTTTCAAGTAGTGATTCTCCTTCAAAAATGGCCAATAAGCATGCTTATTCCTAGATTTGGTGTTCAAAGTCTTCATTAATGTGGTGTAGTGTGTGCCTCCTTCATCTCTTAGCTCACCAATGGCTCTTGGTTCCTATATTTGTCAATTTGGGGAATGATTAAAGATTATCTAGAAATATTCTTATGTAATAATGTTACTCAATTGAATCTTGTTTGAATGTATTTATGCACAGTAAGTTTACACAAAAATAGATTAAAATTTATGATCTTGGCTCACTTATTTATAGATTTTATAAAACATTTAGATGTAACCATGACCATCCATATTGAGATAAATATGTGTGGCCATAGAATAATTAAATCTTGGATGGATAAGCAATAAATAATGTCATCAATATTTGGAAGAATGGAGAATTAATAAGGCATGGCTAGCCTTAATCTAGACATTTTCCTCCATTAATGCCTTGTGGATGACACCCATGTGATGATGTCATCGATTGATGAAAATTTGAATAATGAAGTTATAGTAAATAAATATTCAACAACTTTCATTGATGTTCCACTTAAACTACTAATGTGGTTTTGATTTTCTTAAGTGACTTTAATTAGTTTTCTGTAATTCTTTGAAAATTTGTTGTAATTTTATCAACTTGGTCAAAAATGTCATTTTACTGAGTCATAATTTTATTGGATTATAATCAAAATAAGATGTCAATTATGTATAGGGTAATACCTTGGTTATGGTTTGATAGACATAAATTGACATATGCATGTGATGTGTGTGGTTGAATTACAAGATTTCAATACTCTAAGACATCATTTTCCATGGTCTCAATTTGACTCAAAGTAATTTAAGAAAAGATAATGATTATATAAAATACCTTTCCCCAATTAGGTATCAATAGATAAGAATAAACACCTATACATGATATGTGTGGATTATTTAGAGTGTTCTGATGATTTTGGTCCAAATTGTGCATTATTATAGAATATCATTTTGATTTGCAATTTTTGCACAATAGTGATAATAATTATATGTCTATATTTTACCCCTATTTGAGAGGGTACAGTGAGACATTTGGTCTAAGTAACATATTTAAAAATAATAAAAAGGTATTTATAATTAGAATAAATAAATCCATTTTTACTTTCACTAAATTTTACATGAGTCACAGAGAAGTAGGGTTACAAAAATGCACCAAACAATGTTTGGGTGGCCCATGATGCCCCTTGGGGGGAGAATGGAAAAATTAAATTTTTAATGGGTTAGCCCTTGATCAAAAGAATAATCATGTAATTTAGCAAATAAGACTAAAAAATAGAGTAATTAGAGGAAAGAGGGAGGAAAAATGGATAAATAGGGCTAAAAATGGTAGCCCAAGGAAGATAAATGAGGTAACTATAAGCCCAAAGGGTGAAAATTTTACTATATTTTGACCCCTAGGGGGTAAAAATTATTAATTTTCACCCTTGGGTATATAAATCTAGATATCTAATATTTATACATGTGAGAGCTGGTGAAAATGGTTAATATCCCATACCACCAACACTTTGGCAAGCATATACAAGAGTATCAAAGACCACTAGGTAGAAGACCATCGGTAAGTACCCTTTTTTGCTAATTTATTTCACTTTTATCGCATTTATTATTAGGTAGAATTAGGTGGGTTAGTAATCCCACTTATTTCCAAAATTTACAATCGAAGAGGTCACCCTTGATAATATCAAATTCACCATTGAGAATGATAAGGTTGCCTAGTCTTTGGTGGGGTCACAAATCAAAATGATAATGTCACCACTTAATCCTCAAGATCACTAATTTCAATGTAAATATTTATTCAAATGGTAATTTTTCCTGGTTAAATGGAAACATCATTGAAAATAGTGAATTCACCTTATTAAATAGTATGAATACCCTAATGATTTGAAAAATCATAATGTAAAATGGCAAATTTGAAACCCATGAGCATAAATGATGAGGTTGATCTATGCAATGATGAGATCAAACTAAAAAATGGTGATATCACTAATAAAATGGCAAGGTCACCATAATGACCAAAATTAAATAGAATAAGAGAGAGTGGGGCCCATAGGAGATTAGTCTAAGCCAAAAATTAGAAGAATGCAATTAGATTTCAATAATTAAAAGAAAAGTGATTAGCCTAGTTCTTTTTACTTTTGACATGTAGAAGTGAGTCGAGGTGATTACTGCTTGTGAGTGATGATCTCAAATTTTCCAATAAAAAGGTATTTGAATATATGAGCTCATCGATGTACTCAAGGTAGTTGAGCTATATCACCTACAATGATTTATAGTGATTTAGGAAGATAGGGCCTATTTGTCAGTAATAGCTAATAGGTAGCATCCAAAGACCTTTACATTGTATTTTCTAATTGAGGAGGTGATAGTCACATTGGAGGATGTTTATTATATATTATAGTTGTTGATGTAAGGTCATAGGATTACTTATATGTTACCAATTTGATGATATATTTTGGAGGACTTGATTGAAGTGGTTGACTTAGAGATTTTTTATGGGAGTATTGACATAGACACATTGGAGGAGCTATCCTAGCCTTTGGATGGTGGAGTAGTAGTATTATTAGGGGCTTTGATAGTGGTTCTATCATATAAGATAGTCCCCTTAGAGGTAATAATCTTGATGGCTCTTGTTAGTATCCTTATGTTTCTTAACAAGAGTAGACAATTCTTCCCCCTTGTTCTAATATGAATGGTCTAGGAGATGTTTAACCATCTAACATGATTTTCATGGGGGGTTATTTTATTGGCTCAACTATATATAGACTTTCACATGATAGCCTATCACATAAAGTATAATTTTGGCCATAACACACTACTATAGGTATGGGCATAGGAGCACATTACCGTCAAGTAGCCATTAGGTCTGAGGTATCATCAAGGATTGCAGGATCCATTAGCCTTTGGGTGGTACTTGATGGGTCTAGGTTTACATAAACATTTTGGAGACTTGCCCTTTTATAGGTGAGTGATAGATGAGATGGTTGATTATTTTATCTAGTAACCCTATATATCTTCTCAATGGTTTTAGATTGAGGAAGTTATCATGAGTGTCTATATGATCACACCATCCTATATTATAGGTTACCATGACTTTAAGGTGGAAAGATATAGATTAGATCGAGTCTAGTAGTATTTTAACTTCTAGAATGACATCCTAAAGGGTCCATACTATTTTTCACATGTGATCAAGGATATTAGGGAGTGGGGGCCACCAGTGCCTCAAGATCAAGTAGTTTTGGACTATGGTAGAGTCATGTATGTGTTATGGGATTATGCAGGTGGTTTTATAGATGTTGGCATTATAGATGCCTAAGTAGCATAGTGGGTTGGTACAAAATAAATTAAATTTACTATATCATAGCCATAGTAGCCAATATTACATTAGATATAGTTGAGACTATAGAGAAACTATGATTAGTCCCTAGTACATGGATAGGCATAGGTCCCAATGTAGATGGATATTCCACATTCCCTCCCTTTATAGGTAGTTCATGAATAATGATAGTAAGATCCTCTAGATGATATTGAGATGTTTGAGTTAGATGGATAAGATATAGAGATGGTAGATGCACCAAGTGGAGATGAGGGCCGCAGGGTAGGTATAGGAGAGGTTGGGTCCTTTGCGATATGTATAAGCACAAGTTTAAGAGAGGTAGTGCCCTCTTGCATACGTAGGTCCATGGGGGACCAGGAATTGATTGATAGGTTACATACAGATATCATTTCACATCTTTTAGAGATATTAGGCTTGTAAGGTGATGTAGCTAGTTTATGGGTTTAGCTAGTTATAACATAGGGGAGACCACTAGGTTATAAGGGATTATTATAGCTAAGGATGTAGATATTATGACTCTAAGGGGATAGGTGGCCTAGTTTGTAAAGTTACATGATTAATTAGGTAATCATGATGTATATATTTAGATAGTGGTGGGCAAGCAAGATAAAGTTCAGGTAGATAAGGAGTGATTAGTATAGAAGGTAGAGAGACTAATAAAGGGGTAGGATGAGGTTCGATGAGCTGGCATAGATAGTGGTTCAAGGTTAGCTAGATCCTTTTCCAACATGATTGCATCCAAATATGATGCCTTGTATACAAAATATGATGTCTTACATGTGAAGGATGAGATAGCCTATTGGAATAGGTTATATGAGGTGACAGTCCCCATAGAGAGGAGAGTACCATCCTATAGAGATTATACGAGATATTAGTAGACTAGATAAACCTCTAAGTCTAAGAATTCTATTAATTCAAAGTAGTTAGTGTCACAACCATCATCATAGAGAGTAGTCATGGGGCCTCCACCACCATGTCCTCCACCATCACCACTATTATGCATGGGTTAGATCTTCCAACAGGGTCCCCTGAGGGATGGCCATGATCAGAGCTAATTTTTTAGCTTTATTTTATATTTATGAGATGTATAGATATTTTCATGATGTATAAAACATTATTTCAAGACATATATATGACATTCATTTTTTTCTCATTGCTACTTATACATGGACTCTTAATAATATTTTGTGTCACATGATGTTTACATCTATTAATGCTCTTGTTATGATATGATGATATATGATAGTATTAGGAGATGTGAATCTTTAGTTAGCATATGGATTTTGATGTATTTGTTTCTCTATTTGATGTATCACTATATGATATTAAATAATTTAGGAGATTCACATCCCAAACTAATCATATAAATAGTTAGTTAGACTCAATATATATGACAGGAGATGCACGTCCTACATAGAGTGTCTTATTTATTTCTAATGTTTGTCTTAAGATATCCTATTTATGTATCATATATGTAGGATGGTGTGTTCAGAGATGTTCTTTATTGCCACATTGAATTTTGGACTTTGTATCACTTGTTATTTAATTTATCAAAATGAAAGTATAAATCATAAGTATGAATATCTTATAATAACATTGTATTTCATTTGTGATTCATTGGTTCAAAGGTGAATACTTATAACTAAGAATAATGATAAAAATACCAAAAATAAATTTACAACTATTTAAGTTTGAATAAAAAACAAAGAAATAAAAAAGATAAAAAGAAGATAAAATACAAAAATTTAATCAACTTAAAATCTAGATATGAACTATCAAGACTTAAGTAGGAACAAGAATATATAAAACACAAATAAAGAATAAGATAAAGTAAGGACAAATTATAACTAACTTGGAGTAAGGATATTAATAATCAAGATCTAGGTATTAACAAAGTGTACTTAAAATAAGCAAATAACAAAATGGATTAAATACAAATGTAAATAATTCAAGCCCAAGTGAAGGCCAGACTCAAAATTTTTACAAAGTGTATCAAACATATCAAAATAAACAAAAAACCTAAAATAAATAATTAAATAAAACACATGAGATCACAAAACAAGAATAAGAATAAATACACAACAAAATACCAATAAATATAAATAAATAAAACACCAATAAAATGAAATGAATGAACAACAAAACACTAATAAAACAAAAGCACAACAAAACAACAAAAAATAAATACAAATAAACAAAGTGAACAAAAAAATCAATAATAACTAAACAACCCAAAACAAAGAAACATGCAATAAGCAAATTATTCTAAGTGATCAAAATTAAACAAACACAAACAATGGTTAATCACAATGTTAGTGTAAACATAAAATAAATTGTTCATGCATATATAAGAGAGCTTTTTTTTCTCTATGAAAGGGTGAAACCTAGGCTAAGTGATAATGACACTAGTACAATAACATATAGATAATGGGTACAAAGTTTCCCCTACTCTATAGGGAAATAATAACACAAACAAGAGAAATAAAAATTTCCTGTGGGCTATAGGGGAAAATGAAATAAATAAACAAAATGGGGAGAAGAAAATAAAAGGAATGGGTGGCCAAGTTGACTCCAGATACAATAGGTAAGTGGACACTACCTACATAGTTATATGGACACAAGATCCAACATGAACTTTAGGCCCAATTTAGTTCTCCCAAAATATGGGATAGAATAAAATTGATGATAATGGAAACATAATCAATGTGTAGATGAATATGGGAATGGCCTCATAAAATGGTGAGTTCATGAGAAAAGACAATGTGGTTTAGGTTAAAACCACACTAAAAAAGACAAGAGATGAGTATCCACAAATGTATTGAATTAGGAATTTAGGGTGTCTACTACATCTAATGTTGAGAAAGAGAAAGATCTTGTAAAATGACCAGAGCATAAGAAAAATCCAAGGGTGCAATAATGGACCTTGTTCAAATGAATAATGCACATAATGGTGTCTCAAAAAATGATGAAAGCATACGATGAGACAATTAAGGATAGGGAAACTAAAGGACAAGTTGGTACTCATGAATAGATAAGATTCCCATAATCCTTAAGGCTAAGAAGTGGTTGAAAAAGAAAGGAAAAGTATAATTGAGTTAACTCGATATACCCAATGTATCTAAGTGATGCCTACATAGTCCATGCAGACCTCAAGATGATGTAGTTCTAATAGAAATGGGAGGAAAATACCAAAGTGGTTTATAAATAAACTAAACCAACAAGATGGCCCAACCCAAAAAATTTGATAGTTTTATATCTCTCATGGAAATTCTAAGCCAATTTTCATGATTTTGTTATTTTTCGGGTTTCCTAGAACTATTACAAATGTTTAGGGGTTTTCTAAATGTCTCAACTTGATTTGAGAATTATAAGAGACTAAATGGTCCAACTCACAAAAAGGTGAGAGTGTGGCTCAAGTTGCTTGAAAAATGACAAGAGTGCTTCATATCAGAATCAACAAAGGTACAATGTAATGTTTTTTGGTTTTTTATCATATTAGTGTCTAATGCTTTTGTGTTTTTTAGATAAATAATGGAAATTCAATATGAATAAAGGTACAAGGAATGACTTAACTAGGGAGATGAACTTCCATAAGTAAGAGTTCAAATGATATCTAAAATAGCTAAAATGGTATAATAAATGAAAGTGGAGTATAAATAATGGTATAGAGAACCACTTATCTGAGGAGCTACACATCCACAGGTAAGAAATAGCTAAACTAGTTGTAATAGTATTGTGATCCATGTGAAGGTAGTAGTAAATATCAAAAAATAATAAAATAATAATAAAATAGTATGAAGTAATAAATCCCAAAGAATAATTGAACAAACAAAAACCATGTGTTGACATACCTTGATACATTTGATTATAAAAGAAGCTATGAAAACTACTCAAGCTGAACTACTTTATAGCACATTCTCTGAATGTGTCTAGGATGCCTATGAATCATAATCATGATCATAATTGGTATTGGGTACAATGGTCTAAATTTTGATAGTCTAAATAAAACTAGAATTGGTATAGTGGAATGGTAATGGTCTAGGTTACAATGGTCTAGAATGAAATGGTATAGGTTATAAATATAATGGAATAAAAAATTACTTTAACCCAAATTTATCCCATGTAAGGGCTCTTGTAGACAATGGTTCAAAAAAGTCCATCAAACATAGACATATAACTACTTGAGATGTACAATATTCATGGGTTCTAAGAGCTCTTCACATGATGGTGTGTCTAATTTGTATGCCTCTGATCCATCATATGTTTTAACCATGTATGGGCCCAACCAATTGAGTTAAAACTTACCCTTTTTCTTACATTCAACATTAGTGTTCTTTTAGTTCTCTTTCAATATCAAGTCACAAACTTCAAACTCTTAAGGGAGAATGCATTTGGTATAGCTACAATGTAATATGTTCTGATATGCTCTCAAGTTGTCTAGGGCAACTAAATGTTTTCCATCAAAGATTTCTATCTCTTGCAACCTATAAACTTGATAGTCCTCATCATCAAAAAATTTCTCTAAAGATACCCATAATGAAGGTAGCTCAACCTCAACTAGGATAATAGCCTTTATTCCAAACACTAAGTAATATGGAGTGGCTCCTCTAGGGGTTTGATGACTAGTGAAATAGACCCAAAGGGAAGGAAAATTGTACAAGTGCTAATTAAGGCCAATATCATTAACAATATTCTTGAAGATTATGAAAATGGTTTTGTTAGATGCCTCATCTTCACTGTTGTCTTATGGGTTATATGGTGTGGAATTTTTGTGTTTAATTTTGAACATGGTATAAAGGGCTTATATATCTTTGTTCACAAATGAGCCACCATTATCAGATATAATTTAGGCTATCATACCATATAGATAGATGATATGGTGATGGATAAATTTGTAAATCTACGTCCTAAAAATTTAAGTGAGAGGAATGGCCTCAATCCACTTAGTAAAATACTCGATAGTAGTAAGGACATGTTTCTGGCCATCAAAAGATGTTGGGTTTGTTTTTCTGATGAGATCAAGACCCCATATAGAGAAAAACCATGGTGTAGTGATCAACTATAGTGGCAAGGAAGGTGTGTATATAAAATTACCATGTTATTGGTAGGAAACACACCTCCTAACATAATTACAAGCATCTATTTCCATATTAGGTCAATAATACCATGTTCTAAGGAGTTTTTTGGCTAAGAATACACTACTGGTGTGTACCCCACTCATTCCTTCATAGACCTCCCTAAGCACTAATGTTGATTCTCCTAAATATAAATAACAAAGAAGCATTACATCATAACCCTTATGATAAAGTGTGCTTCACAATAGGGTATAATGGGATAGGTAAAGAGGAAGATTTTTTGGAAATTGTGTGAAATTTCAAGAGGATAAATTTGGTCATGGAAATAATTATAAATCTCCTAATAATGTTAGTGTCCTAGGTTATACCCTAGCTGAGAAAGGGATTATTCAGGTCCTCTTGCTCAAACCTAGTCCAACATAGGAATGACACTAATTTGTGGGTCACCTAATCTTGGGTCAAACCTTCAGAGAAGGTTGACTTCCTTGTGGGTCTATCACCTATAATAAACCTAAAATAGATTTTTTCTAGGAAAAAAGGAGAGCGATTACAATAATCTATGAAAGCATGTAAAAGGGGGGTGATGCACCAAATATTTTAATCCTTATAATTTCATAATAAAAACTATAAGATACATTTAATACTATATAATATCACTTCAATCACTCTTTTATCAACCCTCACATAATTATTTCATAGAAAGGCATGGATTAGTAATTAACCTGGCATGGGAGGGTAGTTGTCCACTTCCAAACTGACCAAGAGACTATATATGCACTTAGAATGGCTTATGATAACTACCAAAACACTTCATTGAGGTGATAAAACTTAGATAGAGGCAAGGAAAACATATATTTACTTAACCACATCAATGAGCTCATTAAACACGCTTTGATTCATCTTGGAAATGGAGGAATTTAGTCTTTTATTACATAAAATAGGTGTTACAGTAGAAATCTTGGTAGAGTCTAGTCATGTCAAAGAGAGGGATCATTTTCAAGGATTAGAATCCTATATTTATAGTAGAATGGGATGAGAGAGATGGGGATCATGTGTACAAGGATGGAGAAGGGATCATAATGACCAAGATTTCTAATCATTTTAGAGTTGATGCCATTAAAAAAGATCATAATGCCTAAAATTACTTTTGTAAGGTGATCATAACACTCATATTAGTCTCTTTAATCTATTTTTTTCCTACATTGATTCTCCTTACAATTAAAATGGTAGGATCAAGTCATTTGAAAGCTAAATTATGGCATTAAAGTAGTTACAACTAATAGATCAATCTGTTGTGATCTTGTTCTCAAGTGGATTTCTCCCTACTAGTTTATCCTTGGTATGTAAGAGTGTAAAAAAGGGTCATAATCATGTCACTATCTTTGGAAATGAACCCATTAAAATTGATGTGTCTACCTTTTTGGTATCCCCTTGAAATATTTGCTCTAGTTTAACTTTAAACTATATTTCAACCTCTAATCAAAGTCTCATAACTTTGAGCTTTAATTTTGACCATTGATCTTAATCTAGGTCTTCAATATTATGACACTTGATAATTATGCATTTATCCTCAAGATATGATATTAGTTTCATCTACTCCTACACTTGCACCATGTGTCAACCTCACTTTTAATCTAAGTTTATTGACCCTTTGACCCTATGTGCACCATTGATATACTTTTGAATGACCTAAATGTGTTCCATTAATTTATTTGATAGTTACGATGGTTGTGTCACTTGGCAGCTCCTCATTAGATTTCAATATTAATTAACCCATTGACTTCTTGATCACCATCAATCTACTTTGGTATGATTAAACATTCTCCATTGATCTATTTAGGCCCACTAGCCTTATCATTTGATGTACATCATTAGATCTTCTTTCAAGAACCCAAGATCTTGACACTTGTTAGCTTTGAATTCCTCCTTGGGAACTTTTTAATCCAAACAACTATTTTATGGGGATTAAACTTGACGTCTGTGTGTACATTTCACTCTATAAGTCTAAATTTAAAGGCTTATATCTTGAGATAGCAAGCTCATCAAGATACCAAATTTGTAGAGGATTATCTTGGCACTAAATGCATCATTTCCATGTTATATTTTAGTCTTGAGATACTTCTTGAGCATACTTATAAAATACAAAAGAAAATTTATTTGTTTGTTTCTCTATGATGTGCGATGATAGTCTAGTTCATCTAGACTTATGCAAGAAATTGTTGTCTTTTTAAAAGGCTCTAATTAATTTTTAATACTTTATGTGACCTGATTTATACCCCTAGATGCTTAAAACACCATGAGAACCTACTGGTCTTTTCACTTTACAATCCTAGGCCTATTTCTTAAGGATAAAAAATTTTCACTTTAATCTCGCTTAAAGTGTTTCAAAATCTTTATAAATAATATGATATTCTTCTATTCCTAATTTTGATCCACTCATTCCATCCAAAACTTTACTTAGCTTCTTATTGGGGATTAGGAAAATTTTAGTATGTAGGCCAAATTTGGCCAACATCTTTGGAAACTCAAATAGGAAGTATGCTTTCTATGCTTGAGAATTCAAACCATTTACATGACTCTTGAACTCATAAAGTAATTAAAAATCTGATCCATGACTACAAGAAACCTTTTGACTTGTAAAGACAATGAATTCCACAAAAATAGGGAAGGAAACACAAAAGATAGGGAAGCTAACTAAATGAAACAAATGTGCAAACAAGGCACTTATTTGGGACAAAACATAAACAAACTAATCTAACTAGCCATGATAAAACATGATCCACCTAGATCAAAAAGGAAATTCATGAACTGACTCATTCCAAGAGATGGTAAAAGTTGAAAAGTAGGATTTTTATTGAACATAACCTTTGATGAGGCACTCTTCTTTCCTAATAACTCTTTCAACATATTCTCAAGTGAGTTATCAACATCAAACTAGTCACCAACAAATATGAACTCATCTTGTACTTCAAGATATTTTTCATACTACTTTTCATCTACAACCTCATCAAGTGATATCTCATTTATGCATTGTCCTTGCGTGATCTCATTATTACAATTTGTTTTAAGTTCACTAAGATCTTCAAGGATCTTTGATTAGTCAACCCAAGCTACCATGATCATGAATAAGTGACTCTTTATCAAATTTCTCATAAATATGCTCCTCAATGGATAACATATCCCTACAAAGCTCCCTAATCTCTTATAGAGATTCAAGGTATAGTTACCAATCATCCTTTTGTTCCTCATTCTGATCAATCTAAATAGTATTAGTTTGAAAGGTATTTTGGTCCTTCTCAATGAGATATGTCTCAAACTCATTCATGACTTCATCTTGTACTAATTTCTTTTGGAGTTGTTCCACATCAAGACCATCCTTCTCAAGAATACTGGAGATATCATCTTTAAGATCAAATACAACCTCATTCTCAACTTTTTCCTCAAGTGAATAATCAATGAGAAACTCTTCCTCATAAACACTAGAGACATCTTCTTCACACCCTTCAAGAGATTAATCAACATCTTCAATCTCTTTCTGATACATCTATAGAATAGGCTCCTCCTGAAGAAGGAAGATGGTGGGAGGGTGATGAGATTCATTTGCTTGATGGGGGTTATGAAGCATGGAAGGTTGATCATGTTCATCTTTTGGGATATTGAGGGTAATTGAATCATCTAGGGGTCTTGAAGAGGAGGTAAAGATAAAATCTTAATGACCTCTAGATTTTATTCCTTCCACTTGGCCATCACCTCATCAAAGTCTTAAAATTCTTTTTCCTCATAGATAACTTGAGTTTGAGGGATGAGCAAGGAATAAATGGAACTACAAGAAGGATTAGTCCCTTGAATATATTATTGAATAGGCATATGAGTCTGCTCTTGACTCCAACTAGGTAGCTCCCTTGTCTCAAATTGATTATGGTTAAGCACTTCATAAGAATGAGGAACACAAGAATATTGGTAGGGAATACAAGAGAGTCCTTGAGCTAACTGGTTAAACTTACCTTTCTACCTCTCCCAAGCCTCCATCTTCTCTAATACAATATTTCACAACTCATTCCTCTCATCTGAATCATTAGATACATTTAGAAATAGCCCATTCACTTCCTCATACTAAGAATTTGAATAAACTTTTATTGCATATGCTAGTATTTTGAGTTATATTTCATACATTCTCTCCTTGAGATAAGGCTTCTAATATACAACATCATATCCATATGGGGAAGGTTAAATTTGGTCTTAGATTGATATGGTTCACAAGGGGAATATGGGTAATACTCTTGACAATAAGGATCATAAGAAACCTAATAAGGCTCAACATAGCTTGGATAAAACTCCTGGTAAGGCTGATTAGGCTCATAATGAAGCTCATATAGATTATGAAAAAGTTGTAATTATTCATTATGGGGCTGATAAGTAAGTATTGCATAGTTGTCCTCATACACAGCCATGAAAGCAACATCAAGATAGTGTAATGAAAATAAACTTACATGGAAACTATGTCTAGACTATTAGAAGCAATTGTTTGAGCTTAGAGTCACAAAATACTTCATAAATAACATTGTTGTAACTATAATTTCACCAAGATTGGCTCTAATGGGTCCCACCAAGTATATAATATGAGTTCATATTGATGAGGTTGTAGATGACAAGTAGAATGAAAAATATCCTAAAGGGCTAGATGAGTTCATCTTTGTTGGTGATTGGTTTGTTTTTGATAACTCACTTGAGAAGATATTTAGAGAGTTATTAGGAAAGAAGATTGCCTTGTCAAAGGTTATTTTTAATGAACATCCTATTTTGAAACTTGCACCATCTCTTGGAATGAGTGAGTTCATGAATTTCCCTTTTGATCTAGGTGGGTCACGTTTTATCATAGTTAGTTAAATTAGTTTGTTCATGTTTTATCCCAAATAAGTGTTTTGCTTTCACATTTATTTTGTTCAATTAGCTTCCTTATATTCTATGTTTCCTTCCCTATTTTGGTGGAATTCATTGTCTTTGCAAGTTAAAAGGTTTCTTTCAATCATGGATCATATTTGTTATTTTTTTATGAGTCTAAGAGTCATGTAAATAGACTGAGTTCTCAAGTATAGTAGGCATGTTGCCTAGCTGAGTTACCAAAGATGTTGGCCAAATTTGGCCTACATACTAAAATTTGCCTAATCCATAATAAAAATTTGAATAGAGTTTTAGATGGAATGAGTGGACCAAAATTAGGGGAATAAGAATCTCATATTGTTTATAAATCTTTTGAAACACTTTAAGAGAGCTTAAATTAATTTTTTTTTATCTTTGGGAAGTGGGCTTGAAAATAGGCCTAAGATTGCAAAGTGAAAAGACTAGTAGGTTCTCATGGTGTTTCAATCATCCAAGGGCATGAATCAAGTCACACAAAGTCTTAGAAGTTCTTTTGATATTTCTAAAGAGACAACATTTTCTTACACAAGTCTAGAAGAACTAGAACATCATTACAAATCATAGAGAAATGAACAGACCAGATTGCTTATGAATTTTATAAGTATACTCAGGAAGCCTCTCAAGCCAAAAATATCACATTGAAATGATGCATTTATTTCTAAGATAATCATATGAAAATTTGGTATCTTGATGAGCTTTCTATCTTAATATATAATCCTTTAAATTTAGACTTGTAAAGTGAAATTTGTGCATAGACATCAAGTTTAAGCCTCATAAAATAGTCATTTGGATTCAAAAATTCCCAAGGATGAACATGGAGCTAACAAGTTTCAATATCATGAGTGCTCGAATGAAGATCTAACAGCATGCATTGATTGAAAAGGCCAATAAGGCCAAATAAATTAATGGACCACATTTAATCATACCAAAGCAGATGGACAACAAGACAAAATTTAGTAGGTCAATGAATCTTGAAAACTAATGAGAAGCTACCAAGTGTCACAACTATAGTAACTACTAGATAAATTAATAGAGCACATTTAAGCTGTGCAAATGTAGATCAATGATGTACATAGGATCAAAGGGTCAATGATCTCATATTAAATGTTAGTTTGACATGTGACAAAAACATAAGAGTAGATATATTTGATATTGTATCTTGAGGATAAATGTGCAATTATCAATTGTCATAATCATGAAGACCTAGATCACAATCAGTAATTAAAATTAAAGGTTAAAGGTATGTCACTTTGACTTGAGGTCGAAATATAGTTTAAATTTGAACTAGAGCAAATATTCCAAAGGGATGCTATGAAGGTAGACACGTTAGTTTTTATGGGTTCATCCCCAAAGATATCAGCATGATTATAAACCCTTTTCTCCACTTTTGCATGCCAAAGATGAATCAGTATAGAGCAATCCACTCTAGAACAAGATCACAATAGATTGATCTAATTAATGTAGCTATTTTGATTTAAAAATTTAGCTTTAAAATGACTTGATCCTATTGTTATAAATATAAGGAGCATCAATGAAGTACAAAATTAGATTGAAAGAGATTGATATGGTTGTTATGGCTACCTTTTAGAAGAAAAAAATGATCTTTTCTAATGGCATCAACATTAGAATGATTGGAAATCATGGTCATTATATTCCCTTCTCTATCGTTCTATGCATGATCCCAATCTCTCTATCCCACTATACTATATATATATATAGGATTTTAAGCCTTGAAAATGGTCCCTTTATTTAACATGACTAGGCTCTACCAAGATTTGTACTATAACACCTATTTGATGCAATAAAAGACTGAATTCCTCCATTTTTAAGTTGAATTGAAGTGTGTTTAACAAGTTAATTGATGTGGTTAAGTGAATATATGTTGTCCTTTCCTCTATCTAAGTTTTTTCACCATCATGAATTGTTTTGGTAGTCCTCACAGGTCATTCTAAGAGCATATATAGTTTTTTGGTCAATTTGGAAATGGACAACTACACTCCCATGCCAGGTCAATAGCTAGTACATGCCTTTCTATGAAATACTTATGTGAGGATTGATCAAAGAGTGAGTAAAGTGATCTTATGTAGTCTTGAATGAATCCTATAGTGTGTATTATGAAAGTATAAGGATCAAAATATTTGTTGCATCACCCCCCTTTTACATGCTTTCATAAATTATTGTTAATCTCTCCCTTTTTCCTAGCAAGAATCTAGTTTAGGTTTAGTATAGGTGATAGACCCAAAAGTAAGTTGGCCTTCTCTAGAGGTCTGACCTAAGATTAAGTGACTCATAAACTAGGTTAATTCCCATGTTGGACTAGGTTTGATCAAGAGGACCTGAACAATCCCCTTCTTAGTTAGGGTGCAACCTAGGACACCAATAGGTACCAAGGGAGTTTAGGTGGGAGATTAGGACCAATAATTATAAAAAACCTCTCTAAATTTGGAAATATATGAGTGGGTTATAAAATATTTTTAATAAGGAACTGATATGCTTTGACATCACTAGAAACTTGTACCATGGACCCAATTATTTCCATTACATCAACTAATCTATTACTAGCTTGTGGTACTTGATCAAATTGTAATTACTTGAAATGTGACTTGAAATTATCCATAATGTGTTATTAGGGTAAAATATTCTCATCTCAATTTTGATATTGGTTTGTGGTCATATTAATTATTATTTGATAATCTCCATAAACCATTAACTATTTCATATCCCATTGTATTGTAAGATGAAGTCCTATAATAAGATATTCATATTTGGCCATATTATTAGTGCAGTTGAAGTTGATCTAAAAATTCTTAGATGATGTCCTCTTGTGGTTAACTAGTAAAATTCTATCCCTATATCCATGGGAAGTAAAGTATCCATCAAATTCTAACTTCCATTATTTAGGTTCATGAACCACCTCTTCTATTGTCATGATAGAATCATCTGGGAAATCAAACATGAGTGATTGAGTACCTATAATAGGAGCCTCAATAAGTTGATCAGTAATGACATTCCCCTTAATATATTTTTGGTTGTGTTACTCAACATAAATTTTAGTAAATAGCATTACCAATTTATCCATTCATTAGGGAAGAGTTTCCTAGGACAATAAATATTTTAAAGGGTCCACCTTAGCAATAACAATAGTTTTATTATTCAGCATGTAGTGTTGCAACTTTTAGGAAGTGAATGCCATTTCCAAACAAGCATTCTCAATAGGTGTATAATTATGCTTGTATGCTATAGGTTTTCATCTCAAATAATATACTACATGTTCCTTTACTTTCTCATCATGTTGGGCCAAGAGTTCCCCCAATGCATACTCTATGGCTGATATGTAAAGAAGTAATTATTGTCTAGGTGTTGGTGGTCTCAAAACTAGTGGATTAGCCAAGTATGGTTTGAGATTCATAAATGATTTTTTACATTCCATATCCCATTGAAAAATGTCCCCCTTCTTCAAGATGTGTGTGAAAGGATGACATTTGTCTGTAAGGTGTGAAATAAACCTACGAATAGATTAAAACTTGCCTTGTAGGCTATGGAGCTATTTCAAACTAAAAGGTGGATGTATTCCCATGATGGCCTTGACCTTAGTAGGATCCACTTCAATCCCCATTTGTGATAAAATTAATCTTATCAATTTGTCTGAATTAACATCAAAGATGCACTTCTTAGGATTTATATGAACATTGTATTCACGTAGTCTCTCAAAGATCCTTCACAAAACTTTGGGATGTTTGGAATGTGTTAGTGATTTTACTCAAATGTCATCACCATAATACTCAAAAAAATCATGCATCATGTCATGGAAGATGATTTTCATAGCATTTTTATAGGTAGCACCAATGTTCCTAAAGGCAAAGGGCATGACTTGGTAATATATTGTTCCCCATGGTGTGGGGAACGTAGTCTTTTACTAGTCATTTAGAGCTATCTTAATTTAGTTGTATCATAACAATCCATCCATGAGGGACAACATATCATTCCTAAAATTTGAGTCAAAAATCATGTCAATGTTAGGTAGAGGGAAATCATCTTTAGGACACACTCTACTGATATCTCTAAAATTAGTATAATTGTGCATACCCTATGGATTTTTGCTTACTATTACTACATTTGATATCCATTTAAAATAGTCTAGTGGTCTACTGAAGCCAACTCCCAATAATTTTTATAGATCCTTCTTCACTAAAATATCAATATGTGGGTACATCTTTCATTATTTTTTCTTTACTGGTTTGGCATCTATATGTACAACAAGGTGATGCATAACCAATTCAGGGTCTAAGATTGGCATGTTTGAATAATCCCATGCAAAGATATCAATAAAATCCCTCATAATAGTGACAATAAAGTCATGATCTTATTTATTAAGTATGCTCCAAGATAAATAATATTGTGATCTTCATAGGTTACAAGGTTTACTTTAATTATATTTTTAATAAGAAGTGTAGATCTATCCTCTAAAATATTGGGCAATGTTTGGTCTTAATCCTCTTCTTATGCTTCAGCTTCTGGTGTGATCTCTAAAGCTTAGGATAGTGAGAGGAATTTGAGTCTATTGATTTAGGTAATGGTCAGTTAGAAAATATATTAGGAAATTCAAGAGAAAGACACTCAAAAACATTATGTTGTTTAGAGATGATACTAGCACTGGCTATAGAGCTTGGACTTGGTGGACACTGCACTTCTTATAGAGGTAATCAAACTTCCCCATCTAAGAGTGCCTAAATAGGTTTTTACTCAAGGGATTGTATTTTTCTTTACTTTTTCCTTGACCAATAAGTTCTTCAAAGAGGTTTTCACTTGAATATATCAATATTTTATCTTTATTATGACCAAGAAAGTTTTCCTACTCTCCATAGTAGGTGGTAGTGTTTAATGAGAAGTCAATGCCTTATTTTTGGTCACCAACTAGTAATCCATCTCTAAGGTCCATGTACTTGAAAATATACTCCTCATTATGATACTCATCAAGGGGTATAATAAAAAAATTATGGTCCCAATCTTCATGGTTGGGATGACAAAGGGTAAGGGGATAATAGATTATGATAGTCATAATATAATAAGAGTCAAATAATTGAGTGTTAGCTAGTTCATCATAGGCACTATAATGGGACATTGTATCACTATCTAAAGTTTATCCATCAATAAATAAAGAGGAATCCCTATCAAAATACATGAGGTCACCCCCAGATAGTATAAATATGAGACCTTGATTCATAGTAGGTTTACCAGTTGATAATGGTCCTAGAATACCTTACTCTCATGGCCCTAGGCCTTTTCTTGCATAATCCAAACTATCCATAATTTCATTATGGATAGGGTACTTATGATTTTGAAAACAATTGGTGAGCTCATTGGTATAGATATAATATTCTTTAGTAAAGGCTTCTCATTCTTGATTTGGTGAAGTTGCTGATACAAATACCACTGGTGGTTTCTATATTTTCTTCTTCTACCAATCATGTTGGGCCTGTAAGGTCTCTCATAAGGTTGAGGTCTACCCTAGGATTTAGGGAATTTGGTAAATTTTCTAATATGAAATTCATTTTTCAAATGATAAATGAAAATGCCTACATCTTCAACAATGAGCTATTTTATAAATGCTATGGGAAATGAGTCAGTTGAAGTGGAAATAAGGTCACTAGGGTCAATATAATTAGATTTGGGTGGTTTAAAAACTATTGCTTTATTTTTTTGGGCTACAAATTCAAAGCAAAAATAATAGTTATGATTATAGTATTCATCCTCTAGATGTTTTTAATATTCATATGGCTGAAGATTAGTATAAATGGTGACCTTAATTCCTGAATGGGAGAACTTGAGGCACTGATGCAAATTAGAAAGGATAGTGTGTACTTCTTGGATCCAAGGATGACTAAGAAGTACATTATAAGGCATCTCAATGTCTAAAACATGGTATAGAAGATCATGGGTTATAGGCCCAATAATGATTAGAAAGCAAATAGTCTATGAAGACTTTCTTTTGGCATAGTCATACACTTTGATCATGATTATCTTAGGCTACATGTCCTTGGTTGTATATCCAAACCATTGTATCAACTTTAGAAACACTATGTTCATCTCTAAACCATTATCTATAATCACCCACTGCTCTATAATGACTTCAATGTATAATATGTTATTATGGATTAAACCAAGAGAAGACATATCTATTTGAAAAAAATTAATTTGTTGGATCAGAGATAGATGCCTTAAGAGTATCTAAAATTCATCAGTGTTGATATATTTGGGAATAGTGGATTGTTTAAGGAAGTAATCTAATATAGTGTTTTGGACTTATAACATATACAAGAGATCAAAAATTCAAATCTATGTATAGGTTTTGCTTAGTTGGTCTTGAATGCTATATGGCTTTGCAATAGAATTATGAGAAGGTTTGGCCTTGGCTAGTAGAAAATTTAGTTTAGGATCAGAAGGCACAGTGTTCATATTCATCTCATTATTGGAAGAAGGAAAAGGGCCTTGAAGGGTGACTCATGACCATCTAGTTATGATTAGATAATTTTGAGTCGGTAAGGATTAATTATAATAAGTATAAGGCACATGGTTCAAAATTGGCTTAGTATTATAATTAAAAATTGGCCTTTGAGAGTAACTTGTGAGCATCTAGTTTTGATTATACAATTTTGAGTTGATAATGATTCATTACAATTAGAATAATGGGGTGGTGGTCCATAAATAGTAACCTAAAAAAAACTAAGATGCAATAGAATTACTTAAACTTGGTGCATCATTACTTGAAGAAGGTGTCAACCCTAAAAGAGGGGGACTAATACTTTGAGAAGTGTTGGATAGTTCATGATTTTTGATTGTAATGGTGGTGACATGATTTACAAAAAAATGTCTCATTGTGATATTATAATCATACGGCATGGTGTTATAACCTAGGTTATTAGTTTGGGTATTATGAACCTAATCATGAATATGCTAATTTAGTTTTTGACCATGTCATTATTAATGTTGTCACGAACCTTGATTTTGATCATTCATCTACTGCTATTGATTATGTTCTGTAAATGGGTCTTTATAGATTCCCATATCCTGATTAGTATTCTATGATGTTTGTTTCACTTTAATTTCTCCACTTTCAATCAAGTCCTTAATAAGATGCCTCAATTATATACATTGATAAATGACATGGTTTATAACATGATAGAAATTACAAAACTTATATTCTCGATACTAATAGGGTTTAGGTTGATATTCTAAAAATATTTTTGATACATGCTAGACAATCAAACTATTTGCCACTAGCGTCTAGAACACTACCTCAAAACACTCTCCCAGTTTATTGAATGGTTTATACTTGTTGAACCCTCTACATAGAGGTATTCTTTTCAAAGTGGTTAGTGGATTGGGTTTTAAATTTGGATATGGTAGATCCTATACCATTTTCATGTGTCTTGATTCTATCACTCCATTTCCCACCATGTTCTTATTCTTTTTAAAAACCTTAGGTTTTTTGTAATAGTAGCCTGAATAAGTGGTTGAGTTTGAGTATATATTTGACCCTATGAATAGAGTTTCAAAATGTCTTGGGTTATAATTGCCTTTTAAATATACACAAAAATTTCAATAATTTCCTCAAATGTGTTTTCACAAGCAAGTCTTAAATTGTGAGCTACTTTAGGGTGTAGATTTTGTGCAAAAAAATCATCTAATTACCTATCTAGCAAATTTTGTTAAAAGTAACTAGTTAAAGCTCTCCATCACTATAGGTATGATGCAAATATTTATCCATATATTTATTTTAATTTTCATTAGTCAACCATTTTTAACTCCTACTCAATGTTATAAGATAAATTTTTGATGAATTTTTATGATAGATCATTCCAATCTATCACTAATCCCTTAGGTAATTTGAGGATCCAATCTAGAGCTTATCTAGCTAAACTGCATGGAAACAAGCAGAGTAAATAAACACTATTGTAGGCTACCTCTTGTCATAGTAAAAAAAATATTGGGTGTGTTTACAAGGGTCCCCATTCGCTTTGTATTTATCAAACTTGGGTGTCTCGAAATGAGGTGGAAATTAGAACTGAAGAATGATTAAGTCAAATGGATAAGGGCATATCTCATCAAACTTATCTTTCTTAATTCTTTTGCCTATCTCAATCCTTGAGACTATTTATTTCATTGAATTCCAATCATTCATGTTTGGTGTATTTATTGGTGGAATATAATTTTGATGGGTAGGAATATATCCCCCTTGCATGGTATTATTAGGGATATGAACCCTTTGGCTATAACTTTGGTTTTGATTTAGCCTTTGATTTGAATAGGTATAATGTTATTGGTTTAATTTATTTTATTGTTGATTCTTAGTTGTTTGATAATAGTTCCCTATAATATGTTACTATGATCTATAGGTAATCTACTAATTTTGGGGGTACTTATTGTCAGTTCACTAAAGGGCATTGCCATTGATGGTTTGTAATGGGAACTTGTTGCAGTTGAGATGAACTCACTAAAATGTTTTTTAAAACATCCCAAATATTTGATGAATCTTTAGTTCCTTGCTATTTCAAATGGGAAAGAGTCTCTTGATGGTTTAAAAAAATATGCTTTGTATTAGGTGAAATGTGTTACAAAGAATCTATAGGTTTCTTTTATTTAGGATAAACCCCATGGTCTATCATAGATGTAGGGCAATTAAGACATATTGTATTTGGTCTATCATGTGTTCTTTCTCCTTATAAGTGGTATTGTTTATTGAAGCCACAACTAAATAAGCTATTATATATGCAATAAGTTGATCCACATACCATCGATTGATTTATTGGATCTTGGTAGTAAGACCTTGATAAGTTGAGGACCCTACAAGTTATTCCTTACCTTTACTATCAAAAGCTATGTTGTATTTTGTGACATGAGTAATATTTTTCTCTAGTTATTGGTCCTCTACTTGAATAACATGTCTAATTTTTCTATTAGGAAATTTGACAAAATTCTAGCTCTTAATTCAATTAACCTAAGAAGAGATTTATCTTTATCCTTTAAAGGTTATTGTTCATATTAACCATGTTTGAATCCTAATGTCATTGGTATATCATCAAACATGATGGAGTGTTATTTTCCATCATAATAATTCTCTTCCTCATAACTAGGACTATAAGAGACCCCATGATGAGTATACCTTTGCATGAATGAATATGGTTTTCTCTATTTGTGAAGTGTTTTGGATTTTCATTTTACAAATGTTTAAAAAGTGTTTTTGGACTCTTCAATAAAACAAACACAAGGTAAATTGAGACAATAATTAGAAGGGAATTGGATGATGCCACACAATTAGAAGAAAGAATTTTTGAGATTACTCAACCTTGGTTGGTTGAAATTATAAATTTAGAAGAGGGTAAAAAAAATCATGGCAATTAGGGTGCAGGATAGCTCACAAAACCCTAAGTTCAAAGTATGTCAATGCCTTAAAAAACTAAGAATAATTGTGTTGGTTCATGATTATAAAATTTAGAATAATACTTTTCAAATCAAGAAGCTTATGATGTGAACAAATAAACTTAGGATTGGAATTAACATAATAAATCCTAAGTATAAAACCCAAAACAAATAGGCATCACAATAATTCACCATGTAAAATAAATTCAAATGTTTTAGTAACTTAGAGTGTGAGTGAACACAAGATGACCTAATTTAAAAATAATAATATAATAGGCAAGTGTCTAGATAAATAGACTTCAAAACAAATGAAAAATTTTACCCAAGTTACTCAAACCAAGCATGAAAGGTGAACCACTCAAGCCCAAGTTGTAGGTAAGACTCTAGCGTAGACCAATCACATTTTGCATTGGAAATTAAAAAGGTGAAATTTTTAATTTGGGTTAAAAGGACTTAATATTTTGTAAATGGTGAATAGTCTAGACTCATAGGAATAGTGTAATAATTCTTTTTGAAAAATACCAACACAAATGATTTGATTCAATTTTTAACAAGGGTAAAATGTTTTGAATTTGACCAATGTAACACCTCTTTGTTCAAAATAAATGGTGTATAAATTTTTTTTGTTTTAGGACATGTTTTGGTTTACACAAAAATATTTTTTAGACTCAAAATATAATGCAAGTAAACAAGAACAAGAAAAACACCAAAGTGTACGTCTTATCCTAGAAATTGACAAGGTGAATTTATAATCTTGGATTCCTTAAATAAGTTATAAATATATTAAATTTAGATGCATATGAAAATTAGGGTTTTTATTCCCCATCTTATCTCAATAGATTTTACAGTGACATGTAAATTTAGGCTACTCACCCTACACCAATAGTACTCTATGGCAAATGGGGTTTATCTAGAACTATAAGTATTGCATGATATAAATTGTGCATATATGTGATTAAAACTAGGGTATAATATATCATTTGGATCTGAGTTAACCATATTTTTATAATAAGGTCTTTTCCTTTTTACAACCACTACATCAATCAATTACTTAGTGTAGGGAAATAACCAGGTTAAGCCATCATTTTAAGGTAGGTTTTACTAATAGAGCTAGTTTAAACACTCAAACTAGTGTCCTAGAAATTATACCTCAATTTATATACCCCATCATGGAGTGGGGTTTAAAAAATGCCCAGAGATGAATTCTTAGGTCAAATACTCCTTAGATAACTTATGGGGAGGTGATGAAATCTTTCCCACAAGCCAAGATGCAAGAAATAAAAATGTAGGACTTGAAAGGTCATTTTGGGATCACCTAAATCACTTAAATTTTTGGGAGTGCCTTTGTAACATTCCTTCCATGTTTGTAATAAGAAAAAAAAACAATAATCATAAAGTTTTTTTGAGTCACCCAAGTTCCCTAAATGGGATGGGTGGAGAGCATATGTGTTAATCTTGTTTTGTGGAAATAATAATCAAGTCAAAGAACTTTGAAACTAGTTTAACCAATAAACAAAATGAAAAAAAAGGTAAAGAATCTTAAGAGTCCTAAGATATTATTATTTCTTATTTAAATCTTAAATCTAAATGTGATTGGAATTTTCCTTTGTTGTAAAATAGAAACTAGTCAAGTGTCTTAAACCTATAAAATAGAGTGTTAGAAGTATAGAAGGGGGTGTAAGATGTCAAAATAAACTTGAAGTTGCTATTTTAACTCTCTGTATTTTTGACATAGGTCAATTCTACCAATCTATAGAGTGATTTTACCATTTAATAGGATGATTTTGTCATTCTTCAAGATGAACCCATTGTTACATAGAGACACAAAATCCAAGACAACTTACTTTTGATCAAAGAGATATGTCTTCTCTTGGTTTGAGCCATAATAACACCTTGTACATTGAAGTCATTATAGACCATCATAAAATCAAATGAGTGTTTATAGACAATGGTTTAGGGCTAAACATAGTGTCATTAAAGTTGATATGATGGTTGCGATACACCATTAAGGACATGAAGCCTATGACAATCATCATCAAAGTGTATGACAATGCCAAAGGAGAGTATTTAGGGACTATTTATTTGCCAATCATTATTGGGCTTATAACCCATGATACTCTATTCTATGTTATGGATATTGAGTTGCCTTATAATGTACTTCTTGGTCATCCTTGGATCTATAAATTATATGTCATCCCTTCCACCTTGCATCAATGCCTCAAGTTCACTGATTTAAGAATTGAGGCCATCATCTTTGTTAATATTTAGCCATATCAATATTGAAAACATCTAAAGGCTAAATATCAAGAATTATATATACTGTCTTAACTCCAAATTTTTAGCCAAGAAGAACGAAGTAATAGTTTTTGAACTATGTAAATATAATTATATCAACCCTAATGACCTTGATTCCACTTTGGCTAACCCATTTCTCATAGAATTTATAAACTAGATCACTATTGAAGACATAGGCATTTCCACGTATCATTTGAAAGATGCATTTCATATTGTAAAATTTATCAAATCCCCTAAATCCTATGATAGACCTCAACATTTTAAGATCCCTTGTAGGCCCAACATGATTTTTTAAAAGAAGAATAATTAGGATACAGGGTTGACCTAGGTCGATAGTATAATTTAAACCATCAAAAAGGGTTTTAGGCTCAGGTAGATGATAATGAAGGTCTTGAAATGTTTGGAGTGTGTAAGAAAGGTGTCAAGGCTTAGCTAAGTGTATAGGATAAGGTTGGATTGATAGCAAGTGGTGGTATAGAAGACAATAATCTTATAAAGCAAGAATGGTATGTCCACCCCTTTTTTGGTGCACCCTTTAAGATGTACACTTGGATATATTGAGACTCGATAGGTTCTTGCAAGAGAGAAAGCATAAGTAATTGATAAAGTTTGAAAATTTTATGTGTATACAATGTTAGGGAATAATTAGCCCTCAGATTAATTTGTATATTATAATTTGAATAATTATGAGAGTAATAATTCACTATTACATATATTAGTTTGTTAGATATATTTATTTAGAATATATTTTTGATTGTATTATTGTTGTAAGTTATAACAATAGTATGTAAATAAGTTAGTTGTTATTTACCTATGAGAGACTATAGGTATATGCATATTCATAGGGTGTGAGGAGATATTGTGGGAGAGATATATAGAGATATGATCTACCCAATTATAAGAAATAATATTCCTATATAAATATATTACCTGTATGAATTTGTAATAGTGTGAATAATATAAAATATTATTAGTGTGAAGTTTATTATTATTCTCTATGTATTTGGCCTATGGAATTTATTCAACTTTATTTACATGAAATAAAGCTATGGTAAGCCCCTGATCCTAACAATGGTATCAGAGTAGGTTATTTCTAATAGGAGAATAGATTGTTTGTAAGGGTAGCACTATAGTTTTTCTTTACTTTCCCTGATACATGAGAGCCATAAATAGTTTATGGGAAAGCATAGACTACTTTTGTAGGCTTAGTTATAGAAAGCATTCTGATCTACTAACTCTATCTGTATTGGCTACATGTTCATTTACCAACATGTTGTTATGTGTGGTTTATGATATATAAGGAAGATATTACTATATTGGAGCATAAATTGCCAATTGGATCTATAGCCTATTATCCATCCCTATGATATGTTCTAGTTTTGATCTTTAATGCAAACTTGTGAAAGATATAAAAATGTTGATCAAAGTAGACTTATGATAGATCTGATCATATCTTATATCTTCAAATTCCAATCATGTATCTTAATAACGAAAGAGTCTCATGCATGGGTTGGTCAATATTATTTACCTAGCTACTTTGATTCTATGTTTAGATGGGTTGAAGGTGATATTTTGAGTGAAGGATGTATTATTGATGTTATCACATGAGGTGTCATGGACAGTGCTCAATACTCTTCAGAATGTCATTGATTTTATACCCAATTTTTTGGGATTAGTATCCTCAAAAGAAATGGTTCAGTGGTAGGGTTCTTATTTTCATGACAATGAGGCTCAACATGAATTTACTTAGAAAGGGGGAAATAACTTAGGTGGTCATGTGTTGTATATAAAGTCTATCAATGAACATGGATGGACATGCATGGAAATTTATATATTTATTTCAATTGACATGGGACTACTATTTTACTATGCGGGAGCATACCTTAACTATTAAAGCATGGGAAGAATGGAAAGAACTTGAATATGTAAATAAGAATGGAATATCAATGTTTTTATACCCTCAATAATTTTAGGGGCATTGTTATCTCTATTTTATGTCTTGAATTTATTCTAAAACTCTATTTAAGGTAAGAATGTAAATATTTCATTTCTTAAGAAGCATATGGGGCCATCACTTAACCAGTGTCCTCAACCCTAGATTGAAAATTTTAATCCAAATATTATTTATTTTAGAGATTTTTTTTCATTATCAAATATTCATGGACATTGGGGAGGCTTTGAGACTTTATAGAAATGGGCAACTGGAGTAAATTTGATGAATCTCACAACACTATTTAAATAAATTTTAAACTCAAGTCATGTTAAAATATTTTTAGGTTTTAAATCATCTTTAGAGTTTATTTTATTCATGGTCATAGTTATTATGAGTCAAATTAGTTATCCTATTTAAATATTTAAAAATGTTATTGAGTCCAAAAATTCAAAATTGTCATATAACATAATATCTATAATTGTTTATTGTCATATAGTTAAAAATGTTCATTTTTTGTGTCAAGTATGTTTAAGTCATCAAAAGTATTGTCATTTATAAAAGTATTTTATGTTATTTGGTAATCAAATTCAAACCCTTATATATGGTGTGTGTGTGTGTGTGTGTGTGTGTGTGTGTGTGTGTGTGTGTCTGTATCTATATCTATATTATTTTTATCACTTGTTTATATGTGTGACAAATAAGTGGTGTATTTCCTATTTTTACACATAGTGTACTACATGAAAAAGGTGTTTAGGAGATACAAGAGAGATAGTTAAATAGATGATTCCTATTCATGGTTCCCATATTGTATAGGTTGATGTGGTTCCCTCAGTGAATGGATGATGGCATATGTACTTGTTCAAAGTTTCCACACTGATTCAATTGATGTGTTCTCAACAGTGAATGATTGATAATAAGTTGATTTATTCCTTATTTACTTTCATTAAGTCTTTTGAAACACAAATTATCATGTAAGGCCTAAGGCGGGGAATGTTAGGGAATAATTAGTCCTCACATTAAATTATATATCATAATGTAAATAGTTACTAGAGTAATAATTCACTATTAAATATATTAATTTATTAGATATATTTAGTTAGAATATATTGTCGATGTTATTACTATTGTAAGTTACAATAATAGTACATAAATAAGTTAGTTTTTATTTACCTATGAGAGATTATAGGTATATGCATATTCATAGGGTGTGAAGAGATATTGTGGGAGAGAGATATGGAGATATGATCTCCCCAATTATAGGAAGTAATTTTATTATATAAATGTATTACCCATATGAATTTATAATAATTTAAATAACATAAAATGTTATCAGTTTGAATTTTATTATTATTCTATGTGTATTTAAAATCCTGATCCTAGCATACAAAACTCTTATATTATCTTTCCAAAATTGTGCAATTAAATCTTTGAGAACATTGACTATAGCCTTGTCCTTTCATGGAAGTCTAACATATAATCACCATAGCTCAAATAATCATTAAGTATTTTACATATTCTAATTACCTTCACTATTATTTTTCTATTTATTTTTAGTGTTCATCTAGTTTTTAAAATCAAGTGTTTCTTCCCTATTTGACCATTTATTACACAAGCTCTAATTATATGTTAGGTAACATTACAATCTTTATTATAAGTTTTCATGCCTACATTATGATATGCATCATGTATATTTTTAACAATTTAATTGTCTTCACCATCCATGTTAGATGTTATTAGTCTTATGGTGTACATTATAAGTCTCATCTTAATCAATTTCATCAATGAAATAAATAACTAGCATTTTTTGCTTATCAAATTGTAATTTAAAAAAAAATATATCCCAGATTATTTCAACTAGTCTTCTTCAATGGTGGTTAGACATTATTTTATGCATTGGTTTCAAAAAAAAATCATTAAATTCAATTAATGTTTAATCCTTTTCTATGTATAATCCTTGGAGGTGTTATTAATGTTTAAATATTTTGAGATGGGTTTTCCATATTTTTGTGTTCACTATTAGTTTATCCATTGTTACTTTCATTATTTAGTGTTTACATGGGTTTTTCTCATTGTTACTTTCATCATTTTCTATTTCCATGTAAATTTATTCATTTTTAGAGGGTAAATCATCATGCATAGATTCATCATCAACTAAATAAAAAAATTAATAATTATAATTTGGACTTTACAACATAATTTTTAATTTTAAGTAAACATTCATCATTATTATTAAATTCATCATTATCAATTTCATTATTATCTATGACTTTTGTCTCATTACGGATAGTGTTTGTATTGTGTATCAATAAAAATGATTGCATTCATACCTTTTATTTTTCTCTCAACAATTGTAATATTTTGTGCTTTAACTTTGTCCTCTTATTTGAATAAGATCCATCATCCATAACTAGACAAACTTGACATGTGTCCAAAAAAAAAATTGATATATTTTGATGCTGGGGTCCATAAAAATAGCTTGATAGCTTTTTTTTTTACTTATATGCCACATAATGATGTAGTGATTGTAATTAGGGACATAATTCTCAATCAAGGTTTAAAATAGTCATTGAAATAAGATTTTTTATCTATTTTAAATATAACATAGATGTGTTATAGCATGTACACATTATATTTATATAGTTATTTATCATACGGTTATATCTTTAGAATAATATATGATGTAATTACCTCTTGATTGAAGTCTAAATTACATCATATATAGTTCAAATTAGGTTTAATTAACCACAATTAACATCACATACTTTTAGTTAGGCTCAAAGGTTTTAGATACACCTAATTGCATATGTTATTACATTTATGATGAAATTGAGGCCAATAGAGCCTCAAATCACCTTTTATAGTCATAATTAGGATGAAAGGGCTCAAATTAGCCCAATTTTCCTTCACGATTGAATTGGTTGATTATTTTATTTAGGGTGTTATGATAGTGGGGTTGATTGACCCTAAAATTACATCCTATCTAGGCAAAATTGGGTTCATGAGACTCAATTTGGCCCAAATCACATCCTTAATTACACCAATTGACTAATGGGATCAATTCATGTGACAAAATCAAATCTAATTTATCCCTAAATCATGTCTTTCTCTTGTAGTTATTTTTAGGGGGCTCAAATTGACCCTAATTTAATTCATGATTAAATTGATGGAATATTTGATTTAGGGTGTTATGACAATGGTATTATTAACCCCCAAATTACATCCTATATAGTCAAAATTAGGTTTAATTTCATCCAACATGTATCATTAATTGTAAAAATTAACAAATTGGGTCATTATATAAATAAATATGAGATAATGTAGCCCCAAATCCCATCCTAAACTCGTAGTTAGGTTTAGGGGGTTTAATTTGGCCCCATTAACCTTCATGTTTGCATTTGTGATAAAATTAGGGTTTATTAATCCATATTTTTCATATTATACAATCAATTGAGCCATAAATAAGGTTCATGTGGGTAAATTTGGCCCAAATCACATCCAAAATTGCACCAATTAACTAATTGTATCAATTCATAATGGAATTAGAGTTAATTTATCCCCAAATCATGTCTTACTCTTATAGTTAGGTTGAAGAGGCTCAAATTGGCCCCAATTTCCTTTGTGATTGAATTGGTGGACTATTCAGCTTTTTTTAATTATATTAGGGTCTATTGACCCCAAAATTACATCTTATATATTCATAATTAGGTTAATAGGTTTTAATTTCATTTAACCTGCATCACTAATTGTAAAAATTGACTAATTGGATCAATATGTCAAGGAATATGAGTTAATTTCTAGCCCCAAATCACATTTGAGAATCGTATTTAGGTTCAACAAGTTTAGATTCACCCCAATTAAATTCATGTTTACATTTGTGATAAAATTAGGATTTAAGGTTTAGGGTTGTAATAATCAATTAATTAGGTAAATATGTCAGGAAATATGAGTTAATTTAGCTTGAAATCACATCATATACTCATAGTTAGGTTTAACAAGTTCATATTGGCTCCATTACCTTCATATTTACATTTGTGATAAAATTAGTATTGAAATTCATATGTTTCATCTTATATAATCAATTACGTCATAAGGTAGGTTCCCATGGCTAAATTTGGCCTAAATCACATCTCTAATTGCACTAATTGATTAATTAGATCAATTCATGATGAAATTAAAGATAATTAAGCCTAAATCATGTCTTGATCTTTCAATTAGGTTGAATGGGCTTAAATTGGACTCAAAATCATCCTTTATTAAATGAAACAAATATTTGGTTCATTATATGATGACATTATGGTCAATTTCACTCCAAATCACATCATTTACAATTGAAAATAAGTTCATGTGGCTCAATTTTTTAAGAATTGTGTCACCAATTGTACCATTCAACTAATTAACTCAATTTATGATGAAATCAAATCTAGTTTATCCTTAAATCAAATTTTATATTCATAATTAGATTCAAGGGGCTCATATTGACCCTAATTACCTCTATAATTAAACCAATCAATAGTTTCATTCATTATATGATGACATTAGAGTTTATTGAGCCTAGAAACACATCATATACATGTCAAAATTATGTATGTCATTAAACCAAATGATTATTTTCTTCATTATTTGATGAAATTGGATATGATTAAGCCCTAAATCACATTTTATACTCATAATTAGGTTAAAAGGGCTCAAATTATGCCTAATTACCTTCAGATTCAAATAATGGACTATTTGGTTTATTTTATTATGGCATTGGGGTTAACCATCTAAATTTACATCCTTTAAAATCAAAATTAGGTTCACAAGGGTCAATTTCACACAAATTGTATTATTTATTTCACCAATTCACTCAATCTGTAAAGAAATGTAAGCTAATTTAATCTCAAATCACATCCTATACACGTAGTTATGTTCAAGTGGTTTGAATTGACCCTAATTGCCTCCATCATTTTAAAAAAATGACTATTTCATTCATTTTGTAATAAAATTAGGCCTAGTTTAACCCTAAACCATATTATATATAGTTAAAATCATGATCACGGGTGTAAATTTGCCAAAATTGCATCACTATATCCATTATGTCTTTTTTTGTGGTAGTGTATATATTGATACACTCCACTTTAGAATAATAATATAGAAATTATAAATGTGAATTGATAGGTAGATGAATATAAACACATGCATAGACCCATTTTTATTTTTGTGATATGTAAATGTAACATGTATGCGCTATAATATGTATGCAATATGGTATGTTATAATTCAAAAACCATGCCTTTTGGCTAAAAAATTGCTTAGATTCTTGAGCCAAAGTCTTAGACCTATAGACACACAACTGAATCCAATATTTTTGAAATAAAATAGGAAAATTAAAATTCCATTTCCAAAAACACTATGAATTTTAATGAGACAATTCTTAACATTATTACTAAAATAATGAGCATGCTCTCTTATTTCTAAATATATGATTTTTTAAATTTTTAGACTATTTTAAGGTTTCCATATATGTTGATTTATAACTATGGATTTTTTAGGCCACTTTTAATCACCTAAAAATGACATTTGAGTGTTAAGAGTGTTACTTGAGACCAATTATCCTTAGCTTAGCCCTAGACCTATCATAGGGCCTATTTCCATAATTATCTAGCTTTTATGTAGGCCATAGGAATCCTTAGTCATTCCTAAAGTAGTCATCTACCCTCATTCTTACATCATAGTCTTTCATGCCTCAGGTTTTTCCACTTGGATGCTAGCACCATAATAGGCGTAGTAGTACCACATGGTACTAGTGTCCAAATTTTGGCACTACTTTCCTTTCCCTCCTATTTTCACAAATTGATGTATTTTCAAATATTAAACCTCCTAGGGTCAGCCTAAACCTCATTTAACACCTACACAATCACCATAACAATATATGTACATGAATTTTAGCCATCTAACCACTGGATGGAAATCACATGCAAACTCAAAACAAGTTGTGCACAATTAAGGTTATAAATCCCTATTCTACCCTCCTTATGCATACTACCATCTACAACATTCCTAATCTTGGATTAATTATATTTATAGTCTCAAGCAAATTCAAAGAACTCAAGTCAACTATCATGGTAGTTTCACTTCAGAGTATTGGTATGTAGGCAACTCTCATCATAGTGGGGTGTTAAGGATGTCCAAACTAGCCCACTAACAAACACACTTTTAGCTTATATCTATTGGATGCCCTAACAACATGAAGGATTAGGTTTTTCTCATAAAATTAGTCAAAATAGGCCATTTATAATGTTTCAAAACTCATGCATATAGGAATAGACCTTACAAATCCAAACATAGATGCACCCAAAAGTTCAAGATAGTCCTACATAAAGGAAACTACCACCAAAAAAAGGATATTAATGCCACTTGGTGCTACAATATATTTATATCACTACTATCTAGGAGGGGTTTTGACACTAGATCCTATTTATAATACTCAGACTAGCCTCTACCTCAATTCTCAACCTTCAAATCATTCATCTCAGTCATTTTTTAGCTAAGTCATTATTTCCATTATTCATTACTATTTTTAGAAAGGTCAAATTAAGTAAATTCTATAACAAATCAATGGTTTTATTTATTTCATATTTCTACCTTGATTTACTATACTCATATCTTTAACAACATAAGATTTACATACACTAAGTCATAAAAGGTTAAAACATTTGGTGAACTTAACTTACTTCAAATATTATTCCAACCTTAACCCTAGATGCTCTTAGGGTTTGTATCCTTTTTGTTTCTATGCTTAGATAAAAATTCTAAAATATTATATTTGTTTTAGTATTTTATTTTTGCAATCTTTCATAGATTAAATTTCTTTAAAGGTTAAAAATATATAATAGTTTGTTCTCTTACTCCCCAACCTACAATGGTAGAATTCAACAACCAATTTGACAAAATTGATAAGAGACAATTACAAGATTTTGTTTCCAAACATTCGAATATTCAATATGACCTTATCTATATTATCCATAAACAACTTCAAAAATCAAAAAATGGTCAATCTTCTAATCCCCTAGATAAAAATAGTGTTACACTATAATGGGGCTAAATCAACTAGCACAACAACCAATTTTAACTCAACAACCTTAAGTCATAACTACACCTCCCATGGATAGTTCCTCCTATCCATATGTATAATACCTTATGTGGGAGGTTCATACTCTATAGGATGAGGTGTTACATATTGAGAAGGGATCCACTAGGCCATCACATGCCTTAAATTATCATGTTCTTTGCATACACCTTTGACACATCACATAATGGAAACTCCTTTTCCATCTATATTTGTGGCACCTAATCTTACATTTAATGATGGTAAGGGTGACCCAGATCATCATATCTAATTTTTTCACATAGCATGTTTAGACTATGTGTCTAATTATTAGCTTCTCACTAAGTTATTTCCATGAAATATATTATACCCAACATCCCCTCTTTCTTTAAAAAAATGGGGATGTTAGAACACAACTATCTACTAAAAGGTGGGTGAATCAATAGATTGACTAAATTAATCCTTTTTAAATCCCTTTCAAAAATATACTAGAAAGGATATATAGAGATCATACATATAAAAACACATAACACCATATGTATACATGGAAAACCCAATATGGGAAAAACCATGATGAGAATAGCTATTATAATCTATTATTCTAATCCAGCCTCATATTCAAAACCTCACTAGTTACACATTTAAGGTCACCGAACCTAAGGAGACACCAATCCCTTAGTTTAAGATCACCAACTTCAGGGAAGAACTCACTCCATAACTAATCACTATCTTAGCTTAACCTCATTGGTTAAAACATTTAAGGGCATCAACCCTAAGGAGATACCAATCCCCTAACTAACCACCAACTTAGCTTATCTGATGGCACAGATCTCTATGGATCCACAACTCCATTTTAAAATAGATTCATAAATGAATCAAACTCTAACTCTCTTTTATAAGTCTAGTCTATAATTTCTCATGCTCTGCACATCTTTCTACACCTTTATTCCTCTTTTCCCCTCCAATTTTTTTGTAGATATATCTCTTATTTGATACACTTCATCTCTTTTTGTAACCTTTTCTCTTCTCTTTTGTTTATGTGTCCCTTATATTTCTCTATTTGACACAAATCAACTACACTAGCAAAAACAAAAACATATAATTGTATCCTAGATGACATATTAAGCATTTGATCTAGGGTTCCATATATTCTATGTTCACACTTGTTTGGTAACACATCATGCTATATTTTATTAGACTTTATTTTTTGTATTTAACTATAAGTTTCCCACATATTGAACTCATGCTTCACCACTGTGATTATTGGTCTCATTACTATTTATATCATATAGTGGGATCTAGTTTTGATACACATGAATTATTACACAAATTTGATCAATCACCATAATCAAACTCATTATCTATATCATAATTTATGGATTAACTACATGTTCCACTAATTGACCATTAGGATGAATAGATCTTTAAATATTGACCATTGATCTTAAGTTTTGCACCATGATCCATGATCCTCGTTCAATCTTCTCAAATATAAAATGCATCTATTAGATCAAGTTCTGATAGGCTCACGCTCTTGATTTGATATTTTTACACTTTTATACTTTAACTTTTCAACTTTAAAACACATCCTTTGATCTTTTTGATCTGAGCTCCTATGTGTCATTATATCTTCAAAGTACCACAAATTGTATCTCTATTTATCATTTAAACATTGAGCTCTTAATCTCATCTCATTACTTACTAAGTCTTTGGAACATATGCACTCTATTGATCTCATCAAATTATCACAATATATAACTCACCTCTATCTCATTAAACATTAAGAACTTTATCCCATTGATCCCACTCACTCCATTAGATCTTCATCACATGATCATCCACTCATTGTTTGATCTTCTGACAACCTCAAAATTTATCTCTAACTCGCTCCCATGAATGTGACACTTAGAAGTAATGTGTAACTTTTTCACATTGCTATAAATTCTCATTATTAATACACTTGGCATCCTCACATTGATCATTGACTATTTGACCTTGAATTAGACCATAGATTTATTGTTCAATCTCTATTATTGTGACACTTGTCACTAGTGCATTCATTTATAGGTGCCTTTGACATATTGACTTCATTGCACATTGTTAGATCTTCAATGTATGATTAAGCCCTCATTGTTAGATCTTATAACAAGCTCAAACTTTAATTTTTTTATATTTTACTATGGGGACCATCTCAATATTCTTGGAAGGATAACTTTGCACCTTCATATATTTTGCTTCGCTCATTAGCCTGTTATGAAATTTGGACCACATAAACTAGGCATGATAATAAACAAACCCATATGATCATCTCTTCATGAATATTCCATACATGTTAGATATAATACCATTAATATTCTCACTTAGATTCTTCTACCATATAGCTAACATGCTTAGAACGACCTAGAAGGCCAACTTTGTTCTTGCATAACTTTTGATACACTTCATTGCATGACCTTTAATTTAGCACATAAGATCTTCTTACATAAGGGATTCCATCCATATATTCATATGCTTTAGAAACCTTCATATGTACAATATGTGACATCATAAAAATTCCTACTCAACTTTTTATTGTAACCTATAAAGTTGACTAAGCATGGGAGAATACTAAACTTTTTCTTGTAACCTATAAAGTTGAATAAGGACAATGAGGGCATAAAGTCATCCCAAGATCATTTACACAAAAATGAAAAGAAAACACACTAAAGGCAATTATGGGGGCACAAATTCTCTCCACACTTGACTCTTCAGGACACCTTCCTGACTGCTATCACTAATTTTGCTTGTTGAATTAAAGGAATAGAAGATAATTAAGGAAAAAGACATAAGAACAGTTTCCCCAACAATAAAAATATCATAGCAAAAAGTCTGAAAAATCACTTGCTTTCTTATTCCAATAACAAAATGTGATCAACAAACTGAGCTCAAAGTCTTAGAAGTGCCTTTCAATTTGGGCAGAGTTTCATTATGATCATCAAAAAGAGATATATTTACAATAGAAAAGAGTCCCTTATATAGCCTCTTCAAGAAGGACTCAGGAATAGTAACACATCATGTTGCATTGAAATCTATTAAGAAGATAGGTTGGGACTTAGGGGCATTTACCCATTTGATTTTATCAATGCAGAGAAACAAGTCACACTATTGAAAGTTTGCAACTTTCAATGTCCACCTGGCGATCTGATCCTACCTTCATCGTTCCTCCTTTTTTGGTTAATTGAATTGGGTCCTAGATTCAATTTTCTATTCTATTCCTTTCTCACTTTCTACTGGTCTTGGCCTTAAAGCTTGTGAATGCATTCGGGTCTATAGATTTAAAGGATCAATGGATATTTTATGAGCTTTAAAATTGATGTTTGCGCACCCGTCACTATGTTTTCAATGGCTAGTTCATTGTGTTGAATTTGATGTCTTCAGGAACATCACCCCTTGGTCTTTCTTTGGATTTTTTGTTTGGCACTTTCCTGGAAAGAATCTACCCTTTCAAGCCTTAAGAAATGATCTACTTTGGGTCAGGAAGAGCCCCCCGCAAGGGTATTTGCCCTTTGGGCAGTCTTTGAATAGCCTTCAGGCTTCTTATTTTACATCTTCTCGAAGGGAAGGTGAATCTTCAATTTGGTAGCCAAGAGTCCCTCACAAGGGCACCTACCCTTTAGGGTCCTTTGGTGGCCTTCGCCTTAGAGGTCTCTTGCAGCCTTTTCCTTAGTGAACTATCTCTCAAGCTTTCTCTATGGGTATTATTCCTGTAGACAAATTGTCCACGGAAATTTCCCATAGACAAAAAGTTTGTAGAATTTCCATTTTGTTCCATTTGCCTTTGAGAATTTCCTTTAGGTTTTCTTATCACAGTTGCTTCTTGAATTCTTTCAAACTTTTTGTCCGAAGGAATTCCTTCAAACAAAAGTTTGAAAGAATTATGCCTTAGACTTTTTCAAATGCCTTAAACAAAAATCTGAAAGAATTTACCTTTGAGGCCTTTTTTGAAAATGACCCTTCTGAAGGGTATTTTTGTTGACCAAGTGCCCTCTACAAGGGCACTTGTCCTTTAGGAAGCTCTCTTGAACTTTTACATTTGAACCACTCCTTTGAACCATCATAGTGAACCGCTTGGTTAAACTAAGCCGTTGAACCATTTGATTGAACCAAACATTGAACCAAGTCGATGAACCAAGCTTTGAACCAAAATGGTTCAAGCCAATGGTTTAATTGAATTAATCAATCCTTTGAACCAAGTGGATGAACTAAGTCATTGAACCATTTGTTTGAACCAACTGTTGAACCAAGTTTTGGTTCAACGGTTCAAACGAAGCCTTTGAACCATGTGTTTGAACCCGCCTTTAAACCAAAAGATGTTGAACCAACCATTGGACCAAGCTTTGGTTCAATAGCTCAAACAAAGCCTTGAACTGACTGACGAACCATTTGATTGAACCAAAGGATGAACCAAAGCATTGAAACAAAGGGGATGAACTACCTAAGTGAAACAAAGCATTGAACAGCTTGGTTGAACCAAGCCATTGAACCATTCCTTTGATTGAACCCCTCATTGAACCGAAAGTGTTGAATCAATTGAACCTTGAACTAATTAAACCTTTGAACCAAAGTGGTTCAATGGTTCAATGGTTTAATGGTTCAAGCCTCTTTTGCTTGAATGCTTGCCAATAGACATTTTTTATTGAACCAAGGCACTGAACCAATCCTGCAAACTCCATAGAAATCAAGTCTATAGAAATCAAACTATAAATCCCATTGAACTTGGCCTACAGAGTTCATAGATTTTCTCTTCTTACTGAGTCTATAGATTCAAGCCTACAAAGTCCATAGATTTAAGCCTGCAGAGTCCATAGATTTAAGCCTGTAGAGTCCGTAGATTTCTAAGAAGCTTAAAAACTGATGAATTTGAATGCCCAGGACAAATTTCAGAAAGGGAAGAGACAATTTTGGTCTGTAAGACCAAAATAGTTCAAATGTTGTCCCAAAAATGAGTGATATTTTTGGGGGACAATAGTTGGCTCCAGTTGGAAAACTTATGTCAATTGTAAAAAGAATTGAAAGGAGTAGAATCTAGAATCTCCAGTGTCTTCATGTGTACATTGGGTTACGGAGTCATGCTACCCAAAAATGAAAGGCTCTAAAAATGAAAACAAATAAAACAAAATAGAATTAAAAACTATAAAACTATACATATGTACAAATGAAATGATCTGATACTTCAAGAATTAAGTATTTTAGATGCTACTTCTTGAGATACAGTGAAAATAGTGCTCTATTCTGATAAACCAGCAAGAAGACATTTTGCCCCTAGAAATGGTGATGGGCAAATGGAGTTCTCCACTAGGAAACCAATTTTTTGTGTCTTCCCCTTGGCTTTTTCTTCTTCTTGTCCCATGGCAGGATGTGGTCTTCAAACTGAAAACCATAACTCCTTGCTCTCTTGGTGAAAGATTCCTTTTCCTGATTTTGATTTGTAGCAGCATGGTCCATTACCATAATTGATTTTTCTTCTGGTTTAGTCCAGCATATGATTGGATTGTCCATATCAAACTCTTGACAAACTATCAAATTAACATCTCCTTTGACGTGAAGGTGTTTAACTTCTTCATCTTGAGCAATCTTCAATCTAAGCGATAGAGATTCGCATCTAGCTATGTTATTGGTGTTGCTAACTTACAAATTGCATGAAGGAAGAATATCTCCTTGAGGAGATATCAACACAGTCCCAACTCCATCGTTAGTGGAAAAAAAATTGTCATTAGATTCTAGGATCCAAGCATCATCAGATTTCTCTTCATTAGAGATGGAAGATCCTTCTTGATTTGTATTATGCCCTACTAATTCTTCTGATGCCTTATTTGAATCAATTCCTAAATTGTCAGCTATAGGACTTTCATCTATAGAAACATGAACATCCTCTATGGTCAAAAAATAATTACCCCTGGCTAAAGACTCAAATAGAATTTGTGTTGCAGGGGATGATGTTTGGGTGACCACATATTTTGCCTCCTTTTCAGGGAGCAATCTCTTCATTACACCTTGGACAAGGATCCTTGCTGTAGACAAGTCCATGCTTAGTTCTCCTCCCACGTCCTTGCAAAAATTTTAGTCAAGCAAAATGCCATAAGATACTGGGACGTCAGCCACCAAGACAGTCATCCTAATTCTCTTGTATGGAAAGGTTGCCAATGTAAATTGGGCATCTTTAATTTGCCCCAGTAATGGTACATACTTGTTCTCCATGGAGAAACATCTCCCAAAGGTCTTGGTCAGTGTGAGACCAAGAGATTTAGCTATTTTAGTAGGCATGACATTGTCAGATGCCTTGAAATCAATGATGTAATTGTTGATTTGATAACCATTTATTAACAGGAAAACATAGAAAGGTTCTATTTTCCTAGGGGTAGTTGGAGGAGCAATGACAAGATTATTTGGAATGGGCATGTTCTTAGGGGAATCAGGAATTATTTTCTTAACCTCTTGTCTTATATGGATGGTTTGGTTCTTGACATATTGGACCAACCTATCCAATTGATCAGGATTAAACTTCAAATATTTGAATTTAGACATTTGAATTTTGGTCTTTTTGACATGATTGACTATGTCAAATGGCTAAATTAAGCTAGGTACAGAGATAGGTACTTCAACCTTCTGAGTTTTAGGAGGGATGGGAGGTGGGCTGGTTTGTGAATTTGAAGTAGAAGGTGAAGGTGAAATTGATGTACTTACATTTTGGGTGATCACCAGATCCTTTGACTGAAAAGGAAGAGGGTTTTCATGCTTAGCAATCATAACTGCTAGTTGAGGTTGCTCCTCTGTCTTCCCTTTATCAGCTTGTTAGACTGATTAGTTCTTGGACTTGGTAAACACTACATATGATCCATCAATAGCTTCTCCTTTGCTTCTGGGTTCATCCTGGTAGTTCAAGAAACCAATCTGGGAGTCACTAGTTGATTCTTTTCTATTATCTTTAAGGAGATCAATGTCATTTTATTGATTCAATTCAGGCTAGAAAGAGAACTCTGATTCTGCTTCAAGATATCCCATTGCTGAATTGATCAGAGGAGCTTCCAAGGCAAGTTTCCCTTATGGGGGAGGAAGGTGATTCTATTGCCCTTGATTCCTAGTAGCATTGCCCTAATATGACTAATTTGGGAATGTCCTTCTGTATGAAGGAGTAAAAGACATTCCTTGAGCCATTTGCTTTTTGAGAGCAAGCAATTCATTTGCCAATTTCTGCACCATTAGATCTATGGTGTTTGTAGATGAATATTCAGAAGTTGATGATGTTTTATTTCTATTTAGATCTCTTCTTATCTTCCCTGCTAAGATGAGATCATCTTCTACCTTAGTGGCTAAAAGTTGAGTTGTAGCAAAATCTATTTAACCAGCACGTCTCAAGAGAAAACTTACTTCAAGTAACTGAGAATTAATGAAGAAGCATTTGAGATTCTTAACTGTAGGTTGAGCTATTACAAGAATTCTATTTCTTAGTTTGTCAAATTTGGCTATGAAGTCCCTCATTGGTTCATGAGGTTCTTTCTTCATCTATGTAAGTTGAGCCAGAAGTGCAAGTGCATCTTCTGCAAGTTTGAATCTGGCTTCAAACTTATCTTTGAGAGTATTCCAATTAGTCACTACCTAAGCCTGTAGATGATAAAACCAATCTAAAGCAGCACCTTGTAATGTTTCTACAAATAACTTGACTACTAAATCTTCAAATTCTACTTTAATTACTCCATAAGCTATGTTGAAGGCTGTAATGTGTTCATCAGGATGAACTTTCCCATCACCATAGAATTTGGGGAAATTCTTCCTTGAACTACGTGAAAGCTCATGTAGAGGTGGAGTAAGATTAAGAGGACCAAAATAATTACCCCAGGGGCCTTTCAATGCCATTATAGGATTATGAAAAGGAGGAATAACAAATATCAAAGGGGTAATTATTGGCAAAGCTTGATCAACAGTAGAAGTGGATACTTTATCTGGCAATGGAGATCTGACTTTAGTAGGAGGAAAGCTCTTGGTTTATTGGAGATGACATGGTGAAGGAAATAGATCAAAATCACTTTGTTATACCAACTTGAATACAGGGTCAATGATACCTTTATCCCTTTGGCTTTGTGTATACCTTGAATCTACCAAATTTTGAAACAAAAATGGAAAAGAATTAACCTTGCTTCAGTTTGAAGCTTGAGGCTTTAAATTGTGCATTCTTTCCCAGTTAGTGTGGAGGTGAATGGATAGATTATAAATGGATAATGTATATTAAATCCCCAATAGAGTCACCAAAAATTATTGGTTGAATATTTTGTCGATCAGTGTACTGATAAAAAAAATAGGTCTGATTAGCCAAAGTAGGAAGATTGGTCATCCAAATGTGTAGGTTTACCACATCAAAAGGAGACTGATCTCTCCTCTCATCAAGGGGAGGTTCCCTATAGGTATGATATATATATATATATATATATATATATATATATATATATATAAACTAAAAATAATACTCAAGGGTAGGATAAACCATCCATCTCTCTTTCTTCAGAGATGATGTGTGCAAATCAAAGGAAAAACTCAAGGGAAATGACAAACAGCACTCCCTTCTTTCAGAAGTACTATTCAGCAAACCACAAGAATTATCCTGGTAGTAAATGCAAAGTGTAACCAAAGATGTAGTAACCAGCAAATCGAGATGTAGCACAAAGCCTCCACTTGAATTACTCAAGAGTAAGATACAAAGGACAATGAGTGCACAAAGTCATCCCAAGGTCCTTTACATAGAAATGAAAAGAAAACACACTAAATGCAATTATGGGGGCACAAAGTCTCTCCACACTTGACTCTTCAAGACACCTTCCTAGCTATATCACTAATATCACTTGTTGAATTAAAGGAATAGAAGATAATTAAGGAAAGAGACATAAGAACAATTTCCCAACAACAAAGATATCATAGCACAAAGTCTAAAAAATCACTTGCTTTCTTATTCCAATAAAAAAATATGATCAACAAATTAAGCTCAAAGTCTCAGAAGTGCCTTTCAATTTGGGTAGAGTTTCATTCTGATTGTCAAAAAGAGATATATTTACAATAGAAAAGAGTCCCTTATATAGCCTCTTCAAGAAGGACTCAAGAATAGTAACACATCATGTTGCATTGAAATATGTTAAGAAGATAGGCTGGAACTTAGGGGCATTTACCCATTTTATTTTATCAATGCAGAGAAACAAGCCACACTATTAAAAGTTTGCAACTTTCAATGTCCACCTGGCGATCTGATCCTACCTTCATTGTTCCTCCTTTTTTGGTTAATTGAATTGGGTCCTGGATTCAATTGGTTGTTCTGTTCCTTTCTCACTTTTTGCTAGTCTTGGCCTTAAAGCCTATGAATGAATTCACCTCTATAGATTCAAAGGATTAACAGCTATTTTATGAGCTTTAAAATAGATGTTCATGCACCTGTCACTATGTTTTCAATGGCTAGTTCACTATGTTGAATTTGACTTCTTTGGGCACATCACCCCTTGGTCCTTCAGCTTTTCTATTTGGCACTTTCCTGGAAAGAATCTACCCTTTCAGGCCTTAAGAAATGATCCACTTTGGGTCAGAAAGAGCCCCCCATAAGGGTATCTGCCCTTTAGGTGGTCTTTAAATAGTCTTCAGGATTCTTATTTTACATCTTCCCAAAGGGAAGGTGAGTCTTCAATTTGGTAGCTGAGAGTCCCCTTCACCTTAGAGGTCTCTCACAGCCTTTTCCTTAGTGGACTATCTCTCAAGCTTTCTCCATGGGTGTTATTCCCATGGACAAAAAGTCCACAAAATTTCCATTTTGTTCCATTTGCCTTTGAGAATTTCCTTCGGGTTTTCTTCTCGCAGTTGCTTCTTGAATTCTTTCAGACTTTTTGTCTAAAGGAATTCCTTTAGACAAAAGTTTGAAAGAATTATGCCTTAGACTTTTTCAAATGCCTTAAACAAAAATCTGAAATAATTTACCTTTGTAGCCTTCTTTGAAAATGACCCTTCTGAAGGGTATTTTTGTCGACCAAGTGCCCTCTACAAGGGCACTTGTCCTTTGGGAAGCTCTCTTGAAATTTTACATTTGAACCACTCCTTTGAAACATCATAGTGAACTACTTGGTTGAACTAAGCCATTGAACCATTTGATTGAACCAAACATTGAACCAAAGCATTGAACCGCTTGGTTGAACCAAGTTGATGAACCAAACTTTGAACTAAAATGGTTCAAGCTGATGGTTCAATTGAATGAATCAAACCTTTAAACCAAGCAGATGAACAAATTCATTGAACCATTTGTTTGAACCAACCGTTGAACTAATTTTTGGTTCAATAGTTCAAATGAAGCCTTTAAACCATGTGTTTGAACCCGCTTTTGAACCAAAAGATGTTGAACCAACCATTGAACCAAGCTTTGGTTCAACGGTTCAAACAAAGCCTTGAACCAACTGATGAACCATTTGATTGAACCAAAAGATGAACCAAAGCATTGAAATAAAGCGGATGAACTACCTAAGTGAAACAAAGCATTGAACCGCTTGGTTGTACCAAGCCTTTAAACCATTCCTTTGATTGAACCTATCGTTGAACTGAAATCATTGAACCAATTAAACCTTGAACTCATTGAACCTTTAAACCAAAGTGGTTCAATGCTTCAATAGTTTAATGGTTCAAGCCTCTTTTGCTTGAATGCTTGTCGATAGACATTTTTGATTGAACCAAGGCACTAAACCAATCCTATAAAGTCCGTAGAAATCAAGTCTATAGAAATCAACCTATAAAGCCCATTGAACTTGGCCTGCAGAGTCCATATATTTTCTCTTCTTATAGAGTCCGTAGATTCAAGCCTACAAAGTCCATAGATTTAAGCCTACAGAGTCCATAGATTTAAGCTTGTAGAGTCTGTATATTTTTGAGAAGCTTGAAAACTGAGGAATTTGAATGCCTAGGACAAATTTCAAAAAGGGAAGAGACAATTTTGGTCTATAATACCAAAATAGTTCAAATGTTGTCCCAAAAATGAGTGATATTTTTGGGGGACAACACATCACATGGATTTAAATCTAGAACATAAAAACTAGGGACTAATGTGATCACAACTATATTGCCAACTCCCATAGACTTGTCCACATGTGGAAATGGTGACATCAGCAAACTACCTATTCAAAATCTCCTCTATAGACCCAAAATGTCTAGATGATCAATATGAAGAACTAGATGAATCCCACTCATGCACATAATAACTCCAATCATCCTTGACATCTAATAGAATCCTTTGTATATCCTCAAATCACCATATTCAGCCTTAAACATCAATGGCATCCATAATGCCAATAATCTCCCTTTTGACATCAATGATAATCATATTACTAGTAATCTCCCCCTTTGTCATTGATGGAAAACTAAATGATCTAATTTTTTAATACTTTGATCCTTCTCTGGCATTGCTTGCATTAGCTTCTGATGAGTATGAACTAAAGTTTTTCATACCAAAACTTATTCCACCTTAGGCAATGAATCATTTTCCAAAGCACAACTTAGACACATGTTCTGATCTTATTTAGCATTTGCATTTTTTATCCAAACTTTTGGAAAGAGCATTTACACTTTTTCTCCCCCTTTGAAATTAATGGAAAAGAGACTCTTTCTCACTATTTGTCTAAATGTTTCTCCCCCTTTATTAGATAAATGATTTTTTCCAAGAATATACAACCATCAACTCGAAATTTTCCAAAAAATATGCATACTTGAGTTGCCTTTTCTCTCATCTTCTAGGGTCTAACAAACTTTCTATGATCCTCCCCCTAGATTCATAGCTATCACTAAGATTTAGTGATGTGATGTAGGAGACACCACTCCCAAATTATATTTCATTACATCATTTGAGCATCTTTAGATCTCTAAATCCCATGAAAAACCACCATATAGGATTACTAGCCTTCTCTCTCAAATTCAACTACATAGTCATCTGATCCTAAGACCTGACCAATTACAAAGATCTCCCTTTATTTATGCATGAGGATTTAATACATTGTCAATTCACCTAACTTGGTTTGATCAAGTCATAATCACAACCTGCTTGAGTTTTCATTTGTAGCAGACATCACAACATCTTCAATATGACTAAAGCATCTCACATATGATCCCCTTCACATCATACATAGCTCCTCAAGATATTCATGTTATCTAAGTTATCTCCCCCTAACTCCATATTCCATCTTCCGAATCTTGGCCCTTCAATAACATCTATTTTTCACAAGTTCTCATACCTTGTAACCTCTCCTTGGTTAATTCAAAGAGGTAAATTTCAAACAAAGATACATAACTTAAAATTATCATACCTTCACACCAAAATACTACCTATAACACACCATAACTTCATTTAACACTTGTATGTTTTTATTTTACATATGTTCTCCAAGTTTAGTGACCTAACTTATTACAGAACCCAAGATACACAATGTTAAGGGTTTCTTTCATTTGAACCCTTATGCCAACCTCTTATACTTCTTTCACACCAAGAGATAACCATCACACTCTTCTACACCAAGATTTGATCTTCCACACCTTTGGGAACCTTGTCTTCTTATACCATGTCTTTAACCCTTAGGGTTTAAATGAGAAACCTTATAATGTCTGAGAGCTAAAATAAATCATTTTTTAGCTCATTTCTCTTCATCTAAACCTTAACATACCAATTATAACTAGGGGTACTCATTTCTTACCTTTTAGAATCTTTTAAATAATATCACAATATCACTTTCTTCTCCACTAAAAGGATTCTCTTAAGAAGCATAGACAAAGACACCCTACTTCAAAATGTATTAGAATAATTTGAAACTAGGAGTTGCCCATAACTCCTCATATTCCTTCTCATCTTTGTCCATCTTTTACTTATGATTCTTCTTATTTGGCTTAATATAAGTAACATGATCATCTAATGCAATGTTATCCTTTTATTCTATGATTGGATTAATAATACATGGATATAACATAGATTCATGGCATACCTTTTCACCTGATGAATCTTCCTTGTAGTTTATAATCTCATCACTAGGCATGAAAAACTGATGTTTTATGTATGAAACTTGATCAGCAATAGCAAGATGTTCACTTGAATCTATACGCATTCCATAAATATCCTCAGCTAGTACCTTAGACTTTACTTTGACTTTGGTCTTTTCATTCCCAAAATGAGTAGTCATTGAGAGATCTTGACATTCTCCAACCTCTACGACATTCTCAATCATAGCTTGATCTTTCACTTTCCATACATCATTGGGTTTCTTATGTATTGTTTTTTCCCTTTTTTAAAGACTTTTGAACCTTTGTTCACACTAGGTACATGCCTTTATTTTTACTTTGTATCATTGGTTTTACAAATATTGTTCTACATTATTTATCTATGTGACCAAAATTATTGAAATTATAGCATATTACATTTTCATCTAACAAGGGTGAAAATGAGTTTTTATTTACAAAGCTTTTTCTCCTTTTAGATACAACTCTACATTCACTAGCCTTATGACCAAATTGAATATAGTTATAACAATAACCATAAAAAAAATGAGGAATACCTGGTCATATCATTTCTTTGTGTAGGATGGGGAGTTATTCTTAAATTTGGCTTCATCAAATCTCTCTCTTGTGTAACCATCTACATTAGCTACCTTTGTATTATGCATCTTCCTTGAGTTTTCAAAGATAGACTCATTATTATTCTTCTTTTCCTCAAGCTTCTTTTCTCCTTTATCTTTCTTCACAACAGTAGTGCTTGTATCTATCTTTTTATTCTTGCAAGCTTTCTCTTTCTTAGTGCCTAATCCTCCTTCTACTTTGAAATTATTAGATAGACTAGTTATGGAACATTTTAATTTTTCATAACCAAGACTAGATCTTTTTTTTGAAGGCTTTTGAGAGTTGATCAATTCATCAAGGATGTATGATCCTCCTTTCATCTTTAGACCTTTATCTATTTGATCTTTAGCTTTCTCGAGTTCTTTTCTCAAATCCACTATCTATGCTTATAACTTCATGCACTCATCAAATTTAGATTGTATTTCAATTTTGAATACATATTCTATTCTCTTAGCCTCTTCAACTTGTGTCTTTACGATCACTATCATCTGATCAGATCTTTCAAGACTTTTAGATAGTTTTGCAATTTATTTTTATCCAAGCTTCTTCTACTCTGAGTTCTCTTTTCTCAACTTATCAATCTCATCTAGAGCATAGATGAGTTAACACTCTAGTTCCACTTCTCCTTCCTCTTCTTCATCTAAGTCTTCAACTTCTTCTTGGTCCATAAAATTTGATCTTAATTCCATGAATAGGGATTCATTTACCTTAACCACAAAGGCACAATCATGGTCATCATCTAAGCTATCACTCTCATCCAATGAATCACTATCTTCTCTTATACACAAGCCTTTCTTTTTCTTTAAAGAATTTCTTCTTCTTGGAATAGTGAGGATTCATCCTTTTACCATCCTCTTCTTGCTTAGAGTTGTCCTTTTTCTCACAATGGCATTTATCAAAAAAATGTCCTACCTTACCTTTAAATTTAAAGCATTTAAAGGGTAACTTATCTTTGTACTTTCTAGACCCTTTTTTTAATCTTCTAAAAAAATTGGTTTCTTCTTCATCAGTCTCCTTAGATCTAGATGTAAATGCTTCTACTTTTACTTTCTTAGATGATTTGAATTTAGCTTCTCTCTTGGAAGTATCTAATTCTTCCATTCTCATTTCATAGGTAGTGAAGGTTCCATACAACTCATGAACAATTAGTTTATCTATATCTCTTACTTCCTCTATTGTAGAGATTTTAGAGTCATACTTTAATGGCAAAGATCTTAGGACCTTTTTGTTAATGATTGATTCTTTCATCTCTTATCTAAGGCCTTTGATTGCATTGAATATTTCATCTACCTTGAGGAGGTAGTTTGAAATTTTCTCTTCTTCACTCATTTCAAGACTTTCAAACATACCTCTATATGTTTTTATCTTGGAATGCTTTACCTTATCATCACCTTCATGGATAATCTTCAATTTATTCCAAATACCTTGTGCATTTTGACAATGCATTACTTTGAAAAAATCTAATTTAGACAATCCATAAAGAATATCATTCTTTGCCTTGGTATTTCTCTCATATGCATTCTTCATAGCCTGATTAGTAGGATTTGAAGTAATATATGTTTGTCTATTTACAATAGACATCCATACATCAAACCCTAATGAGGATAAATATGTTTCCATTCTATTTCTCCAAAATGAATAGTTTGATCCATCAAAGAGAGGTTCTTTATTTGAGGAAGAAATTTCTTAACTATCCATTTATGTTCACTGTCAAATATCTAACTAAGCTAATTAAGCTTATTTTAAGGAACTAGGGATTTGATACCAATTATTGGAACATAACTATCTATTGATAGGTAGGGTGAATCAGTAGATTGATTAAATTAGTCCTTTTTAAATCCCATTTAAAAATAAACTAGAAAGGATATGTAAATTAAAATATATATACAAATATCACACACTTAAAAACACATAACACCATATGTATATGTGTAAAACCCAATATGGTAAAATTCACTATGAGAATAACTACTAGAATCTATTGTTCTAATCTAGCCTCATAGTTAAAACCTCATTGGTTACACATTTAAGGGCACTAACCCTAAGGAGACACCAATCCCTTAGTTTATGAGTACCAAATCTAAGGAATTACCAACTCTGTAACTAAGCACCAACTCAACTTAACCTTACTGGTTATAACATTTAGGGGCACTAACCCTAAGGAGACACCAATCCCTCAACTAAGCACCAACTCAACTTATCTAATGGAACCAACCATTCAGATCTCTATGGAGCTACAAATCCATTTTACAAAATATATTCATAAATGAATCCAACTCTAAGTCTTTTTTATAGGTCTAGTCTATAACTACTCATGCTCTACACATCTCTCTATGCCTTTCTTCCTCTCTACCCCTTTAGTTCTATGTCTAAATATCTCTCTTATTTGACACACTTCATCTCTTTTTATAGCCTCTTCTCTTCTCTTATGGTTATATGTCTCTTATATTTATCTATTTGACATAATTCAACTACACTAGTATTAGCAACAACAACATATAACTATATCTTAGATGACATATATAATCATTTGATCTACGATTTTTTATATTCTCTATGTTCACACTTGTTTAATAACACATCAGGCTCAATTATGTTGAACTTTAGTTTCTATCTTTAACTACAAGTTTCTTGCATCTTGAACTCATGCTTCACCACTGTGATTCTTGGTTTCATTACTATTTATAACATATATTGGGCTCTAGTTTTTATGCACATGCATTATTACATAATTTTGATCGATCACCCTAATCAAAATCATTGTTTGTATCATAATTTATGTCTTAACTCCATGTTTCTACTTGTTCCACTACTTGACCATGGGATGAACATGCCTTTAAATATTTACCATTGATCTTAAGCTTTGCACCATGATCCAATTATCCTCGTTCAATCTACTCAACTTTAACATGTGTCTGTTAGATCAAGTTTTGACAGGCTTATGCTCTCTATTCAATCTTTGTATCCTTCTAGACTTTAAATTTTCAACTTTAAAATACATCCATTGATTTTTCTAATCTGAGATCCCATGTATCATAGATCTTCAAATTACATGAACTTTATTTCTATTTATTATTTAAACATTGAGCTCTTAATCTCATCTCATTGCTTCCTAATTATTTGGAACATATGCACTCCATTATTCTCATCAAATTAACTTAGTCTATAATTCACCTCTATCTCATCAAACATTGAGCACTTTATCTCATTGAGTCCACTCGCTCCATTAGATCTTCCTCTCATGATCATCCACTCATCGTTCGATCTTTTGATAACCTTAAACTTTATCTCTAATGAGCTCCCATGAATGTGACACTTAACATTAGTGCATGCCTTCTGTATATATTTTTTAGTTCCCACTATTGAGACACTTGGTATCCTCACATTGATCATTGACTATTTCAATTTAAACCACACCATAGATTTACTATTCAGGCTCCATGAATGTGATACTTATCACTAGTACATTCACTCACAGGTGCCTTTAACATATTGACTTCATTATGAATCATTAGATCTTCAATGTATGATTAAGCATTCACCATTAGATCTTCTAACAAGATCAAACTTTACCTTGTGCAAATTTTCCTAAGTATGGGGACCATCTCAATATGCTTGGAAGGCTAACTTTTCACCTTCATATCTTTTACTTTGCTCATCTACCTATTATGAAATTTGGAACATATAAACTAGGCATGATAATAAACAAACCCATAATATCATCTCTTCTTGAATCCTTCATACATGTTATATATAATACCATTAATATTCTCACTCATATTCTTCTACCATAGAGCTAACTATGCTGAGAACTACTTGGAAAGCTAACTTTGTTCTTACATACCTTTTGATGTGCTTCATCACATGACCTATAATTTAATTTATAAGATCCTCTCACATTGGGTATTTCACCCATATATTCATCTAATCTAGACACCTTCATATGTGTAAGATATAACATCATCAAAATTCCTACTCTACTTTTTCTTGTAACTTGTAAATTTGACTGTGGGAAAATATTATCAAAATACTTAGGATCCCAAATTTACACATGCATATATTTTATTAGGCTACATCATGTGACCTAAGATTCATTTCATAAAAATTAGGCACAAAAATTAACAAACCCATATGATCATTTTATCCTGACACCTCTATGTGTGTGAATGTTGACCTCATCAACATGCTTACTTATCTCAACTTGAGCCCTTTTGCAAATTTGGATAAGTATAGAAACTTAGTGAATTTTGTTTGAGTATCTAACTTTTCATGGATTCAAATCTAGCACATAACAACTTGGGACTTATTTAATCCTAACCATATGACCAACTCCACTAGGCTTGTCAACATGTGGTAATGGTGACATTAGTAAACTACCTATTTAGATTTTTCTCTATAGACCTAAATGTCTAGATGATCAATATGAAAAACTAGATGAATTCCACTCATGCACACAAGCACTCTAATCATCCTTGACCTTTGATAGGATCCTTTTCATATCCTCAAATCACCATACTCATCCTTGAATATCAATGACATCCATAATGCCAATAATCTACCTTTTGAGATAAATGACAATCATATTGCCAATATGGGACTCACATTTTTGGACTATGGTCTTAATTTTTAGTCCCTCTTTTATATGTCTATATATAATATAGTAGAGGATTTGATTTTTGGCCTTTTTTTACTTTAGTAATATGGCATTGGTATTGTATTCATAGACTAATGCTTTCTATCAAACTTATTCTATTAGGATTATGCTTATAGGCTTATCCTTATCAAACTTATGCAATTTGTCTTTGTTAGGTATTTTGTCCATTATCTAAATTCCTTTGAACTTTTTATTGTTGACTTATCATTATGGGATTTTGGCCCATGGACTTATCTTTTTTAGGGACATTGTTGTGGATAGTTTGTTTGAAACAGTTCCTTGATAGAATTGGGTCTATGGGACTTTTGTCTCGACCATTTTATCTGAGACATCATGCCCTTTGGCCTTTTTGAGACCATCCTTTCAGACATTTTGTTTGAGATATTTCACCTTTCACCTTTCATCCATCCCTCAGAACATTCCTTTAGCCTTTATGTTTTGGACTTATTCCATTGGGGACATTATTGTAGACATTTTATCCAAAGTAATTCCCTTGAATGAATTTTGGCCTAGACATTTTTTTTGAAATAAATCCTTCAACAAATATCCTTTATCCCTATGGACTTACCCTTTAGCCTTTTTTAAACTACCCTTTAGCCTTTTGAAAATATCCTTTGGGACTTTTGTCCTGGACCCTTTGCCTGATGAAAATGACCCTTTGGCTTTTTATTATTGGATATTTTGTCTAATGTGATAATCCCAAAATAATTCCTGACAATAATCTTGCCAATATAATTTTGCTAAAACAATGACCCCAAGGGAACATACCCTTCAAGGTTTATGTAACCTACCCTTCAGGGCTTTCATCTTGGACCCTTTCCCCACCACAACTTTACCTTATGAAGTATACCCCTTAGGCATTTTTCACCATGAAGTATATACTTTGAACCTTTTGCACCTACCCTTCAAATTTATTGAAATGAACTTTTGGGCATTTTGAGTGACCCTTCATCCCTTTTTGAAATATCCACCTACTCTTTGACTTTGTCCCTACCCCTTATCCCTTTAAGACTTATCCTTTAGGACTTTTTCATGGCCCCCTTTACTATACTATACCTACCCTTTAGTAATTTTGTCTCAACCCTCCAGAACTTACCCTTTAGGATAATTTTCATGGGCATTTTTCCCTACAGACTTTCCCTTCGAGAGTTTTGTCTTGAGACTTTGTCCTTTGGCCAATTCCTTCAGACATTTTATCTGAGAGATTTTACCCTTCAACCCATTCCTTTGAACATTTTGTCTAAGATATTTTGCATTTACCCTCTAAGAGGCTTTACCCTTTAGCATTTACCCTTAGATACTTACCCTTCAAGACTTTAGTCTTAGGCCGTTTGTCCTATGATCCAATTCCTTTATAATTTGCATCTCAAACATTTTTCTTGATGAAAATATAGTCCCTTTAGACTTTATGTCTCAAAACCTTATCAAATAAGACATACCCTTCAGGATAATTGCTTCAAACATTTTGTCTGAAATAATTTTCATGACAAAATTCATGCCTTGCATAAAATGCCACAATAATTTCCCTACATAAAAAAGCTATAATAATTACCTTGAAACAATACTCTACTAATAATTATAATAGACCAAATTCCTTGCATAGTTTCTAAGTATCACCTCTATGGTCAAGCACTTTATTATGTATATATGATAAGTCACTTTTGCATTTATTTTTTCTAAGAGTGATTCTTAAAAAGACAAGTGTCAAACTCATGAGGATTAAAAAATGTCAAGAACCAAGATCTGTAGTGCATTTTAACTTGCATATCAGAGATTGATGGTATAAAATCAAACATGGCAATAAAGTGTTGTTTAGAGTGAGTGTAGTGGTGAAAAGTGTAACCCTCGTGAGAATGTTTAAACAAAGGTTTCTTTTTTAAAAGCTCCATGAGAATGCTAAGTGACAACATTATAATAACCCAGTACCCAGAGATATAATGGTGTGTTGGATCCTAGTACATAAAAATCAATGGTGTAAGATCAATAGATACTTTTTAAATGTCCTAGGATAAGTGAGAAGTTTCCACATGGTGCAAAGGTTCTAAGCAATGGAGTGTGTTTTGAAAAATTTCCCAAGAAGCTCATGGAGTTCTTAAATGGCTTGTTTGTGTTCCATCACAAATAAGAATCCAATGGTGTTAGTCTTAGGTGATATTTTCAAAGGTCCAAACTCAATGAGAGGCATAAGTAACATGTAATGTATAGTCATGTTGGATTAGTCACAGTTAAACAGTGTCACTAGTTCTAAATGATTGATACAATGATACTTGTCTTCAATGCATAGTGGAGTTCCATTTGAAGGTGGTTATTTTATTGTACCTATTAGGTTTTTCTCATAACCTATAAAATTATGCATGTATTATTTTATTAAATGATGCATATTTTGAAGTTTTGCATGTAGTTTGAACTATAATTATAAAAATTGTCTTTATCTTCTTACACATGCACATGTTGCATAGCTTTTGCAAAGGCTATTTTAAATTAATAACTAAAAATAGACTCTTATATGAATTTAAACCATAGTTAGAACTCATGTTTTGACTATTACATGTAATGACCTTAAATAAACTTGGACGATGAGGCGACCCCTTCCCCATGTCTATATAAACAATTGTAATCCAACTTGAATTTTTGTCAGAGAATTTTTGAATACATGATCTACATCAATTTTGATCATCAACAAATGTGTTTGTGTATTTTATTTCTAATTTCTATGTAATTAGTTGTTATATTTATTGTTTGTATGTTTCAATAATCTTTAGTGTACAAAAGTTGTGAATAGCTTTTTGATTATTTTGATTGATATACTAATATGTAGATGTGTAACAACTATTGAAAGATTAGTAAATATATTGGTTAAGATAATCAAGTTCAAATTGATTCATAATTTTTATTGTGTATGAGTGTTTTTTTGTATGTAGTTTTCTATGTGTGTTTAATAGCTACCTTAGATACTTCACTAGCTTGAGCCATAATCTTCTGATTAAGGATGTGCAATAATTGCTTTAAATGGAGAAATATTTATTTGAGGCCTATGAATTTTTTACATCTTTATCTCCTTATACTTATTATTCATGTTTGAAAGTGTGTGTACAATTTTTACTAGCAATAAGCATAGGTTCTGAGAGTATTTGTCCTTTTATAAACTAGTTAGGGAAGTGATTCCTAAAAATCACAAAAGCTTACTTTTTTGCCTTACTCTTCCCTCTTTTTTTGAGTTTATTTTTGAGACCTACCCACTCTAGATTATAAACCAACTTCCCATCCAACTCACACATATATTTTCTACCCCTATTATCAACCACACCTCCATCCAAAAAACCTTATCAACAACTTGAATGCCCTACCATCTATTCCATCAATAGGTTGTAACAGACAACATACCTATAACTCATGCCCTAGAGTGGATTTTACCTCCATTGAGATCTTAAAATGTTAGAAGCTACCTAATTAAGGATATGGTGTGCATAAAACCCACATCAATAGTTCTAATGGCACTAGGAGGGCCATCACCCTTAATATTAATAGTTATCCTTTGTGTAGAGTTGCACTGGAGTCACCCAAGAGAGTGACCAAATCTAATTCATAGACTAGTTTTCTAGTCTCACCCTTGTCAAATCGTAGGAGACATAGAACTATGCCAATACTCCTAATTCATAATAGTCCACCTCTTCTAATAAAGAATCCTTTACCCATAGGGAACCCTTTGGTTGTTAATCAACTAATGGCTCAACAACCACCCTGGTTGGTTATATATGCTATTTTCATCCTAGGAGACATGCATTATTTACCTTGAAATCCTAAAAATTATCTACCATCCTTTTCTCCTTTAGGAGTAAGGACATCGGAAGAGCATGTCAAATATTTTAAAATTTCTTTGAGATTAATTAATGTTGTCAATAAAGATGTTGCATGTAGATTATTTCCTTTTACATTAATGGATGTTACTTATGATTTTTATATAAATCTAATGGAGAACTTCATCACTTCTTGGGATGAGTGTCAAGATGCTTTTATTGCACAATATGGATAGGTTACCAATCCTAGCATAATATACCAACTCTTCACTAGTATGAAGAGAGAGCCTAACAAGCATATTCATGCTTTTAATGCAACATTTCAAAATATGTACAACTAGTTAACCCTATAGTACAAACCATAATAAATTTTAGAATTGGAGATGTACAAGAATTTAATAGATCCAATTACCATAGTGTTCCTAAGTATATTTGTTGTAGCTAACAATTTGGAATGAGTATTTGAAGAATCCATTAATATAGATAATAGCTCAATCCTTAGGTGCCCACTGTGTCCAACATCCATAATGGATTTCCCATGTTGAATCTAATTCCACATGAAAGGCAAAATGTCCTATCAATCAATCAAAACCAATAATATACACTACCTCCCATGACACAAACAACACCACCAAACTATTAATTCTCAAACAATCACATGCAAGGTGATAGCTACCAATAGAATCAACAATCTACTATGTCTCCTACTATTTTTCTGCAAGGTACTGACTTTACAAAGGTAGAACTAGATTCTATCAAAATATGGTTTGAAATTTGATCAATGATTTCTTAAATATGTAAAATAAGATGGCCAATGACAATGGCCCAATTGGTAATCAGAACACTAGATTTTAGAGATATAACCAACCATTTAACATGCCTAAAAACAATATGGAGAATCCTAATAAGCTCCCAAAGATCAACATAGTAGAGATAGCTCTTTTCAATTGGTGCAAAATTCATAATACATATAAGTATGGTGACCTCAACTACATTGAATTTTGTGTAGCATTCAAAATCTTTTAAAGAGAGGTGGTTAGACAAGATCAGATGCATAATCTACCTGAGCATCATCTATATCCTATCTATTCCAACACCTCTATGTTCTTTGAAACTCACAAGTTTCCCTTTTTAGGTGAATATGACAATGAGCTAGAGGACAATATGGATGAATTCCATGCTTTCCAATAGTTTTAGAGAGGTGCATATAATATAAGAAATAAGTAGCCATGTACTACATCAAATCCTCCAAATACCATGGTGATTCCTCTTAATCCTAAAGTAGACAATAATCTACCCCCTCCAAAGGGGAATGATCTATAATAGAATAAGGAAGAACCAAGTAAAGGAGGATACAATATTTTTGAAGAAATGAAGAAGATTAAGGTGAATATAACTCTTCATGAGTTAGCTCAGATTATCAAACAAAAGAAACTACTTTATAAATCTATTATTGAGATGATGCATATAGATAAATCAAAATCATATAACACCAATTTCATCTACAAGAGCAAGCTATAAGTTTTATCCTTCTTGTTGATTATTTGGGATTTTGATAAGAACATTCCTAACTATTTAGTTAATTCTAAAGCTTCTACAACTATCATGCCTACTTATATATGTTAAAAAAATTGGTTTGATGCCAAGCCCTTCAAAAAGCATAGTTTCATAATTAGATAAGATAGTCATCCCTATAGTTTTTGAATTGAACGATGTGTATGTCTAAGTAGCCTCTAAACTACATATTCAGATGACCATTGATATTCTAGTGGTGGACATACCTGAAGGCTATGGTCTATTGCTAAGTAGAGATTGGTCCAAAGTGCTCAATGAATATCTCTCTACAAAGTTTCTCATATTGGATGTCATGGAGAGGATTTGAAAATCAAATCTATATTGACAAAGAGCCAAGAATGAAGTATCTCAATATAGAGTATAACATCAGGAATGAAGAGGTAAAGTATGAGTCACCTAGCCTTGGTATACATACTTTTACTACTCAGAATCAAGTACATAAGCTAGAACTTGAAGGTTTTAATCATTTTTGGACTCTATTATTTGATGGTGATATATCCAAGCAAAGATCAGATGTGAGAATCATGTTGATTAATATATAAGGTAAAAATTTTGTAGCAGTGTACAGATTACAATTTACATGCACTAACTATAGAGTTGAGTATGAAGCCGTAGTTTTGGGACTATAATTTACACTCAAGAATAATGTGAATAAAATATTAGTATTTGGCAACTTAGACTGGTGGTTAACCAAGTCAAAAATAAATACCAATGCAAGTTATCTTAATTAAAGAGATAAAAGCATAGAGCATGGGACCTAATTGAAAGTTTTGAAGCTTTCAACATAGTAGCACTTCCCAAAGAGCAAAATCAAACCATTGACTCATTAGTTGTTGATGTTGCTACTAATCTAGATCCACTACAAGAATTTAAAGTAAAAACATTCTCCATTCAATTGGTATCATGCCCCTATATTCTAGATAATGTATAAAATTTCTAGGTCTTTGATGATGACCAGTAGATTATTCAATTTCTAAATAATTTAGGCGAATTCAAATCCCAAATCATCAATGACAAGGACATTAATCACCTATTTCAAGAGGAATCAGATAAAGAGGGCATTCTTCTACTCAAAGAGAATCGAATTATAGTCAAGTTGGTCTCTTTGGAAAGACCATTCAACATAGAACCTCAAGTTTAACAACTCAAGCAACCCAAGGTCAGTGAATCTGACTTTGAAAGATAAAATCTAGGAGATGAGCATAACCCACATTATGTGAATATTGGTCTCAATTTTACCCTAAAAGATAAATGATGCATGAAGGATTTAATCACTCAATATAGTGACATCATTACCTAGACATATGAATATTTGAAAGTATATGACCTACAGATCATTAATCATATAATCGCTTTGAAACCATATCATAGACCATTTAGGTAGAGGCAAAAGCTAGTCAATCCTATTCTAGAGCCTTTCATTTAGAGAGAATTGGAGAAGTTTTTAAGCATAAAAATCATCTTTCCAGTAATACATTCTACTTAGGTGGCCAATTTGGTCCCAATAAAAAAGAAGAATGGTGAGATTAGACTATGTGTCAATTTTAGGAAATTGAATAAGGCTTTTGAAAAGGATAATTATCTTTTGCCTTCTCTAGATGAAGTGATACAAATAGTAAGTGGTTCTGAAATGATGTCCTTCTTGGATGGATTTTCAAGCTACTATCATTTATTGGTACAACCTAAGGATAGAATAAAGATAGCATTCACTACAAAGTGGGAAATTTATGCATATAAGAGGATGCTTTTTGGCCTAATAAATGTAGGATATACCTTTTAATGTGCCATAGATCCAACTTTCAAGGTGTTAATAGGAAAATTCATAAATATACATGGATGATCTTATAGTATTTTCAAAGGATAGGAAAAAACACATAATTCACCTAAAGTCCATATTCAAAAGATGTAGAAGGTTGGCTATTTCATTGAACCCAAAGAAGAGCATATTTGGAGTAACTTAAGGTAAGATTTTAGGGCACATCATCACCAAATATGGGATCACTATTGATCCAAATAGAATTCAAGTGATTTCAAAAATTCAGCCACCAAATAGTGAGAAGGAGCTTAAATCATTCTTTAAAAATATTAACTCATAAGGAATTTCATCTCAGGATTTGTAGAAATTGTTAGACCTCTGAGTGCCATACTAAGTAGGATACCAAAATACAGTAGATAGTTGAAGCCTAAAATTCCTTTCAAGACATTAAAGATGTAATATCACAGGCTCTAATGTTAATTAATCCATATTTTAATAAATATTTCTACCTGTATTCATTTGCTTTAGAGCATATTATTTTAGCTATCATCATGCATAAGAAGGATGAGACTGAAGATTTGATCACATTTATGAGCACAAATCTAAAAGATTTAGAACTCAAATAATCTATGATTAATAAATATATTTTTTCCCTTATCAAATCTGTGAATAATTTTTGGCATTACATCTTGAGGAATAAAGTCATTACCATCATGCTTGATCCTATTGTCAAGCTCATCCTATCATAAAATGAGCTAGGAGAATGATGAGGCAAATGGATGGCCAAGATGAAATTATTTGACATACAGATCAAACCTAAAATATCATTAGAGGCTATGGCATCATTCAACTCATGACTGGATTTAATCAACATATCACCATTGAAGAGGTATGTGAAATTCAAGTACCTAAAGGAGAATGGTATACAGATATAATATAGTATTTACTTATAGGAACTTATTCCCTGAAGCTCAATAGAGAGAGATGGGTTTTGAGGCTCAAAGATTCTCATTACATTATCAATAAGGTATTCCTCTATAGAGTAAATTATGAATGTATTTATCTCAGGTGTGTATCCTCAAATGAAGCTAAAAAAATCCTAGAGAACTTACATCATAATATAGGCAATGGTCACCCATATAGAAATGTCATAGCCTATAGGATCATAATAATGGGTTACTATTGGCCAATAGTTTTCAAATATGCTCATACTCATGTGATAACATGCCATGAATGCCAAGCTCTAGCTAAGAGATAATTACACATAGCAATGCCTTTACAACTAGTTATTAAAGAAAGTCTATTTTCCTAATGGGGTTTAGACTTCATTAGTGTCATCAACCCAAATTCCTTAGTGGGCCATAAATTTTTAATTATGGATATAGACTACTACACTAGATAGACCAAATCCATAGCCACAAATAATTACCAAACATAAGATGTGATTCACTTCTTGGAAGAACACATAACAACTAGATTTGGTATGCCTATTTCTATGGTTTATGACAATGGACCAAATTTCATATCAATATAATTTAATGAGTGGGTAAATGACCAAAAAATTATTATTAGGTTAGATTCTAACCATTACCCTTAGGGAAATAGACTCGTAGAATCAATGAATAAAAAACTAATTGATGCAATTAAGAAATAAGCTAGAGACAAGCCTAGGGACTAGCATAATTTATTGAAGTATGTTTTTTGGGAAGACCAGACTAGACATAAGAAATCCTAAATTAAAGCTTCACCTTACCTATTGTTATATGGATGCAAGCCTATTTTCCAAATTATTCTAAAGTTACCCTCTTATTAGTTTATGTAGGACTACATAGAACTGAGTGATAAAGCAAAATCAATATTGTTGGACATGATATAAATGGAAGATTCAATGATTGAGGCCTTATATACATTTATTAAACACTAAGATGTGGTTAATAGGTTGTTTGATAAGAGATCAAAGGTTAAATAATTCAAGATTTTAAATCTAGTGTTACTTTGGAATAAAGCCCATGAGAAGAAAGGATAACATGACAAGTTTTCCCCATTATGGATTGGACTATACTAGATTTTAGATATCATGGGCAATAATGTGTTCATCTAAAGGACCTCTAAGGTAACAATATTACATATCTAATCAATGGATAGTTTTGGAAGCATTACTTTAGGGTTGTACCATTTGCTAATGTTACTAAGAAATGAGGGACAAATGAAAGTATCTATAGGATTAGATTATATTTCCATGCTTTCATAGATTAGATTTATTGCTTTCATAGACTAGTTTCCTACTTTCTAAATTATTTCTTTTTTGCTTTTAGTATTTTGTTTTCATAGATTAGATTTCATTTCAGTGCTTTCTTAGTTTAAAGTTCCTTTCTTTCTTAGATTAGTTGTCTTTTTCTTTCTCTGATGATCGGAAATATGTTTGCTCTAGATATAACTAAGCTAAAATTGCAAATCAACTAAGATTATGACTTGTAAAAAAGGGCAAAATTAAAATCTTTACACTTTCAGACTAGTTTATAGATTAGGTGTATTTTTGTATTTTTGAGCTGTTAGGATGAAGGTAGGTAATCATAGATTATTCTAAATGGTGTCACAATTGAATAGTTTTACCAGGCATGTGGAAGTTACTCTCAGAGTAATTCATACAAATTTAGAAATTTTTTCTTGTTTTATTGGTTTAAATTCACTTATCACATTAAATACCTATTGGAAGTGATAATTATGGGTATAGATTTAGCTGGTAGTGACATTTTGGTAATGATTTGATTTATAATTATAGCATCTCATTAGGGTTCTATCTCTTATCTTTTCCATTCAAGATTTAAAAAAAAAAATAGCAAAATAAAAACAAAATAAGAAAACCAATTAATTAAAAAGAGAAAAAGAAAATATAAATAAAATCAAAAGGCTTGCATGATGAAATAAGGTAAATATACCATGCATCATGATTAAAAGAAAATAATGGACAGAGAAGCAGAAGGAGCCCAAGGTATCTCTATCAGGGCTATGGATGTCTGAATGGCAGTAGAGAAATGCCTAAGCTTCCCTTGTTTTTGAGTTTTAAGAGATACTATAATGAAACCTATAGCTTCATCAAGCCTTTAAAAAACTCATCAAAGTAGGGGTTAAATAAAATACATGTTTTGACACACACAGACCCAAGAAATTAGAAGGCAAGTATGTTATGTGAATTAACTTAGGAGTCTCTTTAATTTTTTTGATTTAAGTATTCTTATGTGGCATACTTCATGACTGATTTGAGATTGCAAACCAAAGTTCTAGGTTCTTGAATACTCAGGAGTATTCCCCCTATAAATCATCATTTGTTGTACCTAACATCCCCTCTTTGTTTATGGAAATGGGGACCCACTTTTTTGGACTATGATCTTAATTTTGAGCCCCTATTCTATATATTTATGCAAAATCTAGGAGAGGATTTGATTTTTGGCCTTTTTTTACTTTAGAAAAATGTCATTAGTATTGTGTTCATAGAATAATTCTTTCTATCAGGCTTATTTTATTAAGATTATGCTTTTAGGCTTATATTTATCAAACTTATGTAATTTGTCTTTATCAAGTATTTTGTCCATTATCTGAATTCCTTCAAGCTTTGTGTTTTAAACTTATCATTGTGGGATTTTGATCCACATATTTATCTTTGCTAGGGACATTTATGTGGATAGTTTGTCCAAAACAATTCCCTAATAAATTAGGTCTATAGGACTTTTTTCATGGCCATTTTATCCAAGACATCATGCCCTTTGGAATTTTTTAGACCATCCCTTTGAACATTCCTTCAGACATTTTTTCCAAGAGATTTTGCCTTTCTCCCTTTGGCCCATCCCTTCAAACTTTCCTTTGGCCTTTGTGTTTTTAACTTATTCTATCAAGGACATTATTACGAACATTTTAACTGAAGTAATTCCCCCAAATAAATTCTATCCCAGACATTTTATCCTAAATAAATCCTTTGATAACTATCTTTTATCCCTCTAGACTTACCCTTTGGACTTTTTAAAAGTGCCCTTCAACCTTTAGAAAATATCCTTTGGGACTTTTATCCCAAGCCCTTTTCTTGATGAAAATGACCCTTTAACTTTTTTATCATCAAACATTTTATCCGATGCAAAATCCCAAAATAATTCCCTACAACAATCTTACCAATACAATTTTATTGAAATAATGACCCCAAGGACACATGCCCTTCAAGATTTGTGTAACCTACCCTTCATGAATTTCATCCTATACCCTTTCCCTATCAAAACTTTAACTTATGAAGTAGACCCTTTGAGAATTTTTCACCACAAGGTAGATCCTTTAGACCTTTTGCACCTACCCTTTGGATTTCTTGAAATTAACCTTCAAACATTTTGAGTGAAACTTCAACCCTTTTTTAAATAGCCACCTACCCTTCAAGACTTTGTTCCAACCCCTTATCCCTTCAGTACTTATCCTTCAAGACTTTATCCAAGCCCCCTTTCTCATATTGCACCTACCCTTTGGGAATTTTTTCTTGAGCCCTTTGCCTTCAGGAACTTACCCTTTAGGATAATTGTCATGGGAATTTTTCCCTACAAACTTTCCCTTTGGGACTTTTGTCTTGAGACTTTATCCTTTAGCCAATTCCTTAAAATATTTTGTCTAAGAGATTTCATCCTTTGAACATTTTTTCTAAGAGATTTTGCCTTTGCCCTCTAATACTTACCTTTCGATACTTTTGTCTCTGGCCTTTTATCCTACAAGACAATTCCTTTAGAATTTATGCCTCAGACATTTTTCCCAATGAAAATGCAGTCCCTTTAGACTTTGAATCTCAGAAGTTTTGCTTGATGGAAATGTAGTCCCTTAGGATTTTATGTCCTGGTCATTTTGCCTGATGAAATAAGACTTACCCTTCAGGATAATTGCTTCAAGCATTTTATCTAAAATAATTTTCTAGATGAAATTCATACCCTAAATAAAAATGTCACAATAATTACCCCACACAAAAATGTGGTAATAATTGTCTTAAAACAATACCCTACTACTAATGATAATAGACCAAAGTGCTATGTACCTAGGGATATGATATATTGATGTATATGGGTTGATGGAGATGCCGACATGTGGCACACATCTCCTTAGTTATATGGGTACAATATATTAGGATAATAGAGTAACTTGTGGAAGTAGTACATTGGGTAATAGTTGGCCTACATTGGATTAGGAGGTTACCCATCCATGGGTTAGATAGATGTATATATATAGGAGATGATTATCATGGGAAAGATATCAAGTAAGCATTGAGTCTTTTATTGTAAGAAAATATTGGAGGTTGTCCCCTCAAAGAGACATTGTGGAATTATTCCTTCTAAAGGAGTATTATATGGTGTTTCCCTACCTTAAGGGTATTTCTGCATATATTGAATATCAAGATCATATCAAGTGGTATCAGAGCTTCGATTTAGGCAATTTGTGTGGAGTGAAACACTAATTTCACTAAATATTTTGAAATATAATGAATTTTTATTGGAATCTTTTACTGAAGATGTAAGAAAATATAATAGAAGTGTAGTAAAAATTTCAAAATTTTTTGATTCGTTTTGAGGGAGTTATTGATATTTTAGGGTTTATAATAATTTTGATATATATTAAGAAATATAGGGAATTTTTATTAGAAATTTTTACTAGAAATGTAAGCAGATTTAAGAGAAGTACAGTTAAAATTTTAGAATTTTTTGAGTTGTTTGGAGTAATTTATTACGATTTTATGGATCAATTTTGACATTTTAGAGTTTCATGAACCCTAATTTATTTGTGGATCATGGAGTTGAAAAAAATTTCAATGGAAGATGATATTGATGCTAAAGAATGGTGGCTCCTTTTGGAGAATCATTTTAGAAAAACTTTTGGGCAAAGATGATTAACTCCTTTTTTGTCTGGGCTTGCACTAGCTTGGTTTGATCAGTTGAGCTATACGAAAAGGTTTTCTTCATGAAAAGAAATAGAACATATTTTTTTAGATCGATGGGCTATAAAACAAAAAGTAGAAAAAGAAGAATCAGTAGAAGAAGAAGAAGAAGAAGAAGTAGAAAAAGAAGAAGAAGAAATAGAAGAATCAGTAGAAGAAGAAGAAGAAGAAAAAACAGAAAAAGAAGAAGAAGAAATAGAAGAATCAGCAGAAGAACAAGAAGTAGAAGAAGCAATTGAAGAATAAGAAGAAGAATTGGATGATAAGGGTTCAAATAATTTGGCTCCAAAGAAATCTGAGTCAATTTTTTAATTTCATGGATGCATTCAAAAGAAGAAGGTGGTTGTGTCTATAAACCCTACCAGTAAGTATAACTTCATTAACATGAATGTGGCCAAGCATCTACATGTTCAAGCAAAGAATATCAAAGAGGTTCAAGTAGATGGTAAGAATATTTCAATGTTTGAAGATCTGAAGCTCATTATGGAAAAATATGTTTTACATTCAGATTTTTATGCTTTGGATATGGATGATGTGGATATAGTTCTTGGATATCCATGGTAGAGACATTGGGAACAATGAATATTAATTTTCAAAAAAATTCATGAAGTTTTGGTATAAGAAAAATAAGATCACTTTACAAGATATCATAGTGAAAAAGGCACCAATAACAATCCAGGTAGATCATGAGGATGAGATTGAAATAGGTGATGAAGATCATGATGAAGATTCAAATGATATAGATAAAGACACACTAAAAATGAACACTTCATCTACTCAAGAGACAAAGAAGGAAAAGCTAGAAGAGGTAGAAGCAAAGGTGGATAAGGTCAAAGTATTGGAAAAGGTTGAGGTATATAAACACCCACATCATCATGAGAGGAAACAATCATGGAACCAGGTGAGGAAGTTTCATAACAACAATCATTTTGTCTATACAAGAAATAAAATTTCCAATCATTATAGATATGCATGGAATCCAAAGAAAAAATACTATGGCACATGGAATGAATAGGAAAACACTATGACTATGCATGGAAGAATACCTACTATGGTGATGGTTGGAATCAGAGTAGCACAGTGGAATATGGTACATGAAATAAAAAGAGGAATAATTATGCTTGGACACCAAAGTAGTATAATTATGATCATGAACGAAATCAGAGGAGCACAATAAAATTTGGAAACAAGCTTGGAGAGCTATCACTTGCCAAGATCACATGTGGATGGCTAGATGATCGAGATTGGAGACAAGTGTGCAATGATTTGAAGCACACTCATTATTTGGTTTCTTCCTATGTTTATGGGATGAAACATGTCAAGGAGGAAAGGAATGCTATGTACCTAGGGATATGATATATTGATGTATATGGGTTGATGGAGATGTTGACATGTGGCACACATCCCCTTAGTTATATGGGTACAATATATTAGGATAATAGAGTAACTTGAGGAAGTAGTACATTGGGTAATGGTCAGCCTACATTGGATTAGGAGGTTACCCATCCATGGGTTAGATAGATGTATATATATAGGAGATGATTATCATGGGAAAGATATCAAGTAAGCATTGAGTCTTCTATTGTAAGAGGATATTGGAGGTTGTCCCCTCGAAGAGACATTGTGGAATTATTCCTTCCTAAAGGAGTATTATATGGTGTTTCCCTACCTTAAGGGTATTTTTGCATATATTGAATATCGAGATCATATCACAAAGTCCCCATGGAATTGCTAAGTGTCACCCCTATGGTCAAGCACTTTATTATGTATATATGCTAAGCCACTTTTGCATTTATGTTTTAGAGGAGCAAATCTAGAAAAGACAAGTGTCAAACTCATGGGAATTAAAATAAGTCAAGCACCAAGATCTATGGTACATGTTGACTCACATATCAAAGATCGATGGTGTAAAATCAAGCATGAAAATAAAGGGTTGTCCAGAGTAAGCATGGTGGTGACAAGTGTCACCCTCATGAGAATGTTTAAACAAAAAAAAAATTCAAAATATCCATGAGAATGCCAAGTGGAAACATTGTAGGAACCCATTACCTAGAGATATAATGGTGTGTGGAAGCCTATTACATCAATATCAATGGTGTGAGATTGATGAAGAATTTTCAAAGGTCCCAAAATAAGTGAGAAATTACCACATAGTGCAAATTCACTAAGTGATGGAGCATGTTTTAGAAAAGAGCCTAGGAAGACTATAGAACTACCAAATGGCATGATCATGTTCCATCATACATAGGGATCTAATGATACAAGTCTCAGGTGCACTTTTCAAAGGTCCAAATTCAATGAGAGGTATAGGTAACATGAAATACATAGTCGTGTTAGATTAGTCACAGTTAAATAGCATCATTGGTTCTAAAAGATTGATACAATGATATTTATCTTTGATCTATGTCTAAGTTCTATTTGAAGGTAGTTAATCTAAAGTACCTAATATGTTGTTCTCACAACATATAAAAGTAGGCATGTATAATTCTGGTAAATGACACATATTTTAAGGTTTTACATGCAGTTCAAGCTATAATTATAAAAATTGCCTTCATCTTCATACATATGCACATGTTGCATAGCTTTTGCAAAGGATATTTTAAACTAATAACTATAAATAAACTCTTATATGGTTTTGAACCATAGTTAAAACTCATGTTTTGACTATTACATGTAATGACCATGCATGAACTTGAAGGATTAAGTGACCCCTTACCCAAGTCTATATAAATAATTGTAATCCAACTTGGATTTTTATTAGAGATGTTTTGAATACATGAGTAGCATCAATTTTCATCATCAATGAGTATGTTTGTGTATTTTCTTTCCAATTTCTATGTAATTAGTTGTTACTTTCTTTGGTTGTATGTTTCAATAATCTTTAGTGTGTAAAAGTTATGAATGGATTCTTCATTATTTTTATTGATGTACTAATTTACATATGTGAAATAGTTGTTGAAAGATTGGTAAATATATTATTTAATATAGTCAAGTTCAAATTGATTCATAATTTTGATTGTGTATGAGTCTTTTTTTGGATGTAGTTTTTTGTGTATGTGCAATAGCTACCTTAGATACTTTACTAGCCTAAGCCATAATCTCTTGATTAAGGGTGTGTAACATCTATTATAAAAGTATCAATCTTTATCTAAGGCCTATGAATTTCTTGCATCTTTATCTCCTTAGACTTCTTAGCCATGTCTGACTATGTGTGTCTGTAATTACTGCTAGAAATAAGCATAGGTTATGAAAACACTTATCCTTTTAGAAACTAGCTAGGGAAGTGATTATTCAAAACCATGGAAGCTTTATTTTCTACCTTACCCTTCCCTCCTTTTTTTGAGTGTATTTTTTATACCTACCCACTCTAGATTAGAAACCAACCACCCATCCAACTCACATAGAGATTCACTACCCCTATTAGGAACCACACCTCTATCCAAAAAACTTTTTCAACAACCTGCATGCCCTACCATCTATTCCATCAATAGGTTTTAATACACCACATACTACAACTCATGCCCTAGAGTGGATTTTAACTCTATTAATATCCTAAAAAATTAGAGGCTACCTCGTTAAGGCTATGGTGTGCATTAAATCCACATCAACGTAGTCTTCAAGATTATGCCTTACATTGGTTCTATGATCTATTTAATCCATATATCACCACATTTAATCCATTGGTAGATATGTTTTTATCACACTTATCAATAAACATCAGTGATAAGATCTCATATACTCAAGTAGCACAACTGAAGCAAAAATCAAATGATCCTATTGTAAAATACGTCTTGCAATTAAGACTATATTAGCCAAGTTGACTAGCCCCATGCTAAATAGAAAGATCTAGTATATCTTCAAATAGAGCCTACTGAGTATTACATGAAGTTGTCTTGTTCAATAAGTTTCTAGCATTCACAAATTTATGTCACACAATGAAAGAAAGAGAATTCAATATTTTCTATTTGGGAAAACTAAACTATAAAAGTGAATTAAAATCAACTAAAAAGAGTTATAGTAAGCCTCTATACAAGGTAAGGGCCATTAAAAATAAGAGTAGTCTAAAGGCCACAGTTAATGCAATTTCAAAACCATCTCCTCGCCTAGTTTTATTAGCTCCTCCATGCAAAGTTTTAACCAACCTTCCAAAATTATTAGCATGTGTTTTACAATAGATCTTGGAATGTGACCTCTTCTAAATAAATATGATTCTAATGCATTATATGAATATCATAGGGCTCTAGAACATATTACAAACTGATGCATCAGATTAAACATAAGATACAGGATTTGACAGAGGCCAACATTATTGATGTGGGCACACCCATAAAGGCACCTAAATTTTAACAAATGGAAGCTAAGGCATTAAAAATATTCTCATATACATTTCCAAAGTATGCAATAAATGAGGCATGGGGCACTTTAAGTTTTCACTACACGTATTAAACATATTCACCACCAACTTCATATCACACTACCATATAGGATGCACACCCACTACATAATATCATTGGTGTGTACCATACTAAATTTATATCTAGACCAATCATCACTTTATCATAGCAAGAGATTATTGATGATGATTAAAATTTATATTCACTCTTTTTACAAGCCTACATAGATCATCATCCTATTTAGAGTGTTATGGTTGATAACAAGTCAAATATTAACATGTGTACTATCACACTTTTACAACATTTAGTGTATTAAAAGTAGGATATATCTTATATAAACACAATTATTCATGGTTTTAGTGTCCATGTTCAGATCTCCATTAGGGAGATTACAATTCCACTATACGTTGGACTAGCATATGTGGCCGCTAGATTCTTATTAGTGCCTAGTGTAAGCACATTTGACATGTTATTAGGTAGGTCATATATATAGAAGTACTGAGAGATCCCATCCATCATGCATAGATGCCTTAAATATATACATGAAAATCAAGTGGTCAAAATTGAGGGTCTTTCATATGAATATCCTCTACCTATCCCATAGACAGTTACACCATAGTTACTAATTATATCATAGTTACTAGTTATAGATCTAAGCACCATCACTATTAATACACCACAAGATTTAGTAGATCCACTAGTGCAGGTGAGGTCTACTCTTACACTATTTCCATATATGCATACTCTCCCATAGAGACCATTATTAGATAGACCATTGTGTTAGAGATATGCATTAGATTCTAGAGGGCCTTCCTCTACTCATTTTCTTTTGATGTTAATATTATTGAGTTCTCAAGGTTATCAGCATAGGGCACCTATTCCAGATATAACATCTTCTACTATATGGGTCCATAAGATCCCTATAGTTCATAGGACACCATAGTTAGTTTCACAAATTCCTAACACCACTTCATAGACAGGGCTAGATATAGATCACTTAATGAAGTAGGTTCTAGGACCATATTTACACTTTCATACAACATGAACTATCACTATTCCTTGATTTGACATGTGCCACATTGATAGTGAGTCTCCCATGAGACTCATCAGTTAGTATTGTTCCTCCCTTATTTTACATACTTTCCTTATTTCTTTCTCTTTGTATATAGTTTCATTTTCATGTTTCTTGTACATATATTATACCTAAAAAATACAAAAACAATATAATATTTCAAAAACACAAAAACATTCAAATGTTTACTCATAAAACACAAAATTATAGATTGTATGCATTTTCATGTTTACAATTATTATATTTTATAGACACTACATATGCTACCTATCTTATTATAGTTGGTTTTTATCATACATACATGCTTCACTTGTTCTTTTTAAGTGCTTACAGATTGCTATAAGATGCAAGTCCATTACAGTGATCTATATTAATTATTATCTACCCATTGGAGGCATATACACTAATACATGGATTCTTCATTTGACATATTTACCCATTTGGGGTCACCCTATACATAGTTTTGATTACCAAGTTACATCTTTGTATAATCTACCTCATAGCTTTATCATTGTTATATCTTGATATTAATCATGCTACACTTACATAGATTTTTTTCCATCTATTACTACTTTAGACAAAATATATGTACATCTTGGCTCTTACATGGATTTTTATTGCATGTTCATACACACTTTCATGTCTAGCTTTCCTAGTTTAGAATTGATTGTATCTCTATGCTTCTTCTATTTAAGGGCATTTGAATATGCCATTACTCTTTGGATTTATGCCACTTATTTTCATAGTATGTATGATTTATACATGTGCCCATGTCATTGTGTGTGATTTCTTAATTATGGATGAGAACATTTAAACATGTCCTTTTATGTGGCTCTAAGACAATTTTCTCATTGTTTGCATATGTGCACATTTAAACATGTCCGTTTATGTCTTATTTTCTCAAATTTAGTGACATGTGTCCATGTCCCTTATATTTTGTCCCCTTAGACTACTTTATGTGTGTCATGTGTGTTGTATGTATGTTTTCTTGTATGTGTCATGGACATGACACTTATCTCTTGCTTGTAACACAATTCAATTTTTGATGCCATGAGGGACCTCATTCATTTCCCCTTCCTACTTGTGTGTCATGATGGACATCATGTCCCTTCCTCCTAGGTAGATACTTAGTTATTTCTTAGATTTGTTGTTACATATATTTTTATATCTATCTTGATAACCTTTTGAATGTTAAACATAACATAAATTGCATATTACAAACTTAGAATTAGATTATCTCACATTTTAATGTTATGATGCACATTATATTGGATTATTACACAAATATCATATATGCTCTAGCTAACACACATCTTATGTAGATTCTTGTTTTGAGGATAGTTCTTGTATAGGTTCAACAACTCACCTTAAAATATGGGACATTCACATGGGTCTGTCACAGAGGTCAGGCTAACAAAATGCACTCATAGTACATTTTTTAGCACACAGGCTTAAATTATAGAAATTAGATTCAAGTAAACACAGTGGAAAATAGTGACATAGAGATTAGTATAGTTACATAAAAATAATATCAATCAGACATTAATGCCCACATTATGACACTAGAACCATATGGTGATATAGTCCAAGATATGATGATATTATCTAGTAGCCTTAGTTTTAGAAAAATCTCGATTAGCTAAAAAAGTACATTAGGTATAGTCCAATTTTATATAAATTTAGTTATAGATTTACCAATTTAGCTCAGGTCCATACTAGTTTAGATCAGATCCATAACAATATACTTAGATTGGGGGAATTACACATAGCATGACTATTCCCATTTATAGTTTAGATACTCAAATATAAATTATTATAACTTAGTCCAAAATCCATATGTTTAGATATCATCTTTTGGGGCATGTACATGGCATATTATTTCCATTTGCTCACTTACACATCAGTTGATCAAATGGAATGATAAATTCCATTTCATTATCTATGCTATATACATCAGACACCATATGCTAGGTTATACACTAACTTCATTCCTTACTCCATCTAGAGTGGTTGGCATTCCAAAGTGGCTTAGAGCCACCTAATATACCTGAGCAGCCATAGAGCTAACATTTCTAGTTAGATATCTCTAGTTAGAGATTTCTAATTACATCATCTAGTTTATGTTTTAGATGCATCTATTACACATAAGTAGGTAATGATGGAGTCATAGTATCCTTAAGTTCTTGAGATACCTACATGTGAGGGTTAGACACACCATCAATTCAATCCAATCTATTCACATCTCATAATTCCCTAAGAAGGGGTGGGTAATAATGGAATAAAAACTAAATTTATTTCTTGAGCCACCCATATATGAGGATTGAGCAATCCATCAGCTTAGTCCAATATATTCACCATTTGATCACTATATACATGTACACACATAGGTTATCACTAGGTTTATGCATTAGTTTACATATCCAATGAAGTGTATTCATTCCTTTCCTCTCTCGTATCCCTTTACTTAGTTTTACTTCTTTACTTACTTTTATCTTTGCTTTTGATATCTCTTAAGTAAGATTTAATATATGCATGTTTCACTTATAGGACATGCATTGGAGCATGCTTCACATACTCAGATCCAAAATCATGGGCTTCACCTATTAGGTAAGTCCATGTATGCTTCTTTTTCCTTTATCCTAGTCATTTTAGTTTGTTGCATTTATAGTGTTGGGAGAATATTTTGTGAATCAGCTAACTGATGAGAAAAATAGGTCTCTTCAACCATAGCATAGGGAAATTGGTCAACTAGATGTGCAGGTTTACTACATCAAAAGGGGAAAAATCTCTCCTCTCATCAAGGGGAGGTTCCCTATAGATATGTAGGAGCTATATATATATATATATATATATATATAGAAAATAACACTCAAAGGTAGGATAAACCATCCATCTCTATTTTTTCAGAGATGATGTTCACAAATCAAAGGATAAATCTTGATGAAATGACAATAGACACTCCTCTTCTTTTAGAAGTGTTGTTCAATAGATAAAAGGAATCTTTTGGGTGATGATAAGTAATTGTAATAGGGTGTAGTAACACAGTCGGATGAAATGAGGCACAAAGTCTCCACCTAAACTGCCAAAGAGTGAAATATAAAAGACAATGAGGGCACAAAGTCATCCCAAGGTCTTTTACATAGAAATAGAATACAAAGGATAATGAGGGCACAAAATCATCCCAAGATCCTTTACACAGGAATAGAAATATAGACAAACTAAAGACAATTGTGGCAGCACAAAGTCTCTCCACAACTGGCTTGAAGACACCTTCTTGATCACTTTCACTAATTCTACTTATTTAATCAAATGGACAAAATATGTATTAATGAAAAAGACATAAGAATAATTTCCCCAACAACCAAGCTATTCCAACACAAATTCTGAAAAGTCACTTATTTTCTTATTCAAATAACGAAATATGATCAACAATCTAAGCTCAAAGTCTCAGTAATGCCTTTCAATTTGGGTAGAGTTTCATTTCTGATTACAAACTGAGATCCCTAAAATAATAAGAGAGAATCCAAGTTATAGTGCTCCAAGAAAGACTTGGGCACTTTGTTTCACAAAAATGTGTTACTATGCATTCAATGCCTTTAATGCATTTTAAATTCTATCCATGGGCTATGTTGGAATCGAGCATCAATTTTTAATATGGGTTGCTTGATGTGTTTATGATGTGCACACAACTGTTTGCTTTATTCAATGCAGAAAAATGGGCCACACCATTGAATGTTCATGTTCTTTTAATGTCCACTTGGTGGGCTATTTTACCTTCTAGAAACATATCTTATGCATGGATATTTTTTATCTTTCTCCATCATTTCCCCTTTCCTTGTTGTATTTCATCCTTATCTGTGTGATTTGAGCTCTTGGGTTATCTATTTTGGTCTTGATGGCTCCTTACACTCTTCCATCAGTGGTTTTTTCCTTTAGCATTTTGGCCTTTAGCATTTGGGTCCCTATTCCAGCTTTCAAAGATCAATGACTATTTTATTTCCATGAATTTGACATCTTTGGGCTTGTCATCATTAGGAAACCAATAGCTAGTTTGTTACCTTGAATTTGACATCTTTAGGCCCATCATCATTAGGAAACCAATGGCTAGTTTGTTACACTAAATTTGACGTCTTCAAGCCCATCATATTCTTTGGCAATTCCTTTAGCTTTCTTGTTTTGTCCTTTTTGAAGGGGAAGAATCCTTTTGGGGTCTTGAGAAATAGTCCACTTTGGGTCAAGGATATCCCCCTAAAGGGGTATCTGCCCTTCAGAGTCTTTTAGATGGCCTTCAGGATTTTATTCTTTTGGTGGGCTTTTGTTCCATCGGCAAACTTTTGCTTCAGGCTTTTCCTTCAGACAAAATTCTGAAGGAATTCCTTTAGACATTTTATCTAAAGGAAATGTTCCTTCCCTTTGTCTTTTCTTCCCACTTACTTCTGCTTTTCATTGAGCTTTCTCGCCAGGTGAATTTCTTCAAACAAAATATCTGAAGGAATTCCTTCAAACATTTTGTCTAAAGGACTTGTGCCTTGTTTACTTTTCTGCGAGAACTTTTCTGAAAGAATTCTCTACTCTTCACTTGATCTTTGAAACGATTCACTTTTTCCCTGCCTACCCTCTACAAGGGCACTCAGCTTGGTTCATTGCCCTTTTGAATTTTTGCAATAGTCTACTTTGGCTCTTAAGTGCCCTCCACAAGGGCACTTGTCCTTTAGGCTCTTGGAAGACCCCTTTAAACTTCCTGATTGAAAAAATGGCTATGTTAAATCTATTTCTTTCTTGTAGAGTCCATAGAAACCAACCTACAGAGTCAATAAAAATGAGTCTATAGAAATATCCTATAGAGTCCATAGATTTTAGTCTATAGAGTCAGTAGATTTAAGTTCGTATAACTAAGAGAGTCTGTATAAATGAATTCATAGATTTCTTCCTGTGAAGTCCATAAAAATGAGTCCATAGATTCCTTCCTGTGAAGTCTGTAGAATAGAGTCCATAGAAATGAGTCCTTAGAACTTAGCCTATAGAGTCTATAGATTCAAGCTTGTGAGTCCATAGATACAAGCCTACGAGTCCATAGATTCAAGCCTTCAGAGTCTGTAGAACTTGAAAAAGCTTAAAAAGTGGATAATTTGAATGCCTATAATAATTTTTGAGAAGGGGAGAGAGAATTTTGGTCTGTTGGACCAAAATAGTTCAAAAATAGTTTAAATATTGTCCCAAAAATGATTAATGTTTTTGGGGGACAATAGCTAGCCATAGTTGGGGAACTTTCTTCAGTTGAAAACTTAGAACAGCTAAGGGGAGTAGAAACCAAAATCTCTAGTGCCTTCAAGTATACCATTGGGCCATGGAGTCATGGTACCCAAAAAGAAAGGTGACAAAAACAAAAATAAAAGCACAAAATAGAATTAAATACTATAAAAATGTACATATGTACAGGTGAACTTATCTGATACTTCAAGAATTGAAGTGATTCAGATGTTGCCCATTATAAGACAATGAAGATGGCATTCCATCTTGATAAACCAGTAGGAAACCATTTTGTCCCCAGAATCGATGATAGATGAATGGAATTCTCCACCAAGAATCACATTTTATGTGCACTCCTTTTGGTTCTCTCTTCTTACCCCATGGCAAGATGTGGTCTTCAATATGGAAACCATAAATATGTGCTCTCTTGGTAAAGAGTTCATTTTGCTGACTTTGGAGCATAGTAGTATGGTCCACTACCATAGCTTGTTATTCTGTTAGTTCAGTCCAATGCATGTTTTGATTGTTAGCATCAAACTTTCGATAAATCATTAGTTTAGCATCTCTTTTGGCATGGAGTTTGATATCTTCATCTTGAGCAACCTTCAATCCAAGTGGCAGCAATTCATACTTAGCAGTGTTGTTAGTATTGTTGAACTACAACTTGCATGAAGAAGGAAAAACATCTCTTTGAGGAGATATCAACATAATCTTTGCTTCAGCATTGGTAGAAGAATTACTACCATCAAATTCTAGGATCCAAACATCATTAGAAACTGATCTTCTATCAAATTTCTCTTCATTAGAGATGGAAGATCCTTTTTCATCTGTACTATGCCTTACTAATTCTTCTGATGTCTTGTTTGAATCCATCTTTGGATCACCACCTACAGGACTTTCATCAGCTAAAACCTAAACATCCTCTATGGATAAGAAGTAATTACCCCTACTTGAAGACTCAAATAAAATTTGAGCTTCAGGCGTTGATGTCTGTGTGACAACATATTTTGCCTCCTTTTTAGGGAGCAATCTCTTCATTACACTTTTGACAGGGATCCTTGCCTCAGACAGGTCCATACTTATCTCTCCTCTTACATTCTTATAGAAATTTTGTCTAAGCAGAATGCCATAAGATACTGGGATGTCAGCCACCAGAACTGTCATCTTGATTCTTTTGTCTGGGAATGCTGTAAATGCAAATTGGGCATCTTTGATTTGTCCCAATAAAGGTACTTGTTTATTCTCCATGGAGAAGCATTTACCAAATGTTTTGGTCAGTGAGAGATCAAGAGATTGTACCACTTTGATAGGCATGACATTGCCTGAAGCACCTGAGTCTATGATGCAATTGCTTAGTTTGTGACCATTTATCAACAGGGAAACATAGAAAGGCTCTATTTTCCCAGGGGTAACTGGAGGAGTAATGACAAGATTGTTTGGGATGGACATGTTCTTTGGGGGATCATGAGTTATTTTTTTAATCTCTTGTCCTATAAGGATGGATTTATTCTTCACACACTCTACCAACTTATCCAACTACTTGGGATTAGATTACAAGAATTCAAATTCAAACATTTGAAATTTAGTCTTCTTGACATGGTTGATTATGTCAAATGACTAAAACAGACTAGGAAGAAAGGATAGGAGTTCATCCTTTTGGTTTTTGGGAGGGGGATGACTGATCTACAAAGTTGAAGTAGAAGGTGTAAAGATGTTTGATGTACTTACCTTTCTTATAATCACTGGGTCCTTTGGCTGGAAAGGTAGAGTGATACACCGCTTAGCAATTGAAATTGTTGGTTGAGGTCACTCCTTTTTTCTTTCTTTAACATCTTGCTAGGCTGACTGATTCTTGGACCAGGTGAACAAAGCATATGATCCCTCATGTGCTTTACCTTTACCTCTGGGTTCATCCTAGTAATTTAGGAAACCAATGTTGGAGTCACCAACTAACTCTTCTTGGTCCTCCATGAAGAGATCAACATTATTTTATTGATCAAACTTAGGTTGGGAAGAGAAATCATGTTTAGTTTCCAAATATTCAACTGTTGAGTTGGTTGGAGGTGCTTCAAGGGCAAGGTTCCTCTATGGAGGAGGAAGATGATTTGGCTGCCCTTAATTCTTAGCAACATTGCCTTGATATGACTATTTTTGAAATGTCCTCTTTGGCATATCTCAGTTAGGAGGAGCAGACATATCTTGGGCCATTTGTCTTTTCAAGGCTAGCAGTCATTTGCTAGCTTTTGCACCATTTGATCCATGGTTCTTGTAGATGGATATTCAGAAGATGAAGAGGATTTATCTCTATTTGGGTCTATCTTTATCTTCCCTGCCAAGATAAGGTCATCTTCTATCTCAGTAGCCAAATCTTGAGCAGTAGTAAGGTCTATGTGGCCAGCATGTCTTAGCAAAAAACTCACTTCAGGCAGTTATGAGTTGATAAAGAAGCACTTAAGGTTCTTAGGTGTTGGCTAAGCAATGTTAGGAATCTAATTCCTAAGCTTGTTAAACTTAGCAATGAAATCCCTCATATGCTCATGAGGTTCTTTCTTCATCATGTCTGAGTTGGGCCAGTAAAGCATGTGCATCTTCTGTAGACTTGAACTTGGCTTCAAATTTAGCTTTAAGTGTGTCCTAGTCAGTCACTGACCTAGCCTGTAGATGGTAGAACCAGTCTACAGTAGCACCTTGTAGTGTTTCCACAAAATGTCTGACTGCCACATCCTCAAATTCCACTCCTATTACACCACAGGCTATGCTGAAGGTTGTAATGTGTTCATCAGGGTGAACTTTCCCATCACCATAGAATTTGGGGAAATTCTTTCTTGAGCTGCATGGAAGTTCATGTAGAGGTGGAGTTAAATTGAGTGGGCTAAAAGAGTTACCCCAAGGGCCTTGAACTACCATAATATGACTATGGAAAGGTGGGATAACAAATCTCATAGGGGCAAGTATTGACAAAGCTTTATTGCTAGTGGAAATGGAGGCTTTGCCTAGTAATGGAGACTTGACTTTAGTAGGGGGAAAGCTCCTGGTTCATTGGAGGTGAGATGGTGAAGGAAATAAATCAAAATTACTTAGTTTTACCAACTCGAATAGAGGGTCAACAATACCCTTAGCCCTTTGGCTCACGTATATCGTGGATCTGCCAGAGTGTAAAAATAAAAATGGAAAAGAACTGGCACTGCTTCAGCTTGAAGCTTGAGGCTTCAAACTATGTGTTCTTCCCCAACTGGCATGGAGGTGGAGGGAGATGGTAAGGTTATAATGACAATGGGTAAGACACAGAATGGAGTCACCAGAGTTTATAATGGATAAGGGCAGGGACTACTTCAATCTAAAACTTGAGGCTTTAGATTACACATTCATCCCCAGCAGAGTCACCAAAAACTATTTGGTGAATATTTTGTCAATTAGCTAACTAATGAGAAAAATATGTCTCTTCAACCACAACATAGGGAAATTGGTCAGCTAGATGTGCAGGTTTACTACATCAAAAAGGGAAAAATCTCTCCTCTCATCAAGGGGAGGTTCCTTGTAGATATGCAGGAGCTATATACTATATATAAAAACTGAAAATAACACTCAAAGGTAGGATAAACCATCCATCTCTCTTTTTTAAGAGATGATGTTCACAAATCAAAGGAGAAATTTTGATGAAATGATAAAAGACACTCCTCTTCTTTTAGAAGTGTTGTTTAGTAGACAAAATGAATATTTCAGGTGATGATAAGTAACTATAATAGGGTGCAGTAACACAACAAGATGAAATGAGGCACAAAGTCTCCACCTCAACTGCCAAAGAGTGAAATATGAAAGACAATGAGGGCACAAAGTTGTCCCAAGGTCTTTTACATAGAAATAGAATATGAAAGATAATGAGGGCACAAAGTCATCCCAAGATCCTTTACACAAGAATAGAATAATAGACAAACTAAAGACAATTGTGGTAGCACAAAGTCTCTCCACAACTGGCTTGAAGACACCTTCCTGATCACTTTCACTAATTCTACTTATTTAATCAAATGAACAAAAAATGTATTAAGGAAATAGACATAAAAACAATTTCTCCAACAACCAAGCTATTCCAACATAAAGTCTAAAAAGTCACTTGTTTTCTTATTCAAATAATGAAATATGATCAACAATCTAAGCTCAAAGACTCAGTAATGCCTTTCAATTTGGATAGAGTTTCATTTTTTATTACAGACTAAGATCCCTAAAATAATAAGAGAGAGTCCAATATATAGTGCTCCAAGAAAGACTTGGGCACTTTATTTCACAAAAATGTGTTAGGATGCATTCAATGCCTTTAATGTATTTTAAATTCTATCCATGGGCTATGCTGGAATCAAGCATTAGTTTTTAATATGGGCTAATTGATGTGTTTATGATGTACATGCAATTGTTTGCTTTATTCGATGCAAAAAAATGGGCCATGCCATTGAATGTTCGTGTTCTTCCAATGTCCACCTGGTGGGCTATTTTACCTTCTAGAAACATATCTTATGCATGGATATTTCTGATCTTTCTCCATCATTCCCCCTTTCCTTGCTATATTTCATCCTTATTTGTGTAATATGAGCTCTCAGGCTATCTCTTTCAGTCTTGTTGGCTCCTTACACTCTTCCATCAGTGGTTTTTTCCTTTGGTGTTTTGGCCTTTAGCATTTAGGTCCGTGTTATATCTTTCAAAGATCAATGACTATTTCATTTCCATGAATTTGACATCTTCGGGCCCATCATCATTAGGAAACCAATGGCTAGTTTGTTACCCTAAATTTGACGTCTTTGGGCCCATCATCATTAGGAAACCAATGACTAGTTTTTTACCCTGAATTTGACGTCTTCAGGCCCATCATATTCCTTGGCAATTCCTTCAACTTTCTTGTTTTGTCCTTTTTAAAGGGGAAGAATCCCTTTGGGGTCTTGAGAAATGGTCTGTTTTGGGTCAGGGAGAGCCCCCTGCAAGGGTATCTACCCTTTGGAGTCTTTTAGATGGCCTTCGAGCTTTTATTCTTTTGGTAGGCTTTTGTTTCATTGATGGACTTTTGCTTCAAGCTTTTCCTTCTAAAAAAAGTCTAAAGGAATTCCTTTAGACATTTTGTCTAAAGAAAATGTTCCTTCCCTTTGTCTTTTCTTCCCACTTACTTCTACTTTCTGTCGAGCTTTCTCCCTAGGTGAATTTCTTTAGACAAAATGTCTGAAGGAATTTCTTCAGACATTTTGTCTAAAGGACTTGTGCCTTGTTTACTTTTCCATGGGAACTTTTCTGAAAGAATTCCTTGCTCTTCACTTGGTCTTTGAAATGGTCTGCCTGTTCCTTACTTGCCCTCCACAAGGGCACTCAGCTTGGTTCATTTCCCTTTCAAATTTTTGCAATGGTCCACTTTGGCTCCTAAGTGCCCTTCACAAGGGCACTTGTCCTTCAGGCTCTTGGAAGACCCCTTTGAACTTCCCGATTGAAAAAATGGCTAAGTGTTGAACCTGTTTCTTTCCTATAGAGTCTGGGGAAACCAACCTATAGAGTTCATAGAAATGAGTCCATAGAAATCTCCTGTAAAGTCCATAGATTTCAGTCTACAAATTTAGTAGATTAAAGTGCGTAGAACTGGGGGAGTCTGTAGAAATGAATCCATAGATTTCTTCTTGTGAAGTCTATAGAAATGAGTCTATAGATTCTTTCTTGTGAAGTCCATAGAATAGAGTCTATAGAAATGAGTCCTTAGAACTTAGCCTACAGATTCTATAGATTCAAGCTTATGAGTCCATAGATTCAAGCCTGCAGAGTCCGTCAAACTTGAAAAATATTGAAAAATGGAGAATTTGAATGCCTAAAACAATTTTTGAGAAGGGGAGAGAGGATTTTGGTCTATTGGACCAAAATAGTTCAAAAATAATTCAAATATTGTCCCAAAAATGACTAATATTTTTGGGGGACAACATATAGAATAATGGAAAGGGCAAATGTAATCATCTAAAAATGGCACTTGAGTTTTAAGAGTGCCACTTAATACCTCTTATCCCTAACATAGCTCTAAACCTATCATAATGCTCATTTTCACACTTATCCAACCTTTGCATGGGCCATAGGTGTCTCTAGTCATCCCTAAATTAATCTCAAATCCTCATTCTTGCATCTTATCCCTTTTTGCCTTAGGTTCTTCCACCTAGACACTAGCACCATAATAAAGATAATAGTGCCACATGGTGCTAGTGTCTTAATATTGGCTTTATTGTCCTTTCCCTTTTTTTAACAAATATATATCTTTTCAAATCTTAAACCTCCTAGGGTTGGCCTGGACCTCTTTTATCACCCACACAAGCACCAAAATAGCATATATACATAAATTTTAGCCCTCGAACTATTAAATGGAAATTAGATGCAAATTACATATTAAAACTCAGAATAAGTTATGCACAATTAAGTTTATCATGCCTATTATTCCCTAATTTTGCATACTACCATCTACATCATTCTTAAGCTCAAATTACTAGAATTTTATTAGTGTATGTTTTTATTTTTCCCTGTTTATTAATTAGGGAAATTGTATTTCTTGTGCATACATGGAGTTTTCCTACATTTGTGGGATAGGCTAGCTTATGTGGAGGTGTGTGTCATAGATGTGTCATAGGTGTCATAAGAATGTCATAAGTAACTCCCTTGATGGGAGTTACTTCTCTATTCTTAGCACCTTGTCACCACCTTTCATGGAGGAGTTACATTCTATTCTTGGGGTGCCTTGTCCACCTTTTGTGGAGGAGTTACTTACATCCTCTCCTATTTGTATTCCTCACTTTGGCCATCTCATGCTAATCAGATTTTGGTTTTTTTCATTTTATCTTGTGTAATTTCTCTAATTGTGTTAATTTCAAATTGCTTTAGCATCTTGTGGTGTGCACTTGCTTCAACTAGTGTGATCACGTCTCCATTGCACTTGTATTATCCGGATTTTGGCAACAACTCTTATATGGTATCAGAGCTAACCCGATAATCTTATGTGTAATTATGCTTTTAGCATATTTTGAAATCAAGAGGAGTGGAGTTCTCTTTATTTTTTTAATTCTAGATTTGGTCTACAATAAAGAAATTATGTCTATATCATTTTTTGGTATATTTCCTTGAAAATCATTGGCCTTTGGGTGTCCTTTGTTGTGTGGAGCTGCCTGCTAAGTTTCTATTTTGGTGAGGGCACTAAAAACTTATCTAGTAGAGCATATTTTCTATTGTTATCCTTCTAGCAAAGCACCTAGCTTCTGTCCTTCTGCCACTTCAGCAGGCCATATGGCATCCTTTTTTGACTGGTTTCTATTTTGCAAGTTCTTTATTTTATAGCGCCTAGCCTTTGGCCTTCATTTCTGCCATGCCAAGCTTCAACAACTACATTATTTTAGTTCTATAGGCCGTACAGTGTGCTCTTCTACCTGAGAAAAGAGGTAAGGCTGCTGTGATGTTTTAGGCACACTTTTCTTGGCACTATCGTGATGTTTTAGGCGCTGCCCAATCCAAGCGCAGCAATCTACACAGCCACGCCAAGTTCCAGCAAGGTGCCTTCCTTTCTACAACACCTTCAATGTTTCCTTGTTTATAGCACCACATCAGGGCGTACGGTTTCAACAGGTCTGCATTTGTTTTGTCCTTTTTGCAAGATAAATTTTGCCTACTATTTTCTCTTGAAAAAGGTGCCTCCTTCCCATGTGGCACCCTAGGACACTTGCCATTCTGTCCAAACTATCTTTGCTTTATTTTTTTAGTGAAAAATTGGCTTGTTAAAACAAAAATCAGTCAATTTGACTGAGTATTAAAATTTTTAGATAGTTTTGTATTTTGGGGATTTTCAATTAAAACTTGTATCTTCGACCTACGAAGACGAAGGGTGAGGCCCAGGTTGGCAGGAGGCCAATTCCCCCTCACAAAGACCTCATTTGGATTCCTCATTCCATGCCAAATCCAATGAGTGGTTGGAAGGCCACTTTTTCTCCCCATAACAGGCATTTTTTAATGTTTTAGTGCTTTTTTTTTGCAAAAACACTAGTTTACGGGAAAATTGTAACTTTAATATCTTGCAAATGATAGCTCAGTTTTGGGTGCCATTTTTTGAAAAAATGCTTGTAATTCAATTCTCCATAGTGTAGACTTGTTATTTTTTAAAAATGCACTAGTTTATAAAGTGCCAAAAATTTGGGTCTCCCGGGACACATTTTCGGCTGAGTCCGACGTTCTATTTGCTTTAGTCTTGCACTGATTGCTTTAAGACACATTTTCGGCTGAGTTTGACATCTTTTGAGCATGCACTTGCATATTTGGGGGGTGCTCAATATTTTGGGAGGGTGTGATTTATTTTCATAACTTGTAAACTTCACTTTCATTCTCCTTTCTGCATAAATTTACAACTTGCAATCAACACAACTTCACCTAAATTCAGCTAAAAAATAGATTCTTATCAACTTAAACCCCTAACACCCTTCAACTATCATGAATGGAAAGTTAAAATGACAATCATTCTTAGAAGTAAAGGGTTGTATAAGATCACCATGGGTATAGAAGTAGAACCCAACACAGATGCTGAAAAGGTCAAGTGGTACAACCTTAGTGATGAAGCCTTTGGATTACTAAGCTTGTCTATGTCTCCAAAACTTCTCTTCCACTTATAATCCTCTCAAACTCCTAATGACATATGGGACACCTTAGAAAATTTGTTTGGGAAGCTTGATGAGATGAGAGGTCATGAGCTCGAAAACGAACTCATAAGTCTAAGTCCTAGCAACTTTGACACCCTACAGGACTTCTTCACTAAGCTTAAGGCCCTTAGATTGCAATTGAATAATGTTGGATAGAGAAAAAAGATGATCAACTCATACTTTCTATTCTCATAAAATTGGGTCCAAGCTATTCAGTCTTTGTCTCCACTTTCCATGCCACAAAAAGTGCCCTCGGCATTACTTGGAAAATGCCTTCTTTGGATTCATTCATTGCCGACTTGACTAGGGAGCAAGATAAGCTAATTCAAATGGTCACAATGAAGTCTACTCAACCCCAAGCCTTGATAGCTAGAAATGGTAAGGATAAGAATTCAACAAACGAGAAGAAGAAAAAGAACAAGGACCAGGAGAAGAAGAAAGAAAACACCAATCTTGCGAAAAACAACACTGAGTCTTCATCCTCTAATGCTAAACCTAAGAAGGAGAAGGTTAAGTGTGCCTATTGTAAAAATATAGGGCATGATGAACACAAATGCATGAAAAAACAAATAGATCACCTAACTCATCTTCTAGAGAAGAACAATATAGGTGTTCCTGAGTCCATCAAGCAGAATTCATCTACCCAAGATTCCACTAAGGCAAGAGGCAAAGGTAAGGAGAAAGAAAAGGGCAAGGCTCTTGTAGCAACTACAGCTTCTACATCTTCATGGGTCATAGACTTGGGTGCTTCTCACCACATGGGCTCTTCACTAGTTGAGTTTTCATCTTTAGAGCCTTGTAGCATGACTTCAATTAGTTTGGGTGATGACACATCAGTTTTCATTGCAGGGAGAGGGTCAATTGAAATGGAAGGAGGAACATTCAACAATGTTCTAACTGTTCCTTCTCTTTCAACCAATCTCCTATCAGTGTACCAAATCACTCACATTGGTTAGGGTATGAATTTTCACCAGATTCAGTGGCTATCAGGAAGTTGCATAGTGATACTATAGTGGCAGTGGGTAGGGCAGATCACTAAGCTAGGTTATACACCTTCTCACATTTTGCATCAGATTCTTCTCCAATAGCATTGTTGATTCATTTAGATGGAGTTAGCAAATTATGGCATGATCAATTTGGCCACCTTAACTACCGCTATCTTGAGCAACTTTGCAAACATGACATGGTCATTGGCTTGCCTCGTGTCCAATTCTCAAAAGGACTTTGTGAGGGGTATTCCCTTAGGAAGCATCCCAAAAAAAATTGACAAAGGCAAAGCTTGGAGGGCTTCACAACTTTTGGAGTTATTCCACAGTGATGTATCAGGACCCTTTCCCAAACCATCTTTCACAAGGGCCAAGTACATCCTCGCTTTCATTGATGATTTCTCTAGGTACACTTGGATATATTTTCTCAAACAAAAGTCTAAAGTGTTTAAAAATTTTCTAGACTTCAAGGCTCTTGTTGAGAAATAGAGTGAGAAATCCATCAAGGTTCTTCGAACTAATAATGGAGGGGAGTATGTCAGCATCAGATTTGAGTAGTTTTGCACTACAGAGGGGATTGATTTGTAGCACACAATCACTTATAGTCCTTCACAAAATGGGGTTGTAGAATGCAAGAATAGGTTCTTGAAATAGATGGATAGCTGTATGATTCACTCCAAATCCTTAGCACCACAGTACTGGGCTGAAGCCATCAATTGTGCTTGCTACATTCAAAACAAGGTTCCTCACAAAGCTTTGAAAGGGATAACACCCTTTGAAGCTTGGCATAAAAGGAAACCTAATGTTAAGCACCTTAAAGTTTTTGGATCCCCAACCATGGCCCACATTTTGAAGAAGAAACACAAAGCTATGGAATGACAGTCCAAGCCTTGCATCTTTGTAGGATATCCAGATGGTATTAATGGATATCACCTTCTAGATCTAGTCACTCATGAGTTGTTCATCGAGAGAAGTGTCCATTTTTATGAGAGTCTTAAAGACTCAACACTTGACACTTCTTCTCCCTCATCGGATCTACTTCTTCATGAGGATTCCTCATCAAATTCAGATCATCCACAACAAGTTCTTGAGCCAGAGACAGCTTCTTCTTCGAGTTTAGATAGTGAGGACAGTGATGCAGAGTCATCCACCTCTAGTCAGTTAGAGGATGAGGAGTTAACACGTGACTCACCCACTTTTGGGCCACTTTGGGCCAGATAGACACTTGAGAGTGCTAACACTTGGTAGGAGATCTCGTAGATGACAGATGTATTAGGGGGGATTTTCAGAGAGATCCACATGCCTTCTTTTTTTTAGTTTTGGATCCACAGACTTTTTGAGAGGCATCAGGGGTACTTGAGTGGGATAGTGCTATGAAGAAAGAATATTCTTCCTTAATCAAAAATCACACTTGGTATTTGACTTCACTTCGTAAGGGAAGAAAGATGGTTTGATGTAGGTGGATATATCAAACCAAGTTTATAGCAGATGGGTCAGTTGATAAGTACAAGGTGCGATTGGTTGCCAAGGGTTTCTCACAGGTGGTAGGCATTGACTACTCAGAGACCTTTGCACCCATTGCAAAGATGACTTCTATTCGACTCACCTTGGCTATTGCCATAGCACATGGTTGGGATGTGCATTAATGGATGTGAAGAGTGAATTTATTCATGGAGACCTAAAGGAGGAGATCTACATGGAACAGCTGCCAAGATTTGTTCAAGATTCTTCCTTAGTATGCAGACTTAAGAAATCTATCTATGGCTTCAAACAAGCCCCTCAAGATTGGTATGCCAAGATGGATTCCTTCCTTCTCACAGTGGGTTTCACTAGGTGCCATTTTGATCCCAATGTCTACTTCTTGCAGCAGGATGATTCGCTCTTGATTTTGGTTCTATATATTGATGACCTTTTGATCACCGAGAGTTATTCATCGGCTATTGCAGTAGTGAAGGCATCTCTTCAGGACATATTTGACATGACAGACTTGGGTTTGTTGCACTACTTCCTTGGCATCGAGATCTCACGGTCAAATTTAGGGATTTCTCTTACAAGCCTAAGTATGCTCTTGACTTATTGGCTCGGTTTCACATGGCTGATTGCAAGCCATCTCTAACTCCCTTTCTATCAGGAGTCAAGCTTAAGGCTGATTGTTCTTCACCATTGGTTGATGCCACTCGATATCGACAACTTATTGGTAGTCTCATCTACTTGACTCACACCAGGCCCAACATTTCATATACAATGGGACTTGTCTCCAGATTCATGCAGGAACCTCATGAGCTATAATGGAAAGTAGCTAAGAAAATCTTGCATTACATACAGGGTTCACATAGATATAGGATTCATTATAGATTTGGCATAGAGGTTGACTTGGTTCGATATACAGATTTAGACTAGGCTAGCGATTCAAAGACTCACAATTTCACTTCTAGTTATAGTTTCTCTCTAGGTTTTGGTCTTATCAGTTGGTCTAGCAAGAAGTAAAATGCTATTGCTATATCATCCATAGAGGCAGAGTACAGGGGAGCTATTAATGCAGTTACTAAGGCTATTTGTCTTCAAGGGATTTTTTCTAAGTTTGGCATTCCTATCAGGCAGGCCACCATCATTTATTATGACAACCAGAGTACCATTTAGATTTGTAAGAATCTAGTTTAGCACCAATAGACCAAGCACATAGAGATTCACATGAATTTCATTTGAGAGCTTATTCATAGTCAAGTCATTAACTCGATATTTTTCCAGTCTTCAGAGCAAGTTGCAGACATCTTCACCAAACCTTTCAGTGAGAGTAATTTTATTCATCTATGAGCTCTTCTTGGGCTGTAGTCCACATTTGCAGTAGCATCATCTTCAGGGGGGCTTTTGGCCTCTTATTTTCTTTTATGTCTCTCTTTTGGAGGGAGTTTTTTCCTATGGGTTTTCTCCTTTTTTCTATCTTACAGGAGATTGCATTTGTACATGGGTACCTCATCAGGCCTAGTTGTCGAGACACATTTTATATTTCCACACTACCCACCTGAGCTGTGCTTATGGGGGGTATTAGTGTAGGTTTTTATTTTTTCCTATTTATTAATTAGGAAAATTGTATTTCTTGTGCATACATGGAGCTTTCCTACATTTGTGGGATAGGCTAGCTTATGTGGAGGTGTGTGTCATAGGTGTCATAAGAATGTCATAAGTAACTCCCTTGATGGGAGTTACTTCTCTATTCTTAGCACCTTGTCACCACCTTTCATGAAAGATTTACATTCTATTCTTGGGGTGCCTTGTCCACCTTTTGTGGAGGAGTTACCTATGTCCTCTCCTATTTGTATTTCTCACTTTGGCCATCTCATGCTAATCAGATTTTGGTTTTCTCCATTTTGTTGTATGCAATTTCTCTAATTGTGTTAATTTCAAATTGCTTTAGCATCTTGTGGTGTGCACTTGCTTCAACTAGTGTGATCATGTCTCCATTGCACTTGCATTATCCAGATTCTGGTAACAACTCTAATAAATTTCTAGTCTCAAGCACATTTAAATCACTCAAGTCAACTATACTAGCTTTACTTACACTTACACCAGTACTTAGGTGGGGAGAAATACATTGGGCTTGATCCCTCTTCAAATTATTGGTATGTATGCAAATATCATCACATTGGGGTGTTGAGGATGTCCAATATACCCCACTAATAAACACACTTTCAACTTGTATCAACTGTATGCCCTAGAAACATGAAGTATTATGGTTTGTTCATAAAACCAATCAAAATAGGCCATCTATAGGGTTTGAAAACTTGTTCAAATAGGAATAGACCTTAAATATCTAGATATAGGTTCACTTAGAAGCTTAGGATAATCTTACATAGATGACACTACCACCAAAATAGGGGTAATGGTGCCACATGGCAATATTTTCTAATTAGGGCACTACTATTCAAGAGTGGTTTTGACACTTGGATCCTATTTGTGATACTCAAAACAACCTTTGCCTCAGTTCTCTACCTCCAAATAATCTATCTCGATCATTTTATAGATAAGTTTTTATTTGCTTTATTTATTACTATTTTTAGAAAGGTCAAATTAATTTGTTTTTTTCACAAATCAATGGATGTATTTATTGCATATTTCTACCCTAATTTACTATACCTAGGTCTTTAACAATATAGGATTTACATACACTAAGCCCTAAAAAGTTAAAACACCACTACATGCCATAAATATACATGCATATATATGTTTATGTATTTATTTTTTGTTGATTCAAATGTAAAAATAAATTATATGGTCATAAACTAGGCCTAATTCTACATGCATTTAAAACAAATAACTAATTTTGGTTTTTTTGAGGTAGTTAGGGGGCACATAGTCAGCTATCCATTTTTTGTCAATTTTTAGGATCTATTTACTTGTAAAATTAATTTATAAAATAATTTAAATTTTTTTAAAAATTATAGGTCACAAACTAGATGATCTTATCTAAATTTTCACCAAAGGGTTTCAAAAAATATTAAAATATTCTAAAAATGAGGGACCGCGTGGCCTAGTATCTACTCTATTTTTCTAAAAAAAAGGATAGTTCCTATTTAAATTTTATATGTTTTACCTAATTATACTTAACCATTTTTTTTAAATAGTTATTTGTAAATTATACTCAAAATTATATAACTCGTTATTATACCATCTTCTAATTTTGAGTGTAGTCATCTCAAATAATCTAAAAAAGTTGAGATTTTTCATTTTTTAGGAAAATCATGTCCATGAGTAGGCCCCTTTTTTGTTTGCATTTTATTGTAATTAATATCAAAAGGGTACATCATATAAATAAATAATGGTCATTGATGTCAAATATATATTGGTCTAAGTACTTGAGCATGGCATTAGCATAAAGAGAGTGTTGATCAGTAAGTATTGTGGACATGAATAGCTAGTTGAGAGTGTGTTATCAGTTGGCAGCATGATGTTTTCAAAGGTGATTAGATATCATATATTGATCTAAATTTTGATTTCAAGGTATAATATAAGATTTTTATCATAAGATTTGTCATGAGTAAGGTCATTCATGAGAGAGAGAGAGAGAGAGTATTGTTTGGATGAGAGTTGTCATGAATGTATGTGCAGAAGTCATGACATGAAGAGTGTTTTAGGGTGAGACATATGAATAAATAATTATCATTGAGAGAGTGTTATCACTGAATGATATTGTCATGAAAGATAATTTGAAGTCAAGAGATAATTTTAAGGCAACTAATGCCTTATGTTTGTATGAATATGTCAAGTCATATGAAGTTTGGCCATGTGATTTTAGGTTTATATGATGTTGTAGAAGATTTTTATCATCATAAAGAGATTTGTGAAGTGATATGAATGTGTAGTGATGTATTATGACTACTTGGTTGATGTTTTTTTAGGTCATGACATGTAAGGAATAGGTCAAGGTGTCAAGTGCATTGGAATATTGAGGCTAGGCATGGCATGGTGAAGGTATAAGTTGGTGGAATGATGAGGTGAGTGAACTCAAGCATGTGAGAGGTTGTGAAGGTTGTATGATCATGAAAATAGGGTATGTATTCACTCATAATTGTCTCAAAGTGATTATTTAAAGGTATGTCCTTTAGTATTAGTCTCCACCTAGACCATTATTAAGCCCTACCTAGCATAATGAATCATGGGGATCAGATTTTAAGGTGAATGTGTGAAGGAGAGAATGGATATAATAAATTCAAATTTTTTTCAGGAGAGATCATGAAGTATGAGGTTGTGGTTTACATTAAAAGGCATGAAAAGTGGTTTTGAGGTTTCTCGAATGTAAAGAATGAAGGTATGCAAACCTGATGAGAGATTTTAGGTGTTCATTGGAATATGAAACATTTATATGGGAACCTAAGATAATAATGAGAAATGGGGAAGGGTCCTAGATAATATATCTAGGCATTGGTTTTATATTTAAGGGGTATTCTTTTATGAACAATCATTAACACCAAAACCTATGTTAAATTTCCCTAAAACCCTAATAAGGACCTGACATGAAATATATTACTCAAAACAGCCCATAATAGTCTCAAATGACTAAATACACTATTGTATCATGTATTAAGCTCTCTTAGGTACCTCTATGTGATGGTGGTTAGTCAAATGAGAGAGAAAATACATATATATAAGCTTGTTTATGAAGAATTTATTGTAGCATTCAAAAGATACATTGGTAAAGAAAATAAAATGGAAGGAATAAGGACATAGAGACTCATAATACATGCCCATTATGTTTTTTGGATATGTTCCACACTTTTAATTTTCTAAACTAGTCTTTCAAGTTGGCCAATCGTTAACAAGACTAATGAAGAAAATAGTGAAAAACCCAAGTAGCAGTGAGAAGATGAATTGGAATGTGTTTTCATGATAGAATGATGAAACCAAGTACATGGAGATGTTTTTTAGGAATTTTAATTCATGTCTATTATTTCAATAATTTTTTGAGGTCATTGAATATGATGAAAATTTGCTCACAAAATGACCTGTCTAGTTTAATTTGGTCTATGAAATATAAGGTCATGAGATTGGTCTAAAAGACTAATATTTTGCTATTAAACCATATGATTTTTGTATTTTGGGATGTTTTTAAAATTCCATAGAATTTTTTTTTTTCATAAATAATTTTTAAAGTGTCTACATAAGTGTTGAAGTTTCAAATCACCATAACTGGTCTTTAAGAAAAATTGATAGTTTTGAGTAAGCAAGTTGCAAAAATGATATTGATCATTTATGTCCTAAGTGAATATATTAAAAGAATTTGGGGATTATATTGAATTAATGGAGTATATTATTATATTTTTCATTTTTATTGATTAATTTTATTAATATTTTTTTTTGCTTTATTCTAGCAAGATATATTTTTTATTGTACACAGGACTAATAGGGTAGTTTATCCTAAAGAAGGTTTCAAGGTATGAAAAATGGATGTAGATATAAAAAATCATGGGAGAGGTAAAAATATTTATTTTAATAATTTTTTTAATTGTGTTTTATTTTTTTAAAATTCCATTTGGTTTCAATAAGATCAAGTCTTAATGTTAAGAGAGCATACCTAATGAAGTAGGTATCTATGAGACCTAAAGGATGAGTAAGACCAGTATTGATCATCAAGCTAGATTGTTATATATGATTGAATATGATATTAGGGTCATATATTTATTTTATAAATTTTTTTTATGTCTTTATTACATGACATAAACTTAATCAAGCATGATAGAGATCAGACAGACTTTTGGTACTCACAAGCCTAATATGATAGTGAACTGCAAAGAGTGTTCTTATAAAGTGGTTGAACCTAAAATGTTTTTTAAACCTTGGATAATGTTAAATGGATTATATTTTAGTTGTTTTTGAAATAATAGTGATGTATATAGATTTTAAAGGTGTTTCAAGGGATCAAGTTTACACGTTACTAGACAAACCTAATGTAATTAGGTCTTCATGAATCCTAAAAGAGAAATGAGGCCTAATTGAAGTGTTGCAGACCAAAAGGGGTCCAAATTTTATTTTAACCATGTTTATAAAGTTTTATAATACATATTATATGTCCAACCTAATATTTTTAATGTGTATTTCTTACCAAGTGGTATATAAATAAGAGATTAGTATATATACAAAGAAGTTTTAGGCTTATTTGGGTAAGCATGCAATGAGCGAAAAAGCTGATGCATGGTTGAGTATAATAAGGTATTAAAACATGTTTTAAAACATAATAGGAAATCATAGAAGCATTCATGAAGTTTTTAGGTTGTCTACATCATTGATACATGGTCTAATTAAAGTTGATGAGGGAAAGACAAGTAAGGAAGTGTGCATGTAATAAGCTAATGGATCAATAAATAAATGAGCCTAAGGAGGTTAGGTAACATATTTTAAACAATTATGAGAGAGAATATAAGAATTTAATGATGATCATATAGGTGTTATATATATGAATATCAATGTCATATGACCTATTCAGTCTTGATGAGGGTAGTTGAGTAAAGAAGCCTAGAGGCAGTTTTAAGAGAGATCAAATAGAGTAGAGATGGAGTGATCATTTCATATTGATAGACTATCAAATTTTAATTAGAGATGTGTTCCTGATCTATGATATTGGATAAATTTTAGGTAGATAATATATAAAATTTGTGTAAAAATAGAAGAAAGAAATGTGATTTTCTAAGTTAGTGCTTGGTCAAAAAAGGAGTTGAAGCTTCCTTGTAGCTTGGAGCTTACAAAATTGGTCTTGATTGAGTTGATTATTGTTCAAGAAGGATTTGGAGATAACTTATAGTTTGGTACTTTTATAAATTTCCTCTAACTGATTTGGTTCTTAGTCATAGGGGGTTGTATCCTCCTATCAAGTGGGTGCTTGCTAAAGTAAAGTAAGTGCTTGATAAATATAGGTTTGGTGCTCAACTAAATTTTATATATTTTATTATACTATAGTTTATCCAAGCTTTGTTTTAATGGTTTTTATTCCTCATGAGTGTTTCCCACATATTTGATGTGTTATATTGTGTCATGCTCGTGTGATTAGTTCTTAATGCATTTCTACATCATTCTGTTGCTTTCATAGTTCATATATGAGTGGACGTAATTGATTAAAAAAATTTAAGATTGACTCACCTTCTATTAGTCATTAGGCTTCCAATAATTGGTATTAGATCTTGGTCCTTTGAAGTAGGGATAACATTTTGAAGGTGTTGGAAGCACAGTGACTATAAGGCGGGGAGAATTAGTCTTAAAAACTTTTCATTCAATTCTATTTAATCATACAAGAACTATTCTAACAAGAATATACATCTTAGTAAGCATAAGCATCAAATTATAATTGAATAAAACACATGAACACATAATATACATGGAAAACCCTTAAATGGAAGAAAACAAACTACAATCTTATAAGAAAAAATTGATCTTTAGTGAAGCACCCACTTCACATGGAGCACCAACCTTAACTAGCTCAGCACAAACATAGCTAAGATTTAGCAAGCACACACTCACAAGGAGGAAAAAACCCCTCAGATGACTCAGAACTAACTCATCCACCTAAAACACTTGATCACTTTAAGAATACTTTTTTCTCACACAATATATGATGATCTTCTCCTTCAACTCTTCACTCACTTCTATTCCTCTCAAATTGGATTCTATCCCTCTTCACTCAACTAACCCTCTCCATGGCTTGATTAGGTCTTCTTACCTTGATCCTATTATATATATATATATATATATATATATATATATATATATATATATATATATATATATATATATATATATATTAATGTCATGTCTTTAATGATCTAAATGACCTCCTTCTACTCACTAATTATCTATATCATTCACTTATCTTGTTCTCTCTCTAAGCATACTAAATAGGCCTAAATTACTTAGTATATATACAAGTCACTTGATCATATTCTTCTTAGTCATCCATACATTACTATCTATTAGTTCAAACATGAATAGGTATTATCATATTCAAATAAAATGACTTCATCATTAAGAAATAAATACATTAGGTTGGCCATAGCTCTGACTCCTCTTTTAGGCTATAAGGAGACCTAATAGGTCTTCTTAACAACACGTTACCTTTTGATCTTTCTTGAAACATATTAAAAAATCTCAAATAGTAGGAACACATCATATTCCAATCTAATAGACCTTATCCAACTTCACATTAGGTCCAACCACCATTTGAACCCTTTCTCAAAACACTATTTATAAAGGACATGTGCATATACAGAAACTATGTCTTGAACAATTGAGGCATAAACTCAATTTTGCTAAAAAACTATGGAAAAAATATACATATTAAAAAACTTCATGACCTCCAGGTAATTTCAAACTTCATCTTATGCTTCAACTCAGGGTAAACAAACTCAACCTCTTCTCTGCAATATGCTCACTTAAAACTCCTAACTAACTTCAAAATACTCAAGGAAACATGAACATATGACATCTAATTGAATGCATTAAATGGATTTAAATACATGAAAAATATCTTGTACCATCCTTATATCAATCTCAAATCATAATATCGTGAGATCTAATGAAAACTATTGGTCTTGTAGACCAATCTATTGATCTTTTCTCTCACAAACTCTACACAACCAGACAAGTCATTTTGGATTCAATCGTCCAGCCTTTTACACTAACTTCCAAGCTTATAAAAATCATTGATAGATTACTCAAGTACCAAATAACATCATCATGTACTTCAATCGATCACTCTTACATGAAAACATATCAAGAATTAGCTCTTCATATATGTCTAATTTTCTTACTATCTACACCACTATGTCTATTAGAAACTGGCCAAACCAACTTTACTCACCTGAGATATGAAACCTATCCAGAAACCTTCATTAAAAATAACTACAAGTATCACACTTTTACCTTAATCTACTAAGTAACTTTGACTCGATCAACTTTGTCTTTTACAACAAATCTCTAAATGATAAGCACTTTTTTATAAGGTCTGTTCACTCACCTAAGAAACCAATTACACTTGGAAATGCCTAGGAGATTTGGATTCAACCTTCAATCACTTAAATATCCATATCAAACTATTATTAGTTATTTATAATAAGGTCTTCAACATCATGTCATTATTAGGGTTTTATGAGGGTTTGAACCATCTTTCAATCTTAATGATCATTCATAAAACTTAGCTCCTCTTTTCTATAAACCAATGATTAGAGATTTGAGATAGAACCCTTGCTCACCTACCATTAACATATTAAATTCTCATAAATATGGTTCATGTTCCAATGATCACTTTCAAAACCTTCTCATGTAGACAACTCTTCATTCTATGCACTCAAGAAACCTTGAAACACTTTTTCAAGCATTTTCTTATAACCCATGATATGAAAATTCATGTACATACTTACAAAAACTTGACTCACCTTTGTAAATGTTCACTTACTTACCCATGTCATGTAACTAATCTTGATACCCCATTTGGTCACCATCTCTCTTTTTTCTTTTTAGGACTTGACCTACAAGTCTCATTAGGCCTTGAATCTAGCCACCATGTAGGATTCGCCTTTAAACTATCATGTGTTTTAATGCCTCTTATGTATTCTCAAGCAACTTCATATACTCACTCTTCCTTAGAGCTTTAATAGAACATATTTTTAGCTTCTTAAATATATTCATAGCTTGACTAAGGATCTTTGCATCTCACTTAGAGCATCTTTAGAACTACTTACACATATCTTCAAATCATATAGCTTATTCTTTAAAGCTTACTTATTTCATCATGCTACCTACACATATATTCCCATAAATTCTAGATAAAGCTTTGTAAGTTACTTGATACTTGACACACTAACCTATACTTACTCATGTTTAGCTCAATGATATAACTAACACTCATCACTACTTTTAAACAGTAACAATACTCATTATGTTGGCATAAAAACTCATCATATACATACCTCATAGCTTAATTGATCAATGAACCATCACAAAAACCTTTGAAATCAATGACATTAGATTTACATCAATGAAATAACCATGCAACTTAAAAAGAACTTTTGACATCAATAACAATATTAAATACCAAATCTCAACACTTAATGACAATGCTCAACAATCTCCTCCTTAATCAATGAAAATTTTCAACAATCTCCCCCTTTATCATTGATGGAAAACACACTCATAAAACTATGTCAACTATTATTGATGGCAATCATCTCTTAGATCTAGTTCTTTCCTTTCTTTACCCTTTCTGATCTTGACCTTTTATTTCTCCCTTTTTAATCTTTTTCCCCCTTTGACATTAATGATAATGGTCTTCCAAAACTATCATCTCTTTTAGAATGAAGTCAAATTACAAGATCACTTCAATACAAATCAAGTATAGTTAACAACCTGAATAGCTCCCCCTCAACCAAGCATCCATAATGCTTCTATAAACAATAGATGTCAAGGGTCATCTACAACTACTAAAAGCATACTCTCTCCCTTTGAGTTGATATTATCTCTCAAAGACACTAGATGGCACATAGTCTTCAGAAACTATGGCAACCACCTATTACAACCATTCTCAAAAACTTATATCAATCAAGTCACTCTTCCAATTGATCCATTTGAATCTCAAAAAGCATAATCTATAAATTATATCAGACACAATCTCTCCTTATCTCCATACATATCAAAAAGCAATTACTTTATTGACAAAGAACTCAAAGCTACCAAGCTCCCCCTTAGACCAAGCATATCTTATTTAAAATAACTAGGAACTTAATATCACTTACCTTCCTTGACAAGATTGAATAAGATCAAAATCTTGATCACATACAAGGCTATCCCATACATGACACTAACTGTATAAATAGGGACTCCCCCTTTATCTTCACAAATCAAGCTCAACTACTCATATAAACATATATCAAAATCATACCTCTTATATACTAATTATCTATATTTTTACTTTAGAGTTACCTGATAACAACCTTATATCTCTCATCATGTTATCTTCTACACTTCAAACCATTGATCTATCAACACACAAATGGATAATATCCATCTTAATTTGATTACTTACAACAAAGACAATCTGGAATCTTCTCAAAAAGAAACCTTCTTTGACTTCAACCTCATGCTTCTACTAACAAAATAATGTCTCCATGAAGCTTAAACAAGCCACCCCTATTCATAAGGCACTAAAACAACATGAATTTAGGAGATTCCCATATTTCCATTCTTTCACAAGACTAAATATTCTTCAACACCCTTCTAGACTTTATTAGTACTCTAGGCTTGATCTCATCATCAATTATTTGATCATCAATATGGGCTGACAATAGACATTCCTTACTTGATTTCATATCTAAGGCATGCTCTATCTCATCAAGGATTCCACTTGATCTTGTATACTAATCATGACTTATTTTTACTACCTTTGGTTTTCATACATTGATTTGCCTTCTTTCTTTCACTCTAAGAGCTCTAAGATTCCTTTAACTGAACTTCTTCCTGACTCTTTTCTCACAAGGGTCAAGCCCATATCTCACATTATACTCAAGAGACCTGATTTAGATCCCCCTAACTCCATACTTCACTTGAACCATACCAAATGGTTTCAAACAAATACATGCACATCTCTCATAAGAATAACATACTTTGATTTAAGATATCTTCATCCACATTTGAGTTGCCACTAATAATCAACATAATATATGAAACATCTATCATCAAACACTAATCTTTTTGGGCCCAGATATCCTCTTTCATGTTGGAGTTACAATCACTAATAGGGGGTGAATCAATGATGCAAGATATTTCAAAATTTAATTACAATCCTTTCAAACTCTTAATCAATGACCATAAGCATTCATAAAAAATACAAGATGTTCATAACAATGAATAATCAAGATGATATAAGATCACACACATTATACAATATCTACATAGGAAACCCTTTTGTGGAATAAAACCCACTCTCAATCCTACAAACACATGGACTACTTGTCTAATAAGATGATCACAAACATGAGACCTTTTAGTGAAGCACCCACTTCACAAGGAGCACCCACCCCTAAGTATGAAAAAGCACCTAATTTTTATAGATGTTGATCATCCACACAACACCTATGAAATCAATAGATCTAGAACTTTGATTATAGATCAATGTGATTAGAGAAAAAATGTTTAACACCTCTCTTTCAACTCATCACACACAGTCAAACTTGATCATACAATAAATGCATCCAAACACATCTTTTAGATCTCTCTACTATTCTTCTCTCATCCTCAATCTATTTTGTGCTTTTGTCTATCCACTAAGAACACTTATTTGATATCTTCCCTTCATCTCTATCTTTTACTCTCTCAAATACATTCACATCAAGTATAGAAACCATTGCCTTGGTCTCCACTAATTATAGAGTCTTCATGAATATCAACTTCTTAGCCAGCCATAACACTTGCCTTAAAACTTAAGACATCTATCATGCTAAGACATAGCTCAAATACATTATCACAGGTCTACCATAACATTTATGGGTCACACTTAAGTAGTTACACATTTCAATTAGGCCTTAGTAGCCCTTATAGGTCTCATGGATACCTATTCACCCATTTATCACTTCATTAAGAAAATTAAGAACATATGATCACTTTAAACTATATGGGTCCAATCCATATAATCTATAATACATCTTAACGTGATTGCTCCCACAAAGAACATCCTTCTTCTAAAGCATAATTGTTTCAACAATATTCTATACATAGTATCACCATGAACTAAAAAATAGTCAAATTTCAAGCTCCATAACTTTTAATGTATAAACATTCAAACCTTCAACTAGGTTCTCTAGATGTGCCTTGAAGTCCTCTACTACTTTTATTTTTACTTCATCAATAAATTTGTCTTGGATCAAAAGATATATCCCAAAAATTGAGTACTAGTTTTCCGTCACAAATTTGAATATTTAAATTCCAATAGTAATTATATAGACACTAAACATCGAGCACCTTAACCTCATCTCATGCTTCCTAACAATTATAGAAAAATATGCACCATTAATATCCTATAATTAGCTCGATATTTATCTTACAATTCTCACCATTAATCTTAAATCAGAGTTCCCATGATTATGCCACTTGGAAGCTCTACGTGCCTTCTACACATTTGACTTTTGACTCGACCCACACCATAGATCTTTGTCAGTGGGAACACCCATAGACTATTGATCTTCTATCAACTCAATGAGATAGTGACACTTGTCACTAACATGTGCAATCTTATATTCTTTGACATTTTAACTAAATATACACCATTGGATCAAGATCTGTATGATGAATGCTCATTATTGGATCAACTAACTAGTGAACTCAAACTTCAATGAATTTAAACTTGATGGTCACTAGCCCATCACAGTCTATAAGAGTAACTTTGAAGGTTTATAACTTGATCTATAAAATAATTCAAGAGTCCAAAGTTTTAGGGTACTTTTTTGGCACTATAGACAACATCTTAATGAAATCTTTTGACCTTAGTTGACTTTTTGAGACCTTATATTAAATGCACAAACTTGCTAGTTAATTTATATTTACATGATGTGAAATGACAAATTAGCTTCTCTTAAGCTATAAGTTGTATATTTCTTATTCTAAATGATCAAGTGACATACCAGAGCTTCACCAAGACATATATGGAGGCCTCACAACATCTTCTTTATCCTTAAAGACCTAAAAATGTGCCATATCTTCTCCAAGATATCAAACACAATTTCTTTGTCATTAATGCACTAGTACCACATTCTCTCTTTGACATCAATTGCAACCAAACATCAATGACTATGATCAACAATCTCCCCCTTTGTCATTGATGTAAAAATACCATCAGAATGACTTCTTACTTACTTGAATTGAGTTCCTTCATTATGATATTTCTCCCCCTTTAACATTAATAACAAAAGGTCTCTTCCTCAATATGCCAAAAAACATTCTTCAACATTATGTATGCATTAAAATATTATTTAAGATGCTAAGGATACTTACATACTTTCAAGCATATTAATCAATTGCTTCCCCTTTGACATACACCAAGTTGAAGTTAGACTTCTCTGATCTTTGAACCTAATAGACTACTCATAGAGATTTGAAATCTCCCCTAACATTAAAATCCATATCATGTCATCTATTCTTTGATATACACCAATCTAAACTTGAGATTTTCTAATCCTTGGACCAATCTACCTATAAAACTCGCAACCTCTCTTTACTTATGGATGAAGATTCAATACTTTGTCAAAATACATGACTTGGTTTGATCAAGTCATCATGTCAATTTTTTTGAAATCATAATTGTTGAAGACATATTCACACTTATATCATGACTAAAACATCTTCACATGTGCTCCCCCTTACATCATGCACATCTTCTTAAATCCACGCAAGCTAACTGAGTTATCTCCCCCTTCGCGAAATGCATCTTTAAATTATATTCTTGTCCTATAATTACTTATCTTGCCTTAACTAATCAACCTCTTGAACTAGCATCCAAACTAATTTAACCTTCTCAAAGCCATTCATCTACAATATTATCTTTCACAATATCTTTCTTACCCTTTATCTTCAAGCTCTTTACTGATTGGAACTTCATTACCTAAAGCACACATACTTTCTTTCACACATGAAATATGTCTCCTAAAATGCATAGGTAGATACACCCACATATCATAGAGGGACTAAAGATCCCAAAACTTATGATATTCCCATATATCCATGCTCTCACTTGACTTGAAGTCCTTCCTCATCTTAATATTATCTTTAAATGAGTTCTCAACCTAATTCTTTTCTTTTATCTCAAGATCTTGCTTGATTTCCTTGCCCATTTGGGTAGATAAGGCTTGTTCCTTGATACTTGTTCTAGTTCCCTATTATATCATGGAAAATAATCAATTTTGAGATTATTTAATCTACCATCTTAGGCCTCCATTCACTATGACACCTTATCTTCATGTTAGACTTGATAATCTTTAAAATAGAATACTGATCATTCTTGTAGAACCTTGCTATGTGAAATTTCTCATGACAATTGAAATAAATAAGGTTTTTCAAATTTTACATACCTTATGATTAATATATATGATGATTCCTTAAATTTTCATGAATTCATTCATGTAATTGATCATTTGATCTCCTGATGAAGATATTACAAAACTTTGTAATGTGACCAAATCCTTGACATTTATAGAAAAAGATGTCATTCTTTCTTTGTGAACATGTTGACTATCTTGAGTGATGATGTTCTTCATTATTGTCATTTCCTTGCTCATAATTTCATGCAAATTCATTCTTTTAGGATATTATACACTCTTTTGATCTATGACCAAACTAATTACAGGAGTAATAATGACCATTGAAATTTGCATCCCTTATAGAATTTGGTTACTTGAACTAATTTGTCTTCATTCTACCAATAACTTAATTTATTTATTGATGATTGATCTTCAATGTCTAATTATCCTTGTTCACATCAGCTTTTATCTAGTCTTGAGTTACATGCTTTTATTTTTCTTTGTATCTAAGATCAGTTCTATCACTTGCATGCTTTTGACTACTTAGAATATTATAAAAATCATTTGAGCTCTTTTCAAACTTCATAGATGACTTCACCTAATAAGATGTCTTGTCTAACTTAGCTTTTAATGACTTAATTTCAATCACATACCTTAATCTCTCATATTCTTTGGTTTTTAGGCTCGTATACATAGTTTTTAATTTAATCTAAAGATGTTTGACAGCATCTTCATGTTCCCTAGTGTCATCATTCATTCTTTCTTCAAACACACTAAATTTTTATTCATAGTCCTTGATAAAAATTACTATCAAAGTCAATTTAACTTTATTCTTCTATTGCCCCAAGGATAGTTCACCCCATCATCTTTATTCTTTTTATTCTCAATATCCATATCTTCAAGAGTATTCATAAATTCAGCCATATTATCTAAATCATCAGTTGTATCTTTGTTCATATCTTGATTTGTTTTTTTTCAAAGACTCTATCTCTAATTAATACATGATAAACTCTTCATTCTTACTCTTTACTTCTTCATTAAGGATAAAAACTTGAGTTTCAAGCTATTGTGTGATCTCATCATGCTCCTTGGCTTCATTACTCAGCCTACCTTTAAAAAGTCCAATTTTCTCCTCATAGGATTCAATCAAGGAATCTTGTTTTCTATTCTTTCTTTGTAGTAACTTCATTTTTCTGTAGTATCTAGATATTTATCTTCAAGAATGACTTTCTAATCTTCTTCCTCTAAGCTATCTCCAACAAAGAAAACTTTTCTTAATTAAAATTCACATTCATCATCATTAAGTTCCATGAATAATGTCTCCACATCCTCATTATGAAAAGAATCATCATTGTCAAATGTGTTTACTTCTTCTATAGATGAGTTACTATCTTCTTCATGGTAAAGGCTCTTGCTACATTTGTATGATTCCTTCTTTCCATTTTTATTACTAAAGAACATTTTTTACTTGCTAAGACCCTCAAATTTCTTGTGTTCATCCTCATGAGATTATTTATAAGCTTCTTTGTGTTCAACCTTGTGTTTATTTGGACATCTAGTTACAAAATGACTAAATTTACCACATGAAAAACATTTGAAAGGAAGTTTTCCTTCATACTTACCTAATCCTACATTTAATTTGCTTAAAATCATGGATTCAAGTTGATCTTCATCAAGATCAAAATCTTCAAGACTTAACTTGTTCTTCTTAGATTTTGTCTCCTTGATCAACTTGAAGGTTGCTTCCTTCTAGGAAGTTTATCCTCATCAACTCTCATCTCATAGGTAGTAAGGATGCCATGCAGTTCATCCATCTTCATCTAAGTGAGATCATGAATTTCTTCTATAGTAGAGACTTTTGAATCAAACTTGAGTGTTAGAGTCCTCAATACCTTCTGTATTATAGTAGCTTCATCAATCACCTCTCTAATACCTTTGATCATGTTTACTACCTCATCAACACTTAGAAGATAGGATGCCATAGTATCTTCTTCCTTCATTTTGAGACCTTCAAATTGCCTTCAGTAGGTTTACAACTTAGCTAGTTTTACCTTAAAGTCTCCTTCATATTAGTCTATAATTTTATCCAAATTTATTTGGTAGACTTATAATGGATCACTTTGGTGAACTCAGCCTCGAATAGACAACAAATGATTTCATTCATAGCTTTTGAATTATTCTCACTCAACTCCTTATCAGTAGCACTAGTTGGAGGAGTAGTTGGTGTAGTATAACCTTCCATGATAGATTTCCAAATATCAAACCTTAGATACATGATGTATGTCCTCATCCTTGTACTCCAAAAAGCATAATTTAATCCATCAAACAATTATTCTTGATTAGTAGAGAAACCCTACATCTGTTGACTTATCATATTATACCTTAGATCACCTTCAAGTAGTTAAACTTGCAATGAAGGTTTAGATATGATACCAATTTTTGGAGGTAAAATCATTGAGAGGGGGGTGAATTAGTGATGAAATATATTTCAAACTTTAATTTCAATCCTCTCAAACTCTTAATCAATGATCACAAGAATTCATAAAGCATACAAGATGTTCATAATAATGAATAAGAAAGATGATGCAATATCACACACATAACACAATATCCACATGAGAATCCCTATTGGGGAATAAAACCCACTCTCAAGCCTATAAACACATGGACTACTTGTCTTATAAGATGATCACAAACATGAGACCTTTTAGTGAAGCACCCACTTGACAAAGATCACCCACCCATAAGTATGAACAAGCACCCACTTATTCTAGATTATGAGCACCCACACACCACCTATGAAATCAATAGATCCATAACTCTGATTGTACATCAATATGATTGAATAAACAATGTTTAACATCTCTCTTTCAACTCATCACACACACTCAAACTTACTCATACAAGTAATGCATCCAAACACCTATTTTGGATCTCTTTATTCTTCATCATTCATCCTCAATTTATTATTTACTTTAGTTCATCTACTAATCACACTTTCTCTAATCTCTTTCCTTCATCTCTATCTTCTTCTTTCTCAAATACATTCACATCAAGTATAGAAACCATTTCCTTGGTCTCCACTATTTATAGAGTCTTCATGAATATCAATTTCTTGATCGGCCATAAGACTTGTTTTAACCCTTAAGACATCTATAATGCTAAGAAATAGCTAAAATACATTTACATAGGTCATCCATAACATCTATGGATCACACTTAAGAAGCTATGCCTTTCAATTAGGTCTTAGTATCCCTAATAGGTCTCATATAGACATATTCACCCATTTAGCACTTCATTACAAAAATTAAGAACATAGGATCACTTTCAACTATATGGGTCCATTCTATATAATCTCTAAGACATATTTACGTGATTTCTCCCACCAAAACATCCTTATGCTAAAGTATAATTAATTGAACAATATTTTGTACATAGTAGTACCATGAATAAATAAATAGTCAAATTTGAAGATCCATAACCTTGAATCTCCATAAATTTGATTGTACAAACATTCATACCTTCTAATTGGGTTCTCTAGATGCACCTTCAAGTCTTCTACTAGTTTGATTTTAATTTCATCGATAAATTAATCATGTATCAAAAGATATAGCCCAAAACTTGAGCACTAGTTTTCCTTCACAAATTTAAATATTTAGGTTCCAACAGTTATTATACAAACACTAAACATCGATTACCTTAAACTCATCTCATGTTTCCTAGAAACTATGGACAAATACACACTATTGATCTCCTCTGAGTAGCTTAATTTTTATCTTAAAATACTCATAATTGATCTTAGATCAGAGCTCCCATAATAGTATGACTTAGAAACTCTGTGTGCCTTCTACACATTTAACTTTTGACTCAACCCACACCATTGATCTCTATCAGTATGAATTCCCACAAACTGTTGATCTTCTACCAACTCAATGAGATAGTGACACTTGTCACCAGTGTGTACAATCTTAGATTCTTTGAAATTTTGACTAAATACACACTATTAGATTAAGATCTAGATGATGAATGTTCACCATTGGATCAACTGACTAGTGACCATAGACTTCAATGAAGTTAAACTTGATGGTCTCTAACCCATCACAGTCTACAAGAGCAACTTTAAAGGTTTATAACTTGAGATAGAAAATACTTCAAGAGTTCAAATTTTAAGGGTACCTTTTTGGCACTATAGACAACATCTCCATGAAATCCTTTGGCCTTGATTTAATTTATGAGACCCTATATTAAATGTATAAAATTGTTGGTTCATTCATATCTTCATGACATGTAGTGATGACCTAGCTCCTCTTAAGCTAAAAGATTCATGTTTCTTATTCCAAGTGATCAAGTGACATACCAGGGATTCACCAAGACATATATAGATGCCTCAAAACTTCTTATTTGTCCTTATAGACCTAAAAATGTGTCACATCTTCTCTAAGCTATCAAACACAACTTATTTGTCATTAATGAACTAGTACCACATGCTCTTCTTTGACATCAATGACAACCAAACATCAATGACTATGCTCAACATTTCAATGATTATCAACCCTTCTCATATGATATTGAAAACCACTACTAACCTCTTTTATATTTTTTAAGACATAATACCATCTATACAACTCTCTTACTCAAATCAGTCAAACACTATCAAAATTAGACATAATGAACACACTTAATAAAACTTATCTCACTTGAACCCATGCTCAAAATAACTCTTAATTTACCTTGGATTACATCTAAATGTGTCCATACCTTCCTTGTACCACAAGATACTAAACATATTATTATTTCAACTCACCTTCATGACTAAGCATAATAAGATCATGTCCATCACCAATAAACTAACTTTCTAAGATAAAACCTTTGAGAATCTTCACCTGTTTCCATAGACTTATGAGTCTCTTCATGAAGCATAACAAAGACACCCTATTCCATAGGATTCTAGAACAAAGTAAACTATGGAGATGCCCACATCTCCTCTATTTCTTTTTTGACCATATTGCACTTAGTAGACTGATTACTTTATTTTAGAGTCCTTTTAGGCTTGTCTATCTTCTTTGGCTTATTATTCTCCATGTCCATATTGCTAATAGATATATTTCTCATCTTTTCATCTCTTGCAGCCATCTTACCTTACAAATCATTATCAATAGAAGCTAACAATTGATGTTTTTGATAAGGATCTTGCTTAACTACAATAAGTAGTTCACTTTGATCTATAGGCAACTTAGGAATAGAGCTCACTATCTTTTTAACAACTCCTAAAACTAAGTGTTCCTCACATACCTTCCTATGTGATTCTTCCTTTACCATAGAAAGTAGTATATCTAGACCCTTGGGCTCAATTTAATCTACCTTTACTAACTTTGGTTTACATTTCATTTTTTGAGCCTTGTCATATTTTTAGAACCTTCTTACTCTATTTGGATAGAATCTAGTAATATGACCAGTTTTATGACAACAATATCAAATAATATCATTCATACATCTTTCTTGATGATAACTATGATCTCCATTTGACCAATTACTTCTCCTTCCATAGTTCTATGAATTTTTATCTCTTAATAATTTTCTACAATCATTTTCTCTATGACCAAACTATTTACATGAATAACAGTAACCATCGAAAGAATTAGCATACCTTATAGCATTAAGTTATCTAATAGGTCTTATCATGTTGACCTTCTTTTCTTAAATAGTCTTCTCTTTGACTTAAGGTGACTCTATTTGGTCTTCTTTAAAACTAATATCTATCTTTTCACTTGTAGAATTTTGACTACTCAAGATATCATCTAGAGCCTTAGTACTCTTTTCAAATTTCAAAAATCTCTTCACCTTTCTAGATTCTTGATCCAACTCAAATTTTAGGGATTCTACTTTATTTTTATACTTGATACATTCTTCCTCTTTAGCCTTCAAATTTTTATTAACTATCTCAATTTGTTCTTCAACTTGATTGATGATCTCATCATACTCCTTGGAAGTGTTTCTCAACCTTTCCTTAAACAATCCAATGTGCTCCTCATAGTCTTGAACTAATGACTCCACTTTTTTGTTTTCTTCTTCACAAGATTTAACTCTTCTAAGGTAATCATGAGCTTAACTTCAATATCCACTTCAGCTTCTCATTTTTCACTATCATATTATACTTCTTCATCTAATTATACATCAACCATAATTCCTTTCTCATTTAAACAACCCTCATTATCTAATTCTATGCCTATGAACAAAGTTTCACTATTATCATGTTTAGATTCATTACTATCATCATCACTGTTAGATGCGTCTAAATCATTTACATCATATGAGCTATCTTCTTTGGTATAGAAACTCTTTTTTATTTTTTAATAATCATTTCCTTCATTCATTCTTCCTAAAATCTCTCTTGTTATTTTTATACTTGTAGATTTTTATGTCATCTACATGGTGTTCATCATGTTCTTCATTATGCTTAGATTTGTCCTTATTAGGAAACTTGGTTTTAAAGTGACCAATCTTACCATATTTAAAACATTTGAAGGGTAACTTACCCTTATATTTACCTGAGCCAAACCTTAACTTTCTATCAAACATAGCTATGAGCTCATCATCATCATATCTTAACTACCTCATCCTTGACCTTCTTGGCCTTTGACTTCTTTTCAACTTTTAAAGTTTCTTCCTTCTTGGGAGGTCTTCATTCATTATTTCTTATCTCATAAGTAGTCAAGATGGAATGAAGCCCATTCATCTCTATCTTGTCCAAATCTTACATCACTTCTACTGTAAACACCTACTCAAACTTATGAGTTAGTAATATTAACACTTTTTAGACAATAGTATATTATTTCAATTATTCTCCCAATCCTCTAATGATATTGACAACTTCATAAACCCTTATCAAGTAGAATGAAATAGTTTAATTTTCATTCATCTTCAAGCTTTCAAACTATCTTCTATGACTTTGTAACTTGGCCAAATTCACCTTGGTGTCTCCTTCACATATGGTATTTAATTTCTCCCATATATATTTGGCTGATACAAAATGCATTACCTTTACAAGCTCTATTCTGATAGGACACACATAATGGCATTCATTCCTTTGGAGTTATTTTTACTAGCCTTCTTACTTGTTGCATATGTTGGTGGAATATGAGGTGAAATATAACCATCTAAAACTGACTGCCAAATATCATGTCCCTATGGCATTACATATCTTCATTATAACATTCCAAAAGGCATATTTATATCCATTGAACAATGGAGCCTTACTAGTAGAGAAACTACCTTAAGTTTGTTGACTAGTCATCATTGTTTCTTAGGACGTCCTTTAGGCTTTTAGACTTATTTCAAAGGACCAATATTTGATACTAATTATTGGAATAATAATGACTAAGAGGGGATGTGTGAATCAATCTTCAAAACATACATGAACCATTATAACAAGCATGTACATCTTAACAAGCATAAGCATCAAATCATAAAAGCATGAAACACATGAACACAACATATACGTGGGAAACCATTAAAGGGAATAAAACCCACTGATGGATAAAATGGAATATATTTCTATAATATAAACATAAATATTTATTGAAGTACCCACTTCATATGGATCACCAACCCCAACTACCTTAGCACCAACTCAGCTAGGGTTTAGCAAGCACCCACTTTCAAAGAGGCACCAATCCCCTAAATGACTCAGAACTAACTCAACCACCTAAAAAAATTGATCACTTTCATAATACTTTGTTTCTCACATAATATATGATTATATTCTCCTTCATCTCTTCACTCACTATCCCTCTCAAACTGGCTTCTAAACCTATTTGCTCAATTAGCCCTCTCTATGGCTTTATTAAGTATTTTGACCTTGATCCTATTATGAAGAGCTTATGTAGATATTCATGACATATATTTAATGTTCCACATTATCTCCTTATTCTTTCCAATTATCTATGTCATTCTCTTATCTTCTTCTCTCTCTAAGCATACCAAATAGGCTTAAACTACCTAGTATATATACCAGTCACTTGATCATATTCTTCTTAGTCAACCACACATTCTTGTCTCTTAGTTAAGCCATAAATAGGTCTTATCATATTCAAATAAAATGCCTTAATCATTACTCAATCAATACATTAATTCAGCCATAGCTCAATTATCCCTTACTCCTCTTTTAGGCTTTAAGGAGACCTAATAGGTCTTATTAACAATATGTTACCCTTTAATCTTTATTTAAACATATTAAAACATCTCACATGGTAGGACCACATAATATTCCAATATTATAAACCTTATCCAACTTCACTTATGTCTATAACACCTTTTAGGTCCAAACACCATTTGAACCCTTTCTCAAAACACTATTTATAAAGGACTTGTGCATATACAAAAACTTTGGCTTGAACAACTGAGGCATAAACACAATTTTGAGTTAAAAAACTAATACAAAAAGATACATATTCAAAAAATTCATGACCTCATGGTTATCACAAACTTCATTTAATGCTTTAACTCAGGGTAAATAGACTCAACCTCTTCTCTATAAGATGCTCACTCAAAACTACCAACTGATTTCAAAATATAGTCAAGGAAACATGAACTTATAGCATCTAATTGATGCATTAAATAGATTTAAATGCATGAACAAGATCTTATACCACATTATAAAAACCTCAATCAATCATATCATGATTTCTAATGAAAACTATTGGTCTTGCAAACTAATCTATTGATCTTCTCTGTCATAGACTCTACTCAGCTAGGCAAGCCATTTTGGCTTCAATGATCCAACATTTACACTAAATTCTAACATTTTGAAAAGCATGTATATATTATTCAAGTCCCAAAAAAAATCATCATTCACTCTAATCCATCACTCTTACATGAAAATGTATCAGAAATCATCTTTTCATATCTTCCTGATATTTTACTATCTGTACCACTAGGTGTATTAGCGATTGGCCAACATGGATTGCCAACTTTGCACACATGAGATATAGAACCTATTTATAAACCTTAATTAATAATAAAAAAAGTCTCATTATTTGACCTTCATCTACTGAGCAACTTTGACTCAATCAACTTTTTTTTCTATAGCAAATCACTAAAAGACAACTAATTTCTTATAGGGTTTGCTCACTCACCTAAAAAACCAATTACAATAAGAGATGCCTAGGAGAGTTGAATTCAACCTTAAATCACTTAATTAGACATATCAAACCATTCTAATCTCTTTAGAATAATATCTTCAACATCATGTCATTATTAGGGTTCTATGAGCATTTAGACTTGTTGAAACACAATTATCTACTTAAAGGTGGGTGAATCAGAAGATTTGATTAAAATTAGTCCATTAATAATTTTAATGTAAAATAAAAATTATATATATAGATCACACACACATTATGTTGGCCTTATAATTTTGACTACCCATTTTGTCATAAAATTAGCACAGTGCAGAAGGACCATGGCACAAAAGGACCATAGCATAGGAAGACCATTATGCAAAAGGACCATGGCATATATCTGATAGGCACATAATCACCATGGTATATAAACTATGGGGCACAAGAGGATAATGGCATGAATAAACCATCAAAAGAGGACCCAGTTAGAAGAGAATGAGTCATGAGGAACCTAATGATGTATTACTCAAAATGAAAGCAAAATATTAGGGAAGCACATGGGAAGTAGGAGCAGTTGGAAGAATGATTCATATGGGTCACTTAACCTTTATTAATATGATGTTTTATATCATTTCACAAGGAGAGGAACATATGGTAGTAGAGATATAGCATAAATCAAGGATATAGGGGGTGTAGAGGCCTAGATCTTTAGGAATAACTAATTATTAATCACCATCACTCTCAGTATATTGAGAGTTAATTGGCCAACTCTTATTTTCATTAATTATTGTAAACACTTTGTCAAGTCAAAATAAGTATAAATACTCATATTATAAATCATTATGGGGATAGATGGATGAATTTTGGAATGATATTATGATAGATCTTTAAGCTTAATATATGATATAGTAGGTTGTATCAATTTGTGTTACTATGAGTGATGGTATGAACTAAGTGTTGACTTTTATGTGAGATATACCTTATCTTCTTTTCTTTTCTAGGTACTTAATACTAATAGAATATGACTATAATTGACATGATGATATTAATTGAACCTAGAACTCATAGGATTAAGGTAGTATGTTTATGATTTTATATAATCTTTGTATAATTGATATAAGGAGATGAATATGAAAAATTTATCAAAACTATGCAACAAAACCTATGGGAACTAGTCCTTTGTCACACACTTTGGGTGAGCATACAAGACCCAAATCTTGCATGAAAGGGCTAGTGTAATAGCTTGCTGGTATAGACTTCAATACTGAAGCTAGAATTAACTTAAATAACCTAACATTTTCATTCTATTTTTGGGACCTAAATCACTTGAATTATAGTCATGGAAAAAAATTTAAGCATGTTACGTTGGAGAATATAGAAGAATGGGTTACTAGTGTTGAAGATAATCTTGTAGTTCCTTATCTTGAGCTATAAATCTCCACATGATAGTGGGTAGAGAATAATATCTATAATCTATTATATGAAACCTTCTTTCCATAGGTATTTATTTACTTACATGTTTATTTGATAACATATGCTCAAGGATGATCAAGGAATCTTGGAAGGAGGAAGTCTTGGCTGCTAGAATGGAAAAGGGCTTTAGCATGACTTGGAGCCCCATGGATGTGAACAATAAATTTTTGGTGGAAAGGATTTTTGAATAGCTACATTCTGGATTATGTCATAACCTCTTATTCATGCCCTAAAGAAACCAAGTTCTATTTCCTTTGAGAATCACATGGTCGATATCTTAAGTTTTTTGCTTTTAAAATTAAAGAAGTTCTTTGTTGATTTTGGATTGGAAACTATATCGATGGAGAACTAAATCCTCTTATGCATGAGCCACACATTTGGAAGGGGAGAATAGGATTTTCTATAATATTATGGGTTTAAAATGGTAGCTATCTAGAATTCACTATGGAAATGAAATTATGATGAAGCTCAACAAAGGATTATAGGAATTAGTGGTGCAGGAAGAGATTAGGGGAACTCAAGGAGTGTTGTTAGGAGATGCATGGAAGTGAAAACACAAGAAGACCTTAACACCTTTCAACCATGTTCTATGCCATTTCTATCCTATGAAGGAGAAACAATCTAGACAATAAGAATTAAGGAACTAAGTCTAAACCAACTAAGCTCCCACACCATAGTATGCACTTATGATTTTGAATGAGATGGAGTAAATATACAAAATTAGGATATACATAGTTCGGAATCAAAAATTGAACTATTAAGGGATACTAAAATTGATCCTTTTGATGCTCATTTAGACTTAACACTATCTTTCCCTCTTCAAGGAAATTCTATGGCACAACTTGGGATGCTTGGTGGACCTAGCCTTCAAGGATATAATATAAGCCCTAATTTGGTTAACCAACTAACTATCACACCCCATATCATGAACACTACTACTGGAGGTTTTAGAGGAGGACTAAGAGGAGGTGCAGGAGGAAGTGGACTTCCTCCTTAAGGGACAAGGTTGGATCTTCCAAATAACCACCCATTCAAGTACCTCCATCGATGATGTTTTACTATGATATGACACTATACTTACCTAAATACCAAGGAGTGGAGAATGAAATAGAGTATGTCCATAAATGTGAACTAATTTTGAGGTAGTGAGGCATCACCTCTTCTAAATGTAAGGCCACATAGTTCACAATTATGCTTTTAGAGTGCACACATAAGTGGTACTAGAAGTTTGACCCTCAGCAAGCATTGGTCAACTTTGATCAGCTCAAAATAGCTTTCCTATAAGAATTTGACATTCTTAAATTTGAGAAATAGAGCATAAAATATTTGAAAGACATAAATCAAGGACTTACCAAAAGTGTGCATGAATATGATGTAAGGTTCAAAACATTGTGTCTAAACTTTCATTTGAAATTAATGTTGCTCAGCACATACAATGGTTTGTGGGTGGATTATTAATATCCTTTTGATGAACCTTGTCTCAACAAACATTCACTAGCCTTTGCAAGGATTTGGAAGTTACTCTCTATGCTAAGGTATTTAGAATCATTAACACTAAGATCAATCCTTTTTTGGAAGCATAGATAGCTTCCATGATATCACAACTTAAGAAGTTGATGGCTAATAATGAACATGAAACATCTAGTGGTATTTGGTGTACTGACTATGAATATGAAGGGCATACATAGAACAATTATCCACATAAGAACATTCATGTGATACTAAAATAAACATGTGAAATCTATCATGAAGAACATGATGTCTGCTCTTGTCAAATTTCTATAGTGAGCTACACACAATAAGGTGTTTGACTATTTCAATATTTGTGATGCCTATACTCATGACACTAATGATTTCCATTTGATTAGTGACATCCATGAAGCTCAAGTCTATATCATGCACCAAACCTCAATAGAAAATATTCAAGATAATGGTGTCTATAATGGTTGAGTAAGAGGTTGAGGATGAGGAGGTGGTCACTTTACACCTAGGACCTATTACAAATATGGGTCTCCAAACCACTATCAAAGGGATTGCCCAGATTACTTGACATGCACTTTTTATAGAAAGGACCATCGATTCGAAGAGTTTTTTGACTTATATGTGGTTATCACCAAGGATAAAAATGAAAAGGGTGTTGATATGATTTGAATTGATAAATGATAGTGGTGCATACACCTAACCATCCATATAGTTTAACAGGTAAACATTACCACTCATAGTGGGGGATAGATGCATTTGATAGCTAATCCTATCAAGAAAGTACAATGGGAATAACCACAAGTTAGAAAGTATCCTAATGTTCATCATCAAAAGGATGTCCTCCAAGATACTATGGAACTCATATAATAACTTTAGGGAGGGATTCAATTCCTCAAATACAAGGATGTAACATAGTGTGTTGTTATGAAAAGGGAAGTTGAACCTCGGCCTATGGTGTAGGATGACTTATAGGAACTATCTAAGCATATGCTAGATGAGGATATTATCCCACAACTTAGCCTTTAGATAAATATTCAATCCCAAATACCAAATGAGGTTCACCCTAACATCACTAGGAAAATTGAAGATCATTATTTAAATCTTGCTTAGTGATAAGACACTACTAGTTCCTCTACTCCCCTAAAAGATAAATAAATATTTGTTAATGTTACCATAGATGGATGGGTAATCTAAGACATACTAGTAGATATCAGTGTTGAATTCAATGTCCTCACCAAGAATGCTTGGAACAAAATGTCTAGTCTAGAATTATGGCCTTAACCTCATGTCTTATTCATGGTAAATAAGACTTGTGCACACCCTATTGGGCTCCTAAAGAATGTGATCATTGATATACTTGGAGTATTATTTAAAGTGCATTTTGAGGTTCTAGATCTAGTTGAAGCTCATTATTACCTAGCTCTATTGGGAAGACCTTGGTACTATGAGAATAATGTAGACTTAAGCTTTAAGAAGCACTACATTAGTTTTGAAAACACTAATCAACGTATTATAATACTACTAGATCAAGCAAAAGGGCCCCCTTATATAGAACCTATCCATATTGATGAAGATATAAACCATATTTATAATTTTATAATAAGAAATGATGAGCAAAGAGATCCCACTCTAGATGGCATTCTTCGATGGTCAGACACTCAGTCCATCTCTGACACTACAAGTAATGCATGTAATTACTAGGCTCATGGTGACTATGACCTCGCTAGTAGAGTATGTAGTACCATCAATATCTAAGAGAATATACCATTCAAATTTAATAAATGACATAGGTTCATTCACTTTACCATTGGCTAAGTCATGAGGGGACCTATCATAGAGATGCAAGTTCGAGACTTCTTCTAGCATGTTGAATAATTTTACCACACTGATGAAGATCATCTTTGATTTTAGTTCATCTCTTTGATGGCATAGATGCACAATGGTGGTAAACCCATTATGAAAAATTCCTCCAATGGGATCAGGTATGCTTATCCTTATACCACCAGTTCCATCATGATAACAAAGTAAAGGGAGCAATCAAATATAGTAAAATTCAAGCCCTTGAGCCCTACATCAAAGCTTATGAAACAATGTGGCAAAATGATGAGTCTTCCTTACCATAATATTTATGGGTACATACATTTTATGGAAATTTATGCACTTAGGCATGAACATGGTACATTCATGAATAGCAACACATGAGTATTAGGTTTTGGCATCTACTTAAGGAGAACATGAAGCTAGCACTGTCTTATTCTTAACCAAGAATGAATTTGTGCCTCACCCTCTAAGTCATGCATGAAGAAATAGTAGGTGACCCATGTCCTATGGAAGAACATCTAAGGATTTATCCATCAAGACCCTAAGGATCCCCTACACTTATTCCATGAACCATCGATACACCAAGTACTTACACCCATGCTAGCCCTCGATTTGAACTGACGTGAAGAAATTCATTTGGGAAAACAAAAGCTTGTATTAAAAGTGGAAGGAGAAGGATCCACTCCACTCAGCTCATTTTCCAACCATTTATATATTCCTATATACATTAGCATAGGAAATATTCAAGACAAAATTGATACTATGGACAACCCCTACCATGGGCCTATTTAGAGTATTTAGCACAACATCAGCTTAGAATAAGAACCAAAGATGGTTATAATATGAAACTATTAGACTGACACAAAGATTACAAAAATATTTGAATTTCTAACAGAATATTAGGATGTCTTTCCCAATAACTATAGTGAAATGAAGGGAATCCACCCATCCTTAGGGAAGATGCATATCAATCTAGTTGACAGTGCTTGACCAGTGAAAAACTTCCCATATAAGATGAATCCTATTCTTTGATCATGTGTTAAAGAGGATATCGATAGTATGCTACATGTTGGATTAATCATTCCCATTATTGAATCTAACTGGGTCAATCCCATGGTCATTAGTATCAAAAATGATGGATACATCTATATTTGTGTGGACTACCAAGTGCTCAATGCATCTTGTGTAACAGACCCTTTCCAATGCCATTCATGGAGAAAATCCTTGAAGGTGTTTCTAGTTATGAATTGCAATCCTTCATAGATGTATTTTTAGGGTACCATCAGGTCTAAATAGTTGAAGAAGATCATCCCAAGACAACTTTCCCCATTGAATGGGATCATTTACCTATAATATTATGCATTTTAGGTTGAAAAATGCCCCAGTAATGTTTTCACAAATAGTAGTTAAAGCTTTTAAGGACTTCATCCACAAGTTCCTCTAAGTCTATTTATATGATTGGATAGTATATGGTTTAGTCAAGGAACATTGTGCTAACCTTATACTTGTGCATGAGTATTTTTGGGTCTTATAAATATCATTAAACTTTAAGAAGTAACTATTTATGACACCTTTTGATGTGATCCTAAGGCATAGTATTTGTAAGGAAGGACTCTTGGCAGACTTGATGAAGGTTTCTATTATTTTTTGCTTTCCAGAACCCAAAACTTAGAGTGAGCTCTATTCCTTTTTGAGCCATATGGATTAATTTCATTCATGGTTATACAAAAATTTCCACACGCTTGGAAGAACTTCTAAAGCAGAATGAGCATTTCATATGGACCTATTCTTATAAGGAGGCCTTTGAAACACTCGAGGAAAATCTAGTCACTATTCTTATTTTCTAATTCCCTAAGTGGACAAAGCCATTTCATGTCCATGTTGATGTATCTAGCATGGATATTGGAGTGATTCTTGTACAATTAGGTGAAGGTCACCTAAATCACCAAATATACTTTGCCATTAGGAACCTCACACCAATTGAAAGAAAATATACCACTATGGAATGCAAAGTGTTATGAATGGTCTATGCTTTGCAAAAATTTAGATAATACCTATTATACACTCCTTTTTTCTATACAGAATATGAAGCTTTGAAGTATCTTATCAATAAACCTATACTACATAGACAGATCTATTGTTAGATTATTTTATTCTAATAATTCCATTTTTTGGTGATGGTGAAACCTGGGAAAGCTAATTGTGGACCTAACTACCTCTCATGAATTAAGAATTGATAACCACCATGCACCATAGAGGATGATCTTCTTGATGTATATATTTTTATACATTACATGGGTGCCTAAATAATTGGAAGATATTATGGCATTCTTAACCACTAGTTTTGCACCTAATTGTCTCACCTCACAAGCTAAAAAGCAACCCATAGTTCACACAGCACCTTTTCATCTTATAGCAAGTGATCTTTACAAGATGGTTCATAATGAAGATCTTTAATATTTTTTAATGCAATAGGAGCACCTCGAGTTACTTCATAAAGTTCATTAAGGTATTATTGGTGGACACTATGTTTGAGAAGCTACTACATGGAAGGTTCTTCTAGTTGGATTATGATGGCCAACTCTCTTCTAAGATGCTAAAGCATATGTTAAGAAATGTGACATATGTTAATGTGTAGGCAAACCTAATCAAATATATCTTATTCCTCTATGACCCATCCTTTCCTAAGAAACCTTTGAAAAATGGGCTATTGATTTTATTAGTCCCATCACTCTAGTATGATGACAAATAGGTTTATGGTACATCATTATAGTTATTGACTATCTTACACATTAGGCTAAATCCATGCCAACAAATTATTATACTAATACTACTATGAGGTTCATCTGGGAAAATGTCATAACTTAGTTATGATGCCCCTTTAGTTTCACAAGTGATCATATATCCCACTTTTTGAATGAAATAATTCACATCTTATTGGCTAAGTTCATGATTTCACACCCTAAAACAACCCCATATCACTTGTAAGCTAATGGAATTATGAAAGCTTTTAAAAAAATCCTAGGTACCACTTTTATAAAGATCTATAACATTGGCCAAATAGATTGGGATGATAAGGTGTATACAATTCTATGGGCTTAGCAAACAACCTACAAATGCCTAAAAAAAAACATGCCATTCAACTTGGTGTATTACAAGGAAGCAATCCTACTAGTAGAGTTCTTGGTACCATCTCTACATATCATACATGTAGGGTGACTAGATAAATAATCATCTTTAGAATCATGCCTAAACACTCTATTTCAACTCAATGATCCTTGATTCCTCACTCATTAGAGATAAGATGTATAAAAATGCAAGCAAAAGGTATGGCATGATCACCATATAAAGTATTAGATTTAACAAAGAGATTTGAGAAGAGAACCAAATTACATTACATAGCACATGTTTCCTATCTATATAATACAAGAAGTCCTATTAAATAGGTAAATAAATGAACCACCCAACAAACATGTAAAAAGGGTGGGTATAACAAACAACGTTGGCTAGCATGAAATAGCTAAGTGTGAAAAACAAACTAACCTCTCAACCCAAGTGGTTAAGGAAAATAACCATAGACCTATTACCTTAGTAAATAATCCAAGGTAAATATATAATTATGCTAACACCCTCCCTTAATGACAAAACTAGAAACAAGACCAAGTTTATCTCTAAATTTTATGAACTTGTCTGTACTAAGTAGTTTGGTCATTATATCAACTAGTTGCTTTGCAGTGGGATAGTAGAAGAGACTGATGTCTTAATTTTTAACCAACTATCAAATGTAATTATTGTGAACCTCAATGTGTCTAGTCTTGGCATGGAATACTATATTCTTCACCATCTTTAGAACACTCTAGTTTTCATAGAAAATCAAAGTAGGCGTTGATGACTCAAACTAAACTCCTTTAAGATTATCTTTATCCACATAGTTTCACAACCTATACTAACCATAATTTTATACTCTACTTTTGTTGAAGATAATGCCATTTTAGTTTTTAGTTTGATCTACCATGAGAAAAATCTTGAACCAAGATTGAATACATAGACTATTGTAGATTTTATTGAATCTATTGATCCTTCCCAATCAGAGTCAAAATATCCTAAACGCTCAAAATCTATAGAGTTCTCATATAGTATGCCCAATTCAAGAGTACCTATGACATATCTTAATACCCATTTTATAGCTAACCAATGTACTTATAATGGTTTAGACATGAAGTGAGATAGAAAACTCACTGTAAAATAAATATCCGATCTAGTGGTAGTGAGTTAAACAAGATGACCCACTAGCTACTGATACACTTTTTCATTGACTAGAGGTTAATTAGTTTCAATTGAAATTTTAGCTCTAACTTCCATAGGTGTGTGAGTTGGACTACAATCCATCATTATAAACTTTTTTATCAATGATTTAGCATACTTATTCTATGACATGAAAATAACATAATCACCTTGCCAAAACTCAACACCTAAACATTATTTTAGTAGTTCTAAGTTTGTCATGTTAAAAGTATAGATATCAACCTTCATCTATTGAATGAGACTATCACTACTAGTGATGTCTAAATCATCAACATATTTAATGAGAATCAAGATATCATCACCAGACACCTTTTACATGGAGAGTTAGTTTAGAATTATACCTTTTAAAACTAGACTTCCTAAGGTATGTATCTATCTTCATATACTAGGATTGAGGAGCCTTCTTAAGCCCATACAAGGATTTTATCAACTTGCAAACAAGATGTTCCTTACCAAGAACCTGAAAACCCTATGGCTGAACCATGTAGACTTCTTCCTCCAAATCTCCATTCAATAAAGCACTCTTGGCATCCATTTGGTACACTTTCCATCTAAACTGAGTAGAAATAGCAACAATCAAATGAAAATTTACCATCTTTGTAGTAAGAACAAAAGTCTCCTCATAATCAACCCCTTCCTCTTGTGCATAACCTTTTTCAATAAGTATAGCTTTGTGTTTGTCTAAAGAACCATTTGTTTTACATTTTACCTTGTAAATCCGTTTACAACTAATGGATTTCTTTCCTGGTGTTAGCTCTATGAGCTCCCAAGTCTTATTTTTCATCAAGGAATCATATTCCAATTCCATGGTTGATTCCCACTCATGCTTCCATTTGGCCTCTAAAAAATAATTAGGCTCAAATGCATGTGAAACAATAGTTGTTAGAGAAAAATTATCATGCTCACCTCTATTACCAAACTAGTTTCTTGATCTCAATATTCTTATTTCCACACCCCATGGCAAGTCTCCCTCCTTTAGTTCTTCTATTATGGTAGAATACCACTTTATCTTCTTTGGTTATTTTGTTGGGACCTCATAATGACCTACATCAATTCCATCCATGGAATGTGATTCCACTAGTGAACTAGAATCTTGATCAACTTTCACACCAAAAGTTATACACCAAAACTTATAATATAATTATTAGAAGAAAATAATGACTTAATATTAGAAATAGTACCAATTGCTATGAAGTATGGCATCTATTTATTTACTATGACATCTCTATTTACCACAACTTTGTTAGTAGAAACATCAAGTAATTTGTAGGCCTTTGACTACTCACTATACCCAACAAACATGTATGCTTTTATTTTTTCATCTAAGTTACTTCACTTTTTACTAGGAATAACTACAAAAGATACAAACTAAAAATTTAGAAAGCACTTACATATGGAGTTTGACCTAACCAAGCTTCCTCTGGAGTCATATTCTCATATGCTTTTATCAGACTTATATTGATGATGTACACCATTGTATTCACTAATTTTACCCAATATCTATATGGGACATTTCTTGTTTAGACCATATAGTAAGTCACGTCCATCACCATCATATTTCACCTTTCTATAACTCTATTTTGTTGCAGAGTGTAAGGGGTAGTATACTGTCTATGTATGCCATTAGTGGCACAAAACTCCTTGAATATTTTGATATGAAATCACCCCCATAATCCATTCTAAAATATTTCACTGGCCTTTCCACCTATTTTTTAACCATAGCTTTCCAATTAAGGAAGTTAGAAAAATAATTAGACTTCTTCACTAGAAAGTATACCCACTTTTTCCTTGATAAATCATCAACTAACAACAGAAAATAATAGGCTCTAAAAGGGGTAAATGTTTGCATTAGACCATGAAATTTTTCATGTACCAGATATAATACTCCCTTATCTCTTGAATATTTACCAACATCAAATGAATATCTAAATTGCTTCCCCAACTGACATCCAATACATATATGATGACTATCCTGAATAGAAGGAATCCCCTTAACCATCTTAGTCTTTCTTAATGTAGTCAAATACTAGAAATTCAAATTCCCATACCTTTCATGCCATAGTGAACTTGTGCTATCAACCACATCAAGTGTACTTTCCTTTTCCCTTTGTGGATATGCAAGCTTATACAAGCCTTTCTCACCAATCCCAACAGCAATAATCTTGTTATCTCTAGTAGTGACTAAACATTATTGTCCTTTAAACTTTATAAAAAAATTAGATTTTGAAGTGATCTCACTAATTGAAATTAATTTTTTATTCATATTAGGTACATACTTAACATTATTAAATGTATACCAAACTACACCATTAAAACTAATCTAAACATTACCATATCCTTTCACAAAATGAGTCATACCATCTCCCAAAGATATAGATTAATTATTACTATCATTTTCAACAAAATCCACATACCAATCCTTATGGCATGTATATTGGTGAGATACCCTTAAATCAGAGTACCAATCTTGATCCATTGGAAGCCATGAAATCAAAATCAAGAGATGATTCCTCGCCTTCACCTTCAGCTACATTTGCATGATGAGATTTATTTCTAGGGTTAACCATATTTTGTTGTCTTTTCCTATAATATTTCTTAAGGTGACCAAGTTGCTTATATTAAAAACATTTCCACTTATATATCTTATTAGAACCACTTACTTGAGAAAATTTATATCAAATAAATATTAGTTTTACCAAACTACTTACCCTTTCCCTTGATGAAGAATGCACTCTCTATTGAAGTAGATATAGACAACATTGTCTATTCCTACCATCTCTCCTTCTACAATAGCAATGTGGATAAATTTTAAAAGTCCAAAGTTTTCATCTCAGTAATCATGTGCAAGGACTCCATAAATGACTCAAATGAAAGTGGAATATTTTACATAACCAGAGCAATCAAATCTTGATCATCAACAGGATTTTGCATAGCCTTCAAATGATCAATAATGTCTTTGATCAACAAAAAAACTCAAAAATGGAGCCACCTTCCTATATCTTAGTAGAAAACAACAAATCCTTCAAATTTAATACCCTACTAGCTTTAGAAACCTAGTATTTAAAAGTAGTATTAGTTCACAAAGTTGATGCAATGGTTTCATTTTTGGCCTCTAAGATTAGATTATCTTCTACTAATAGTTTTAACAACATAAGAGCCTCCCAATGATGTTTATTAGTCATCATAACTAGTGGTAGGCCTTTACTCTTTATCAAGTACTATATAATCAAGTTTATGATATTCACATATTGTCAAAAAACTGTGACTCCACAAACTAAAGTTCTTTCATGTCAATTTTTGAGAATTAGGTAGTAACAGGTGTTGAATACTAGTCATTTGACCTATGAAACTTTAGGTACAAATTCTAAGCCTGTTTCTCAACCAAAATCACAAACTATCTACACCATTATTCAAGTTATGAATTACTCATAGTTTAGACTCTTATTTCACTAAAAATGATCAATATTTGAATTTTTCCTCCTCTCCTTGAACTATATGATGTCATAAACCATATGAACTACCTATAAAAAATAAACAAAGGATTTAAACCACTTAAAACTATTTCCTCTAACCTTTTTGATCTTATTTGATCTTTTGATCCTTTTGGGTAGTTTTTTAGTCTTCAGGTTGAGCTTACAAAATTTTCTCTCCTCTGGTTGTCCATTGGGCATATTAAGATCCTCCTTGGCAAGACACCAACCTCTCTATCTTCCATAGACCTCCACTCAATCTCTATGAACCATGGGCTCTAAATACCATATCAGATTGAACATAGAGATTTGAGAAGAGAACTAGATCATTACACAACACATGTTGCCTATCTGAACAATATAATAAGGCCTATTAAATAGGCAAATAAATTAACCACCTGAGAAACATGTGAAAAGGCTAGGTAAAACAACTAATGTTAGCTAGCATGAAATAGCTAATCCCAAAAAATAAACTAACCTCTTAACCCAAGTGGTTAAATAAACTAACCATAGACCTATTACCTTAGTCAATAACCCAAGATAAATATATAATTATGCTAACATAAAGAACAAAACATTTTCTCTAGGAATGAAGGTCTTTTTTTATGATTCTAAGTTTGTGCACCACCTAAGAAATAATTGCATAGATTGGGATGGCCTTTTTATAATACATAGCATTAGACCTATCAGAGCTTATCAGTTACAAAGGATGGATGGTAAGTTTCTTCCTAGGAAATATAATGGAAGTTGGTTTAGGCCGTATTTCACTTTATAATAGCTAAAGTTTTTGTAATCAATAAGGCTTATGCCATTATTTTAAGATTTATGGATTTCAATAAAAGTACTACCTTTGTTGCACATAAATTTCCTTTTTTTTGTAATTTTATTTTCTATGTTTTTGGTCTTTTCATGGAGGACCATGACACATTTTAGTGTGGGTTAAGTCATGGTTAAAAATTTAAATATGAAAAGCTTTCATTGTACTTAGCCATGTGTGTTACATAGGTACATAAATTATTAAGGGTGCATAAGGTACTAAAGGCACATGAGTCATTTAAGGCGTGAAAGGGTAAGGTTCCCACCATGAGTTATAAATTTAAAAGAGACAGCTATCTCCCAACTCAAAAAAGCATAGGACATAGTTGTTGTCCACTTCAAAGAAAGGCATGAGATGGGATGTGCCATTAATGTAGAAATAATAGTTATGGGAAAAAAATGTGCCAAAGATGTGATGGGATAATACTATTAATACATTAATTGCAAAAAGAAAGTATCCAAATGTGATGGCCATTAAAGATATACATTAAATACCATGAAGTGGTGGGTGACAAAAAGGCATTAATGAGGGTAAACCCCTCTTGGAGCCTATAAATAGGCAAGTTAAACCCATTTCATACTTTACTCTGCATTTATTTTTTAATTAATAGAGCTGAAGATCAAGTGACTACCAAAGCAAAAGATCAAGTGATAATCAGTGCTGATTCAATCAAATCCTAAGAAAAGTAAAGAGTTTTCATATCCTTAGAAAACCATGCAGGTCATTACCAAGTTGAGAAGAGAGATTCCAAGTCTGGTTCATTAGGAAAATCTTTAGTTTTAAAAGTTGCAAGTTGTAGGTATGCCATTAAAGCGTGATTAAGCTCAAAAATCCAAATCAACAATCTATAACCATGTATTCATTTCAAAATTTTGGATGGCCACATGTTAACCTTCAGGCTCCTTGAAGGGTAATGCATCCTAATAAAAATGCCAAAATACTTGAAACCTTGTTGATAATACCAAAAGAAGAAGAGGGGAGCAAAGTAGACAAGGTTCTAATAAAGAAAGAGACCCCAAAATAATAAGTTTATCACCTAGAAGAACAAGTATAGAGCACAGGAGGAGAATATGAATAGTGCAAAAAATAAGGAAAGGAAAGTATGGTGTAAAAGGTGAATTAGGTGCAGTCATCTTTGGCATAGAAAGCTCAAGTGTCCCCACTACCATCTCTATTAATTAAGAAAATTCAATACCCTGAAGTAGTGTTTCATATTGAGAATTGGGTCTCCAAGGTCTCTACTTACACCATCTTTGATTGAATTCACCACCAACCTAAGAATGAGGTTGATCTCTAAAATTATTATCATGTAGAAACCACTAATACTAGGAACCAACTGGTGTATGATCTCATGATCTTCAACTAGATGGACACTACAGGATTGTTCAGCTATTCAAATTTCCCTAATTTGTTAATCCCATCGAGGTAGTTTAATTCATCTTTTTTTGCATCCATGAGGACTATATCTACTTCACTAGGCATAGCATGAATATCACCCCTAAAAGAATCAACAAGGACATGGGACAATAGTGCTTGAGATTGAACATAATTGATGATTTGGCCAACACTAAGGAGGTATAGAAGACCACCATGGTGTTGATGTATCATAAGTAGGGGCATGCCATGCATATCAATAAACTATAAGATCTTACCCTTTGAGTTGTGGCATGGATAGAGGGACCAATCATTGGAAAGAGGTAGGTATGGTTCACCTCTACATTGCTCATCAAGTCTCATAAGGGTTGAATTTTAACAAGGCCATATAATTTTCCCAAAAGATTTTTGAAGATGTAAAGAGGGCCCATTGAGAGCCTAAGTATAGGTTTTCATGGGGGATGATTCAATTAAATTAGGGTGTTAGATTATAGATCTAGAGTGATAAAGTGGGTGTACCCTCCCATGCATATGTCCCTCATTGAATACTATAAGGTGTTCACTTTCCTTGGCTACATCACCCCTTTATACAAGATCAAGATGAGGTACTGGTTTGATGGAATGAATGTGATGTTCAAGGATGAGTGGTGCATTTTGAAGTACTTGCCCCCTTTGGTTGTGGAATAGGCATAGTTTGTTGTAAAGTAGCAATTCTCCCTTGCATGTATCCAAATAAACCCATCTAGAGAGTTTTTAGCATGACTTAAGTTACTATATGCCTTCTCAGTGTGGTACTTCATAGACTTTGCCAATAAAATATATGACACACAACCTATCATCTTATAGGATAAAAGGATAGACTTAGATATTTACACCCTCTATAAGTTATATGTTTATCCAAGTAAGAAGGCCTATGTAGAGAAGATGGAGACAGACCTGAGAAAAATACAAGTCAAGCAAACATTGGTTAGAGAGAAAATTCATAAAAAAATTTACATGTTATGCCCCCAAAAGAACCCATAGGGTACAGACCCTAACGATAAACTTCCTTCAGTGCCACCTTTGAAGAAGAAGAAGCAATTGAATGTGGGTACTATCACAAGTGGGCACTAGGCCCCCAAAAAAAGATAAAATACTAAAGAAGTTTAGTCCTATAAACATGTTCCATCCTATCCCTCTATTCCACCTCAACCTTCACCATCTCCATGATCATCCTCATATCCCCCTCACACTTTGTCATCTTCTTCACAATCTACACCTCCACACTCTTCACTTCCATGCCCTTCATCTCCCCAACCTACTCCCCCCCCTTTCTCCACCACCTTCTCTACCTCCACCTCCACTCTCCACCTCCACCACCATCTCCCCCAAGGGCTACTACTTTAATAGTTGTTCAATATTAGTGCCAAAGGCAAGCACCTCAATAGGATGTTCCTAAGGTGTAGATCCATAGCTTGGATTTAGATTCTGAGAAAACTCCCTCCCTAATGTGGGAGGAAAAAACCACCTCTAATGATTCCTTAATTGATGTTGAAACACAATATTATAAGGAGGGGGTAGGTGAAGAATAAATTGAGATGCCCACTAGTGGTAATAAGGAGGTCAAGCTTGAGCACCACCCTAGTAAGGGGAAGGGATCATCTGAGACTTTAGAAGAGCTTGATGAAGGTACAATGAGGAATATGCATAAATATTAGTAGTTTAGAGTTTAAGAAATGATGATCTATCTTTGGCTGCACTTCATCCCCAAGGAGGAAAATTTGAAAATAAAGAATCAAGTTTCCTTCCTACTTTATATGTACAATGAGGATCATAAGTTTAAATTCTCATACGATATCCTTTCTTTGGGGTCAGATGTTCCAATAGTATCAAAACCACTATGGGTGGATCCATAAAAGATCTCCCCTCTTTTAGAAAGCACTACATTTTTGAATTTAGGCATGGAAATTATGCACCAAAATATTTTTTCATATTTTTATGTGCATACAATTGAAAAAAACATGCCAGATTTGTAGAAATGTATAATAAAAAAGTTACAGAGAAACAAGTACCTGCCAAGGAAGTGGCCATATGATAACAATAGTTCCAAGAGGTCATAAAAGAAAAATTAAGGGTTTTAAGCATTTTTAAAACAATTTTGAATGAATATCTAGTGTTATTATATGATGTATCCCTTGATAGGGATGTCATAAAAAATTTGGAGACCCGAGTTGAATTGTTGCTCAAATGATGCAAGGAACAACCCATGCCATGAGATGAGGGGTTAGAGTTGGTTGAATAGTTCACCATGGTTGTTGATGTCTATAAACAAACCATAGAAATATTTGGGGAGGTTATCCCCATTTTGGATGGCATTTTTTTTTGGTTAGCATTCCCTAATAAAGTCTTTGAGTCTCAGCTCCAAGCTGAAGAAGCCCAAAGGTAACAGCTGGTTGATGTTGTGCTCTTAATAAAATACCACATTGAGTGTGCACAATATTTCTAAGATGTAGATATGATATAGAAAACCATAAATAAACATCATCAACAATTGAACATGAATTTTTCATCCCTCTAAGGATAGGTTGACAAGGAAGTCTCCATAATCAAATATGTCTAGAAGGATGAGATCGCATCCCTAGATCAATAGGTCAAGAAGGTCAACAAGACCCTAAGCCAACCTAAAGAGATAAATAAAGTAAAGGGGACCATAGAAGAAATAATTGTGAAAAGTTTTTAATGCATTATCATATTGAGTCTATCTAAATAAGGGGTTTAAATAGTCTGGACCTAAATGTTTGAAGGATGCTAGCATGGCTTAGTCCAAGATGGACTAAGAGCATAGTATGGTGTGATGTTGGCCCCAATAGTTTGACTATGTTGTTCTATTTTGGCATAGAACTAGCATGGCATGGAAGGACCATAATGAAAAATGACTATATGGTGGGAGGACCATGGTGTGGAGGGACCATGGTGCATATTTGATAGGTATAAAAGTATCATGGCATGAAAACTATGGTGCATAAGAGAACAATAGTGTGAAGGAACTAGCACAAGAAGACCCAGTTAGAAGAGTATGAGTCAAAATGAACCTGAGGATGTAGGACTCAAAACAAAAGTGGAAGACTAGAGGAGCACATGGGAAGAGGAAGTAGTTGGAAGAATGATTCATATAGGTTACTCTGACATTATTGATGGGAGGTTTTATATAAGCCCATAAGGAGAGGAATATATGGTAGCAGAGATATAGCATAGAGCAAGGATATTGGGGGAAAAAAGACTAGATATTTAGGAAGAAATGATTGTTAAGTGTCATGACTCTCAATTTGTTGAGAGTTAGTTGGCCAAATATTTTTGCCATTAATGATTGTAAACACTTGGTTAGGGAAAAACAAGTATAAATACACCTATTATATGATATATTTTTAATCGTAATATATGACATAGAAGGTTGTATCAATTTTTGTTACCATGAGTGATGGTATGAACTAAGTGTTGACTTTTATGTGAGAGATACCTTATCTTCTTTTCTTTTCTAGGCACTTAATACTAATGGGAGATGACTATAATCTACATGATGATATTAATCAAACCTAGAACTCATAGAATTAAGGTAGTATTTTTATGATTTTATCTAATCATCATTTAACTGATATAAGGAGAATAATATGAATAATTTATCCAAATTATGTGATAAAAACTATGAGAACCGATCCTTTACCATGTACTTCAAGTGAGCATGCAAGACCTAAATATTGTATGAAAGGGCCAGTGCACTAGCTCATTGGGCTAGACATCAATGCCAATTATAGAATTAATTAAAATAACCCAACAAACAAATAGACAAAACACTTAGTGTATGTGAAAACCTAATATGGGAAAAATCATGATGAGAATAGTTTCTAGAATATACTATTCTAATCCAACCTCACAATCAAAATATCACTAGTTACAATGTTTAAGGGCACTAACCCTAAGGAGACACCAATCCCCTAATTTAAGATCACATACTCTAAGTAAGCATTTAATCCCTAACTAAGCACCAACTCAACTATTCTAATGGTACTTACCACTAAGATATATTATGGAGATACAACTCTATATTATAAAATTGATTCAAAAAATGAATCCAATTCTATGTTACATACCTATTTTATAACTACTCATACTCTACACTTCTTCTCTCTTCCTTTCTACCTCTCTACCACTCAATTTAACTTCATTCCACACTTAGCATCCTAGATTTTGTGTGTGTGTGTGTGTGTGTGTGTGTGTGTGTGTGTGTGTGTGTGTGTGTGTGTGTGTGTGTGCATGTGCACGTGCGTGCATTAAATCTAGGCCTCACATATTATCCATGTTCACACTTGGTTGTAAATACATCATGCTCCATTCTTGGACTTAGTTCATATTTATTTAATGATAGGTTTCCCACTTCTTGAATTCACACGCCATGATCATAATTCTCTATCTTTTACTATATTTAGCATATATTAGGCTCTATTTTTAATGCACATGCCATATTACACAATTTTGATTGATCACTGTGATATATATCATTCTCTATGTTGTATAATGCATTTTCATGAGTGTCCCATCACTTTACCATTGAGATGAATAAATATTTAAATATTGACCATTTATCTTTAAGTTTTTCACCATGATCCAATTATCATCTTTCAATTTACTCAGCTTTAAAATTCAATCATTAGATCAAACTTTGACAATCTCACATGCTTTGTTACATCTTTGAGAGCTTCTAAACTTTAAGATTTTAACTTTAAAATGCATCCATTTGTCTTTGATCTGAGATCTCATGTGTCATTATATATTTAAAATTAGCATGGACTTTACCTCCATTTATCATTAAACATTGATCACTTGATCTCATCTCATTACTTCCTAATACTTTGGAACACATACACACCATTGATCTCCTCAAAGTATCTTAGTATTTAAATCACTATACATTAGACACTTTGACCTCTTTAACTCCACATGATCTAGTTATCTTCATTACATGATCACATTCTCACTGGTAGATCCTCCAAAAAATTAATACACTCATTGGATCTCTATCTGACAAGCTTATGTGAAAGTGACACATATCCCTAGCACGTTCACTTTTAGGTACCTTTGACATATTGAATTCATTGTGCATCATTGGATCTACATCATGTGATTAAGTGCTAATCATTTATCAAGCTTAGACAAATCCTAAGTTGAGGACTTAGGAAATATTAAAGTCTTTGATCACTACTTCAAGCTGGTAATCACTAGGTTGAAGGGGCCAATTGCACAATGATGCAGAAGGCTTAAGTTATAACCTAAGTGATTGGTTCCCACCTATATCTATTCAACATAAAAATAGAAATGCCTATGAATTACATAACTAAAACCCATAGGGTTTTATTGATAAACCCTAGTAATGGCTAAGAGTAAAGATAAATCATTTATGAGCTCATTTATCTTCATTTAAACCTACAGACCATATTTATGAGATGCACTTGGAAAAATCATAATGGATCTTCAATCAATTTCTCCACAAATATCTATAAATGGTCTATATAAAATCATGACAACTTTGTATGACAATATTTCAACTTATACTATGCAATTGTAAAACATGCTCTTCTTTCCATCAATCCTACCTGATCCTCTCACATCAATGACATCCATAATTCCAACAATATCCCCTTTGACATCAATAACAATCATATTGACAACAATATCCCCCTTTGTCATTGATGAGAAAATAAATGCTCTGATCTTGTAATGCATGCTCTGCTCCTTTTCTGGCATTGACTGTACTTGTAGTACTTGCATCATCTTCTAATGAATGTGAGTTGAATCTATTCATACCAAACTTTATTCCCCTTAGGCAATGAAAAATTTTCCAAAAATAAACTTGGACACTTGCCAAAACACAACTTAAACATGTGCTCTAGATAAACATAAAGCATTTGGTAAACTTTTATGAAGCCCATTTGCACTTTTTCTCCCATTTTGACATTCATAGAAAAGGGACTCCAACTTTATCACTGTTTATCCAAATTTTTCTCTCCCTTTATTAGATAAAGGAGTTTCTCCAAGAATATTCAACCATAAACTCATTATAAATTTGTAAAAATATGCATACCTAAGTTTCCTTTTCTCTCTTCTTACAAGGATTAACAAAGCTTATGTGATCCTCCCTCTAGACTCATTCCCTATTACTAGGATCTAGTGATGTGATGTAAGAGCCACCACTCCTAATTTTTGTCTTAGATACTCAAATTGTTCCTTGGGAAGAGATTTGGTGAATATGTCTACAATTTTATCTTGTGTTGGCACATATTCCATTATGACCTCTTGATCTACAACTTTTTCTCTTAATAATTTATACTTGATTGATATGTGCTTAGTTATGGAGTGTATCACTAGATTTTTTAATATGCTAATAGCACTTGAATTGTCACAAAGAATAGAGATAGGTGATTTTTATTATACCTTGATGTCTTTAAGTGTTTCCTTCATCCATAAGACTTGAGTGCAATATGTCACTACTAAAACATACTTTTGTTTGCTATAGAAAGAGTAATTGACTCTTGCTTTTTACCCAGCCATAAAATAAGTTTGTTTTCAAGGAAAAATGTGCCACCGCTAGTGCTTCTTCTATCATCCACACTTCTTACCCAATCAATATTAATATATGTTATCAAAGTGAAATCTTCATCTTTAGGATACCATAGGCCATAGTCAATTGTAATCTTGATATATAAAAAAAAAAATTACTACATTGGCATGTGATTCTTTAGGATCATCTTAGAATCTTGTAACCATGCACACTGATTGCATGATATTAGGTCTTGATGTGGTTAGGTATAACAAACTACATATCATTAATCTATATAAATTCTAATTTGCATCAAAGGACTCATCCTTTTTTTCTCAACTTACATCTAGTTATCATGGGAGTACCTATTGGTTTTTTATCTTCCATTACAAACTTATTGATCATTTTATTAGCATTCTTGGTTTAGGATATAAATATACCTTCATCAATTTATGTTATTTATAGACCAAGGAAGAATGAAAGTTATCCAATCATAGACATCTCAAACTCATTATGCATTTGAGTAGTAATTCTTTGCACATTATATTGTTTTTTCCACCAAAAATGATATGATCTACATATATAACAATAATTAACATATGTTCACCTTCTGATTTGAAGTATAGATTAATTTCTACACATCCTTTATTGAATATTTTTTATTACAAGTACTGGTCTAATCTTTAATATCATGTTCTTGGTGCTTATTTTATACCATATAGATCTTTCTTTAGTCTACAAACATAATATTCTCTTTTGATAGCTAAAAACCTTTAAGTTATTCTATATAGACTTCCCCTTCTAGGTTCCCATTCTAGAAATTGGACTTAACATCCATTTGATAGACTTTGATTTTTTTATAAATAGAGAATGTTAGAAACATTTTTATGGCTTCCAATCTAGCAACTGGAGCAAATGTTTCCTCAAAATCTATATCTTCAACTTGTGTATATCCTTTGCACACCAATCTAGCCTTATTCCTTAAAATAGTTCCATCTTCATTGAGTTTGTTTCTAAAGACCCACTTTGTACCTATTACATTTTTATTTTAAGTTCTTAGAACTAATTCACAAGTTTTTTTTTCTTTTCAATTTGGCTTAGTTCTTCTTCCATGGCTTTTAGCCAATTCTCATCCTTGCTAGCTTCAACATAGTTGTTAGGCTCAATTTCAGATATTAGAGCAAAACTTACCAGCTCCTTACTTGTTATAACTCTTCTCCTTATTTGAACTCCTTCATTTTTATTCCCAATGATCTACTCTATAAGATGATCCTTTTGAACAAATCTTGTAGATGGATTTTCATTTACTTCCTTAGGATCTTCATTAGCTACTTCCTCTTTAGACTCAAATTATTCTTCATAGATGTCTCTATCATATTTAATAGGTTTCAAGCCTTCATCAACCTTGACATTGATACTCTCTACAATATTATAGAGCCTTTTCTTGTAACATATGTAGGCTTTAATTTGGGTGGAATAACCAAGAAATATTCCTTCATCACATCTTAATTCAAAGCTTCCCAAGTTATCTTCTTTTCTCCTAATGTAGTATATGCTACCAAATACTCTAAATTACTTGACAAAGGAAGGTTTTCCATACCATGGTTCATAGGAGGTTTTATCACTATTTACCCTCAATCAAACTCTATCTAAGATATATACTTCTATTTGTACTAATTCTCTCCAGTATCCATCAGGTAAATTGGCCTCTTTTAGCATTATTCTAGCCATCTCCTTAATTGTTATGTTTTTTCTTTCAACTCCATTCTACTATGGAGTCTTTTCTACAGAGTAGTGCCTTTTGATTCCATGCTTCTCATAGTATTTTATGAACTCATTTGAGATGAATTCACCACCTCTATCATATCTTAAGCATTTGATTTTTTGTCTAATCTCATTCTCTACCATGGCCCTAAAGATCTTTAATCTTTCAAATGCTTGAGACTTGTCCTTAAAAAAGGTTACCCATGTCATTCTTGAGTAATCATCTATTAGAAACATGAAGTATATTTCTCCTTTGGATCCTCTTGTCTTAGTAGGACCATAAAATTTAGTAAGAACTAACTCTAAAGGCTTTGTAGTTGCATACTCATTTGTTTGAAATTTGAACCTTATTTGTTTGCTTTGCTGACATTCCTTGCAAGTAGTGTCTATAGGTTTGGTTATCTTAGTATTATGTCCAACACACTTATTTGAGCTCACTTTTACTAGGTTATCAAAGTTTTCATGACCCATTCTTCTATGTCATAACCAACTCTCATCAACCTTTCCTATTAGATATCTATTACCATTCACTTCACCTAGATTATAAATAGTACTTTTAGTTATTTTCCCTTCTACAACTAATCTTATAGATCTCCTTATATTACAACCTTTTGCATTAAATGTGACCCTGTATCCATTATCACACACTTAGCTGACACTTAGAATATTATGTTTCAATCCTTCAACATAAATGACATCATGTGTAGGTAGTTTTCCATCTATATTAAAGGTTCCTTTACCATGGATTTTTACTATAGTATTATCTCCCAAGCTAATAGATCCTTCCTTACATTCAATCAATTTGATGAAATTTCTCTTATCACTAATCATGTGTTTTGAGTAACCATTGTCTATTACCCATAAATTATGTTCCTTGACATGGAGTGCAATTTCAGCAATCATAGATTGTGAAAATTCATGATCTTTTACTTTCCACACATCCTTAGGTTTCTTGTTTGGCTTATTTTTATCTTTTTCAAAGACTTGTGAACCTTTGTTCACACTGAGAGGCATGATGTTCTTTTCACTTTGTATTTTTAGTCTTACAAAGTTTGTTCTACATTGTGTAGCTATGTGACCAAAATTATTGCAATTATAACATATTAAATTTGTATCTAACAAGGGTGGAAATGAATTTATGATCATAAATTATATTCTTATTTTAGGTATAACTTTACAATCACTAGCCCTATGACCAAATAGATTATAGGTATAACAATAACCATAATAAAATGAGGAATACCTAGTCATAGAATTTCTTTGTGCAGGATGAGGAGGTCTTCCTAATTTTGGATTCTTCAAGTCTTTCACCCTTATGTAACCTTTTGCATCAAATACCTTTGTCTTATGCATCTTCCTTGAGTTTGTAAAGATTGACTCATTATTTTTCTTATTTTCTTCAAGCTTCTTTTCTCCTTCAGCTTTCTTCATATCAGTAGTGTTTGTCTTTGTATCTATGGAGGCATTCATGCAAGATTTTTCTTTATTTTTTCTTGATTCTCCTTTTGCTTTGAAGTTATCATATAAATTTGTAGATGTACTAGTTATGGGACTTTTCCCTTTTTCAAAACCAAGACTAGATTTCTCCTTTGATGGATTATGAGAGTTGATCAATTCATCAAGAATTTCTAAACATCCTTTTAGCTTTAGACCTTTATTTATTTGTCCTTTAGCTTTTCAAGTTATTTTTTCAAAGCCACTATTTATGCTTCTAACTTCATTTATTCATCAAATTTAGACTGTAGTTTAAATTTGACTACATCTTCTATTCTTTTAGCCTCTTCAACTTGTGTCTTTAGGATAACTACCATCTGATCAAATTTTTCAAGACTTTTAGATAGTTTTTTAATCTCTTTTTGTTCCTACTTCTAATTTAAGTTCTCTTTTCTCATTTTTTCAATTTCATCTAGAGCACAAATGAGTTCACCCTCTAGATCTACCTATCCTTCCTCTTCTTTATTAGAGTCTTTAACTTATTTTTTTCTTGATTCATAGAAGTTGATTCTAATGTCATGAATAGGGATTCATTTACCTTAGCCACAAAGGCAAATCATGTTCATCATCTGAGCTATTACACTCATCCAATGAATCACTATCTTCTTTTCTGTACAAGCCCTTCTTATTTTTGAAAATGTTCTTCTTGGAGTAGTGGAGTTTCATCTTTTTACTATCCTCTTCTTGCTTAAGGTTATCTTTTTTTTTATAAGGTCATTTAGAAAAAAAATGTCCTACCTTACCATAGTTAAAGCATTTAAAGGGTAACTTACCTTTGTATTTTCTAGACCCTCTTTTTAATTTTCTAACAAAGTTAGCTTCTTATTCATTAGTCTCTTTAGATCTAGATGTATGTGTTTCTACTTTTACTTATTTGGCTACTTTGAATGAATCTTTTCTCTTGAAAGTGTCTGCTTCTCCCATTCTCATCTCATAGGTTGTGAAGGTTCCATGTAACTCATCAATAGTGAGTTTATCTAGATATCTTGCATCCTCTATTATAGAGATTTTAGAGTCATACCTTGATGGCAGAGATATTAAGACTTTTTTGACAATGACAAAATCTTTCATCTCTTCTTCAAGTGTTCTAATTACATTGACTATTTCATCTACTCTAAGGAGGTAGTCTATAATTTTCTCTTCATTAATTTTAATACTTTCAAACTTGCCTTTGTATGTTTTTAGCTTGGCCCACTTTACCTTATCATCACCTTCATAGATTATCTTCAACTTTTTCTAGATATCTTATGAGTTTTGACAATTCATTGCTATGACAAACTCTAAGTTAGACAATCTCATATGCCTTCTTTATAGTCTGATCAATAGGAGTCGTATATCCATTTACAATAGACATCCACACATCAAACCCTATGAAGATAAATATGATTCCATTCTAAAACTCCCAAATGCATAGTTTGATCCATCAAAGAGAGGTTATTTATTTGAGGAAGAGCCTTCTTTACTATCCATTTATGCTCAATATTCAAGATCTACCTGATCTGATTAATGTTCTTCTAAGGAACCAAGGCTCTGATACCTATTGTTAAAACACAACTATCTACTAAGAGGGGGCTGAATCAGTAGATTTGATTGAAATTTGTCCTTTAATACTTTTAATGTAAATTAAAAAGTATATATAGAGAGATAAAACACATATAAATAGACATAACACTTAGTGTATGTGGAAAACCCAATATGGAAAAAACCATGATGAGAATGGCTACTAAAATCTACTATTTAAATCTAGCCTCACAATAAAAATCTCATTGGTTACAATGTTTAAGGGCACCAACCCTAAGGAGACACCAATCCCCTTATTTAAGAACACCTACTCTAAGGAATCACCTACTCCCTAACTGAGCACCAACTCAGCTCTTCTAATTTCACCTACCACTCAAATCTATTATGGAGCTACAACTCTAGATTACAAAATTGATTCAAAAATGAGTCAAATTCTATGTTACAAACCTATTCTATAATTTTTCATACTCTTTACTTATTCTCTCTTCTTCTCTACCTCTCTACCTCTCAATTTGACTTCATTCCACACTTAGTTTGTATCCTAGATCTCTCTCTCTCTCTCTCTCTCTCTCTCACACACACACACACATATATGCATTAGATCTAGGTCTTACATCTTCTCTATGTTCACACTTGGTCATTAACATATCATGTTCCATTCTTGGAATTAGTTCATATTTATTTAATGATAGGTTTCCCACTTCTTGAATTCACACACCACCACCATATTTCTCTATTTTTAACTATATTTAGCATATATTAGGATCTAAGGATCTAGTTTTGATGCACATGCAATATTACACAATTTTGACCAATCACAGTGATTTATATCATTTTGTGTCATATAATGCATCTTTCCTAAGTGTTTCATCACTTGACCATTGAGATGAAAAAATATTTAAATACTAATCATTGATATTTAATTTTTTTCTATGATCTGATGATCATCATTCAATTGACTTAACTTTAAAATGTAATTTTTAGATCAAAATTTGATAGGCTCATACACTTTGTTAGATATTTGCAAGCTTCTAAACTGTAACATTTCAAATTTAGAATGCATCTATATAACTTTGATCAGATCTCCCTCATACCATTATATCTTTAAAAGTGGCATAGACTTTACCTCTATTTATCATTAAACATCAAGCACTTGATCTCATCTCATTAATTCTTGATACTTTGAAACATATATGCATCATTGATCTCCTCAAATTGCATTGGTCTTTAACTTTCCATACATCAAACACTTTGACAAATTTAACTCCATGCACTCTATTGATCTTTATTGCATGATCACATGCTCACCATTATATCCTCTGATAGATTAATACACTCATTGGATCTTTGTCTGACAAGATCTCATGAATGTAACACATGTCACTAGCATGTTCACTCTTAGTTACCTTTGACATATTAAATTTGTTGTGTGTCATTAGATCTACATTAGGTAATTAAGTGTTAATCATTGATCAAGCTTAAACAAATCTTAAGTCAAGGAATTAGGAAATATTAAAGTATTTGATCACTGCTCCAAGCTAGTAATCACTAGGTCAAAGTGGATGATTACATAATGAGGAAGAAGGTTTAAGTTATAGCTTAAGTGACCAGTTACCACCAATATCTAGTCAACATAAAAATAGAAATGTATGTGAACACCATGACTAAAACTCATAAGGTTTTACTATGAAACCCTAGTAATGTCTGAGAGCCAAGATAAATCATTTATAAGATCATTTATCTTCATCTAAACATATAGACCATGTATATGAGATGAACTAGAAAAACCCATAACATATCTTCTATCAATTTCTCCATAAACCTCTATAAATGGTCTCTATAAAAGCATGACAACTTTATATGATAATATTATAACTTATACAATGAAATTGTAAATCATGTTCTTCTCTCCATCAATCTTACCTAATCCTTTGACATAAATGACATCCATAATGCCAACAATCTCCCTTTTGACATCAATGACAATCATATTGTTGACAATCTCCCTTTTGACATCAATGATAATCATATTGCCAATAAGACCATCTTTTAGTCTTAATGATCATTCATAAAACTTATCTCCTATTTCCAAAAACCAATGATTGTAAATTTAAGATAGAACCCTTCCTCATATACCATGAATAGCATATATTCTCATGAAAATGGTGCACATGCCAATGAGCACTTATACAACCTTCTTAGGTAGACAACTCTTCATTTTATACACTCGAGAAACCTTGAAACACTTTTTCAAGCCTTTTCTTGTAACCCATGATCTGAAACTTCATGCAGATAATTAAAACAACTTGACTCACATTTTTTAATGTTCACCTTCTCACCCATGTCATGGAGACTTATCATTATACCCCATCTGACCACCATCTCTCTTCTTGCTTTTTAAGATTTGACCTATAAGTCTCATTAGGCCTTGAATCTAACCTTCTAGCCACCACGTAGGCTTCACCTTGAAACTCTCATGTGTTTCAATACCTCTTGTGTATGCTCAAGCAATCTCATACACTCACTCTTCTTTAGAACTTCAACATAATATCTTTGAATCTTATTAAATATCTTCAGAGCTCAGCTAAGGATATTTTTAGCTCACTCAAAGCATCTTCAAAATTACTTACATAGATATTCAAAGCATACATCTTCTTCTTCAGAGCTTACATATTTCATCATGCTACCTACACATACCTTCTCACAAGGTTGAGACAAAGCTTTACAAGTTACTTGACATACTGACCTATACTTAATCATGTTGAGATTAATGATATAACTAACACTCATCACTCTTATATCACACTTCTTAGCCATAATATAAGAGGGACTATCAGTCTAATAATTGTAAGATGGCTAAGAAGAGTGGCTTGGAGATCTAGGAATCTCCTAAGTTCATGGTGTTTTGAGAGCCCTATAGAAAGGGGTGACTCCATTATGATTCATGGAGACACTCTTATATAATTCTAAGCATGAGGTTACAATTAAAGAAGGATTCATCTTAAGAGGATTCTAAGTTGTCTATGTTGTAAGGTATGACTTGTTTTTATTTGTAGCTTGTATGTATATGACAAGGTGAAAGGATTTTTTATTAGTATAAGCATTGATTATAGAGATCAATTAATGAGGAGTCATGGTATGGAATGCAATTCTGATCATAGGATTGTTTCTAGAAACATATAGACTATAGATTGGCCTATAAGACCAATGTAGTCATAAAGATAATTTTTATGTTGTTAGAGCTAGAAGTGTGATGAAAGCTTGTGTAGTTGATTGGCATACAAATAAATTAAGAGGAATGTGAATCATGAGGATAAATTATATACAATGTCACTATTGATAAAATAGGTATAAGGAGGGCATAACATAAGAAAAAGAAGTGAAAAGTCTAAAAGTGCATACAGACCTATCATAGGTAGAATAAGAGAAAAAGCATACTTGTGATGTGGGAAGTGATAAAAGTATGATACAATGACAATGTTTTTGTATACATGTTAAAAATGGTTTAAGAGTCTTGATGACTCAAGTGATGAGCATAATATATGAAAATAAATGGGGAGTACCTAATTCTTTAGTTAGTGTTAGACGTGGGGTAGCCTAGTGAGTGATCAAGAATTTGATCTCTATCAAAGACAAGGTAAGTCTTCCTATGTATCTAAATTCATTTGAAAAAGTTAGCATGGAGTTATGGGGAGCATGTTTCTAAGATGCTTCATAATATTCTCATGATTATGCTTGTGAGTGATTACTGTAAAATATGTGATTTTAGATACTACATGTGTCTCTTTGTCTTTAATGTCAAAAAAAGGGAATCAGTTGAGAAAAGGCTATTTTCAAAAAAGAGCTAAGTTCTAGGATAAAGTTTAGATTGGGGAGAAGTAGCCTATTTAGAGATGTTTCTGAGAGTTATTTTCATCTTGTGACTCAATAGGAAATCATGGATATAGGGGGAGATTTGTAGCTCTATGTTGTGAAGTGTCAATACAATGATATGAAGCATGGTTTCTTAAGATACAATTCAAGTGTTTTAGATTTTATCTATAACAATTGACATGAGCCTAAGGTGAGTTTTTTTCAACATTTCATTATGTTGTTTATTGAAGTTTAGATCCAAGGATCATAAGGTAGTTTGTGGAAGACCCTTTGTCATTAATGTCAAAAGGGGGAGAATGATTAGATGGGAAAAGTACCATTTTGAAGTAATTTTAGATTGTAGTATGTTTTCCATCAATGTGTTATAAATTAATGACAAAGGGGGATTTTTTTGGTATGTTGTCATTAATGTCAAAAATGTGCTACATATAAAGGTATAATGGTCATTGATGTCAAAGATATGTTGGGTCAAGTACTTGAGCATGGTAGTAGTACAAAGAGAGTGTTGATTCATGAGTAAGTATTTTGGATATGATTAGCTTGTTGAAAGTGTGTTCTCAATTGGTAGCATGATGTTGTCAAAGGTTATTAGTGATCATAGGTTTATGCCAAGGTTTATGTCAAAGTATAAGAGAAGAGTGTGGTCATAAGAGTTTTCATGAGTAAGGTCATTCATGAGAGAGATATTATTACATGGATGAGAGTTATCATGAATGTATGTGCATAATTTATGACATGAAGAGTGTTTTAGGGTGAGCCACATAAATAAAGAATTGTCATTAAGATATTGTTGTCATTAAAGGATATTATCATGAAAGAGAATTTAAAGGCAAGAGAGAATTTGAAGGCAACTTATGCCTTATGGTTGCATAAAGATGTCAAGTCATATAAATCTTGGTCAAGTGATTTTAGGTTTATATGAGGTTTTGGAAGATTTTTATCATAAAAAAGAGATTGGTGTAGTGATATTAATGTGTAGTGATGTCTTATGACTACTTTATTGATTTTTTGTTGAGGTCATGACATGGAAAGAATAGGTTAAGGTTTCAAGTGCATTGGAAGCTTGAGCCTAGTCATAGAATGGTGAAGATATGAGCTGGTGACATGATGAGATGATTGAACTTAGGAATGTGAGAGGTTTTTAAGGTTGTATTATCATTATAATATGGTTTGGATACACTCATAAATGTCTCAAAGTAGGTCTTTGAATGTATGTCCTTCAATTTTTGTCTACATGTAGACCATTCGTAAGCCCTACCTAGATTAATGAGGCATGAAGATAAGATTTCAAGGTGAATGTATGAATGATAGTATGGATATAGGTAAGTAAAGTTTTTTTATGAGTTATTATGAATTTTTAGGTTGTGTTTTTTAATAAAAGCCATAAAGTGGTTTTGATGTTTATCAAGTGCACAAATTGAAGGTATGAAAACCCGCAAAGGACATTCAGGTGTTCATTGGCATGTGTAACCTTTGCATGGGAACTTGATATATTAAGGAGATATGGGTAAGGGTCATGTGTTATATATATATAGTCATTGGTTTTGTATTTAATGGCCAGCCCTTTATGAATAATTGCTAACACAAAAACCTATGTTAAACCTCCCTTTAACCCTAATAAGGACCTAACATGAAATATCTTATTAAAAACAGCCTATAATGGTCTTAAATGACTATAAAAACTATTATATCTTGTATTAAACTCTTTAAGGTACCTTCAAGTGGTAGTGGTTAGTCAGATGAGAGAGAAAATGCATAGATATAGGCTTGTTTATGAAGAATTTGTTATTGTGGTCAAAAGTTACATTGGTCAAGCAAAGAAAATGCATGGAATAAGGAGATAGATACTCATACTACATTATATTGAAGTTTTATATATATTTTCCACCCTTATAATTTTTTAAACTAGTATTTCAAGTTAGGCAATCATTAATAGGCCTAATGAACCAAACAGTGAAAAATTTAGGCAACAATGAGAAGATGAATTGGAATGTGTTTTCATGATATATTGATGAAACCAAGTTCATGGATTTTTTTTTAAGACTTTTAATTCATATATATTCTTTGAATAAGTTTTAGAGGTCAGTGAATATGATGAAAATTTGTTCACAAAATGACATGTTTAGTTTAGTTTGGTCTATGAGATATAAGGTCATGAGATTGGTTTGAAAGACCAAAATTTTGCTATTAGACCATATGAATTCTGTGTTTGAGGATATTATAAAAATTTCATAGAATATTTTGAATTCATCAGTGATATTTTAAAGTTTCTACACATGTGTTGGAGTTCCAAGTCACCATGACTGGTCTTTGAGGAAAATTGATAGTTCTAAGTAAGCAAGTTATAGAAATGATCTTGAGCCTTTATGTCTTGAGTGAAGGTATTAAAGGAATTTGGGGATGATCTTTAAGTAATTTTTTATATTCCTACATGTTTAATTTTTCTTTATTATTTATTAAGAGTGTTTTAACTTTATTCTTTCAAGACATATTTTTTACTATATACATGCCTAATAGGGTAGTTTGTTCTAAAGAAGGTTTCAAGTTATGAACAAAGGATGTAGATTTAAAAAAGAATGGAAGAGGTCAAAATATTTATCTAAATAAGTGGTTTAATGGTTTTTTATTATTATATAATACCATCAATTTCAATAATATCAAGTCTTAATGTTAAGAGAGCAGACCTAATGAAGTAGGTCATTATGAGGCATAAAGGATGAGTAAGACCAATATTGATCATTAAGATAGATTATTCTATATGATTGAATATGATCTTATGGTAAAATAGTTCTTGTAAACCTGCTTTGTATGTCCTAATTACATGACATGAAGGTAATAAATCATGAGAGAGATTAGACAAACTTTTGGTACTTACAGGCCTAATATGGTAATGAACTGCTAAGAGTGTTCTTATGAAGTGGTTAGACCTAAAATGTTTTGTAAACCTTGGATAATGTTAAATGGGTTTTATTTGAGTTATGCTTGAAATAATATTGATTTATATAGAGGTTAAATGTGTTCTAAGGGATCAATTTTACATGTTGCTAGACAGACCTAATGCAATTAGGTCTCCATGAGTCCTAAAAGAGAAATGAGGCCTAATTGAAATGTTGCAGACCAAAAGGGGTCCAAAGTTTGTTTTAATCATGTTCATAAAGTTTTATAAGACCTATTATATGGATAACCTAAGATTTTGAAGGTGTATGGCTGACCAAGTGGTATATGAACAAGAGATTAGTATATATATACAAGAAAGTTTTAGGCCTATTTGGGTAAGCATGCAATGAGAAAAAAATATGGTGTATGGTAGAGTAGAATAAGGTAATGAAACATGTTTTAAAACCTCAGATGGAAGCATTAATTATTAATCAAGTTTTAATTTTATCTACATTAGTGATACATGGTCTAATCAAAGTTGATGAGGGTTAGACAAACAAAGAAGTGTGCATGTAATAAGTGAATGGATTGATAAATAAATGAGCCTAACGAAGTTAGGTAGCATGTTGTAAACCCTTAAAATAGAGTAGAGAATAATTTCATGATAATCATATATGTGTTTTTTAATTGAATATCATGATCATATGACCTATTCTATCTTGATGAGGGCTAGTTGAGTGAAGAATCCTAGAGGCAATTTTGAGAGAGATCAAGTGGAGTAGAGTTGAAAGAGTGATCATTTTATATTGAGAGATAATTAGAGTTACATCAAATATGTGTTTCTAATTTATGATAGTGAATAGATTTCAAGTAGATTAGATAGAGAGCTGAGTAGAAGAATAGAATAAAGAAGTGTCATTGGCTAAGTTGGTGCTTGGTCAAAGAGGGAGTTAAAGTTTCCTTGGAAGTTGGAGCTTATAAAATTGGTATTTATTGAGTTTGTGCTTGGTTAAGAAGGATTTAGATTTAACTTGTAGGTTGGTTCTTATAGATGTGTCCTTAGCCTTCTAGCAAGTGGGTGATTGCTAAAGTCAATTAGGTGCTTGATAAATTTGGGGTTGGTGTTCCATGTTTGGTTGGTTTTCAACTAAATTTGATACATTGTCTTATAAGATAGTTTGTCCAAGCTTTATTTTAGTGAGTTTTATTTTCCATGAGGGTTTTCCATATATGTGATGTGTTATCTTATTTGATGCTCATGTGATTGGTTCTTAATGCATAGTTAGATCATTGTGTTGCTTTCATAGTTCATATATGAGTGTATGTAATTATTTGAAATTTTTGAAGATTTATTCACCCCCCCTCTTAGTCATTATGCTTCCAACATTATTATCCCCTAACTTTCTTCACTTAACTTTATCAAAACATGTTCTCCGCATTTACATTAGATATCACATTCTCAAAATTTAACAAGAGAGTTTTATAGATACATGTTCTCCACACTTACACTAATTTTAAATTCATTATATTTAATAGTTATATGATTAAAATACATATTTATGGCAACATTCTATAAATTGGTATTGTTATTATTCCCAAATTTTAGATTGAGACATATATGCAGTGTAAATTATATGCAAAGGGCACTAAAAATTGAAAAATCAAATCATTTTCTAGATTTCAAAAACTATTATGGATTGTTATCATACCTAGGATGGATTGCTATGGAATTTTATTCAACTAATCTACTATAGTAATTGGTTCACCTATGGAAGGTTGAGTTTATTAAATCACTCAATCTTACCAAACGTATAGTTTAGATTTGATTAAATCATATAAATTCACTATAATTATAGGTTGGATTTGATTAAATCATCCACCCTCACTAGATATATAGTGTGATTTAATTAAATCTCTTACACTCACCAGTTTATGCACATATTTATATTGCATGATTGAGATGAAACAAATTCAATTGTCATGTTGTAACTCACCTTTACACCAATATTGGGGGCATGTGTCCTCTAACACACACACATGCACTTGTAGGTTCATAATTGTCCTAATATTGGCTTCAATACTTCATAATGAGGAATCCTTTCAAATCAAATTACCAAAAGAAAAGATTGCTTCATCAACACATGGGTGTACTCCTAACGTTGCTCTTTCTACTTTCAATCATTTCAAAAAAAAAAAATTGTATATTGCATATGCTAATTATATATTATAACATGATCTTGGTTATAGGTTAATCACTTGAAAAGAGCTCAACCTAGGGTCACACAAAGGCAAGCTGTGATATACACACCTAGGTATGAACTTCTTTCCTTTAAACTAGAAATTTCATTACTAGATCAAAGCAGAGTAAAATATAGATACTAAAATGTAATTTATATATTACCCAATCCTTTACACTTTAAAAATACCTGTCATGGTTTTGATTTTAGATCTAGACCTTCCCATTGTTGAAAGGCCTGCATTCACTATCTCTTTGTGCTTGATTGCTTATCTCTTAGTCCAACCATTATTATTCTGATGACCAAGCCTTTTATAATAAAAAAATATATCTAAACTAAATTATTATCCTTCACTATCAATTTTGGACTTATACTTATTTTTAGTTCTTCAAACACTTGTGTCCTAAGTAGACACATATATCGATGGAAGTGTCCATTTTCTTACAATGTGTCTAGTACCAAAAATTCATCCAAATTTCAAAATAAATGTATCTAAAAGGTCAACCTAAGTTATTTAATGCAATATATTTCCCAAAAATATTTGTATGTATATAATATTAACCCTCATTCATTCATCACCTAGTAATAACATACAACTCATAATGAAATATACCAATAAGCACTCAATCAAGAATTCAAGTGAGAAAATATACCCTATTTTTCCTTATTTCCATATTAGTCATAGAAGTAGTATTTATATAGGTCTGAATCATTCAAATAGTATCTCATGAGACATATTTTCTAAGTTAAAATCTAGGTCATGCATGTCTTTTCTTATCACACATTTCACACTTATACACACATAAGATAGCACATAGGAGAGAACTACATCAGTTTGAAACCCTCTTTAGAGTATTAGATATGTAAGCAATTCCCATTAGTAGAGGGGTCTTTAAGGGTAGCTAGACATCATGATCATATTAACCCATTTCCCTCACAATCACTCTAGGGTGAAGAGATAAGGTTTGATCATTTGACAAAAAACAATATCCTATGCATGATCTGAAGACATTAGAGGAAAGGTGATGTAAAACTTATAAGGATCCATTTTTTCACATCTAAATCAAGTTAATATTTTTTACATGATACTTGTAATATATTTAAACATTTGCATCAATGTAATTATACAACTATGATACAAGCATCTAAGGCCACATAAAAGATATTTCTAGAATCTAATGATTATTATAGGATCATCTTCTAATCCACTTCCATTATGTTTCTACTTAAACCTGCATGCACATAGTAAACCAGCTAAGTATCATTAGTTCTAATTTATTTAACTATTTATCAATAGTTTTGTTGTACTATTTTTTAGCAATATTAGTTGTATAAATTTAGAATATTATTTTTTTGTGTTTTTAATTAATTAGCCTAATTTTTATATTAGTTCACCACCCTTGTGTAAAATCTGATTGAACTTTATTAAACCTAGATACCCCAACATATCTAAATTTAGGGTTAAATATGTGCATTGATTCACATCATGTACCTCTTTAATATATAGGCTTATTTAGTTCTTATAATAATGATGCTTACTACTATGTGCCTAATTAATATATTTATAATGACATTACGCTTCCATGTTATACATTATATATGTTATATATAGGATTTCATGACATATACATTATTATGATGATATATTATGCACATGTTGACATGTTTCTACATGATTAAATATTTATACATGACTTTATATAGTTAGCTCTTTCTTTTGAGGTAAGTGACTCACAAGATACACCCTTCATATCAAAAGGGGGGCATATCAGTGGGCTTATCATAGAAACACAAGCCTCCATGAATAAGAAATTTATATTTTTTGGAAAAATTACAAATTTTAAAGATTCATAGTGATTCATATATTAGATTTGGTTAATATGTGAGAAATATATTTTACACATTAGTACATATTTTGGGGTATATACCATGCACATTCACTCACTTTACAAAGACATTAATTATAGAGAACATATTCATATATACTTGAGTTGTATGCCATGCAAGTACACATTATTTATAGGAATAAATTTTCTAATATTTATAATATATATGCATAACATTCTATATTTATTGGCACTAATTCAATGAGGCATGATATTTTTTCATGCACATTTACATTTTTTACAATGAGAATTATTATATTTTTGATGTGAAATATGAGTAACTTTGAATTTTTAAGTCTATTTGTAGTGGTTGATTCATGTTTTTTGAATTAGTGTATGTTGAGGTTTAGTGATGTATAACTACCATGGAATTAATTATAATGAACCCATTATGTGGTTCCCACTTTACCATATTTGGTACAAGATCAAATATAAATTAGTTACTTGATAGGGTTGGGGCATTTATCTTCCCAACCCAATGGCTTTCATAGTTGAAAAATTTGGGGCACAATCAACCCAACTTTCCATGTGATTCAAAAAACATGCATAATTATCTTATACTTTAACAAGGAAGAATCATCTCTAACAAGTTACATGGAAACCTAATTACACCCACATATAGGTTTTCTCCTTCCTTGATCTCAAGTTTCAAATTTCAATTATAGTTCATATTTCAAATTTTTCATATGGACATTGACTACTACATTTTCATTGCATGTTTTCTTAGGTAAAGTTACACATTTGGATCCATCTCCCAAAGACAAAGTGTGTTAAACACATGTAGGTATTATTTACACTAGAGTTAATTATGAATTATAGTTAAATATAATTAAAAATGTAAACTATTAAAATTTTATCTAGGATGATATATAAGACCTAATACAATAAGTACATAAATCTACATAATTCATAGAAATTATAAATTGGTAAAACTATAAAATTATGTCTAGTGTTAAATAATTATCCTTAAAACTAATTTATTTTGGACTATGTTAACTTCATATAATATGTGAATATATTAGAAAACCTAAAAAACAAAAATTCATCATAAAATAGTGTCTTTATATCTATTGGGACAAGTTTATAGGAGGCAGACAATAACATAGTGCATCATTGTCCCCTATTGTAACTTTGTCTTACTACACTATGCAGTAGATCTAAAAATCTAGGTTTTTTTGCCTACTATTGATTACGATCTATTTTTTAGTGGATCTAAAAATTGACACGTGAAATACCTATAAAATCACAACCCTATTCTTTCATAAGAACACCAAAGATATCAAATGAAAAAAGGTTGTAAATATGAGGGAAGTGGGAATGGCCAAGCTATCCTTAGAAAACTTCTTGTTGACTGAGTGCTACCTACATAGCCCAAAGGGCCTTAGGTCAATGTAGTTATCCATTTAAGAAATATAATTTAAATGTAACTAAAAAAATTGATTATAATTCTTGAAAAAGGATATCCTCAACCTATATTAAACAATGTTAGACTTTGTCGAGGACTATAAAATTGTAGTAAGATTGCAATATAGGTCTTTATTTAGAAAATAGATGCTTTTAAAATCATAAAAGTGATGGTTTCTATTAATATCTAGGTTTTTTCAAGTGTGACCATTTATGTGCTTTTATAGATATATATTTATAATATTTGTGATGGCATACCTATTAACATGCATGGTAAATCCATCAGGAATCATGTCATTTTAAAAAGATAGTCATTAGAGCATGGAGACAAGTCTTCACTACTAGATAAGTGTGCACCTATCTATATAGTGTGCACTTGTACAAAAGGAATAAATTCTTCTAAAAATAGATTGATAGTAAAGTGTATGATTAATAGGGATAAAATAGGGAAGTCCAAAATATGTTTTCAATAATTTCAAGACTTTGAAGGCATTATCAAAGATTGTAAATTATCAAAATGGTGAATTGTCTAAGAAAAATAAAGGTGTCAAGGATAACCATTTTCAATAATTTATTGGTTAATTTTAGGTGTCTACATTTTCCAACCCCTTTATTTTATTTATTCATAAAATTATTAGAGTAAAATAAATACAAACCAGAGTGTTATACTTACTTTATCTTTGTCATGGAGATGTGTATGCCCCCATGTTAAGGCATATGGATAAGTGTTGAATATGTGCTGAATTAAGAGTGATCACATCTAAATTTTAAGAATTAGTGCATATTATTGAGTTTGAAATATTATATGATCTAACCCTCATTGATTAATCTATAATTATTAAAGAGATTGAAACCAACAAATTGGTTCACTAAAGTGAAACCAAGACATGGAGCTTCACTAAGATTGAATATTAGATCACTTGTTGAACTAAAAATAAGAGGTTATAAGTAGTGCACAACTCACTAAATTACAACCAATACATGGAGTGGCACTAAACTCAAAGGTGGTCCACTTGAAATATATGAATCACACCATTATAGATAGATTTAGATTCATACTATAACATTTTTGAAACTTTAGAACTTGGAAAAAATTGTTCTAAAATTTGTAGAGTAGTAGCTTGGACATAAATGCATATCATGCCTCTTTTACTATATAGAGTGCCAATTTTATCTTTTGAAATTTTTTTGATACATGTTAATTGTCTTAACACAAGTGTGTATGTGTTTGATTAGATGTAGGTGTGAAGTGTGTAAGTAAGCCAAATACCCCCAAAATCTGAAAATTATAATATTTGGTTATTGGAAAATGTCAAATTTGAAATGTATTTCTTGTGAAATCTTAGATATAAGCCCATTATAATTCCCTTATTTTGAGATGAGGGTAATTACCTGCAAATCATATTTCTCAAAATAAAAGTGAGAATATGTTTGAAAGATATAATCTTGTAATAACATTTTTAATACTTGAATTGTATTGAAATATTAGAGATATAGCATTGAATCATATGAAGGTATTGTTTAGTGCATTGCATCATTTAAATTTAATATATAATTGAATTAGTGAATGAAGCATGTAAATAACTTACAAGTGTTCAAAATATATTGTAAACATAGTATTTGAATATATGAAGCATTGAAGCACATAAGTAGTAGTATGTGCATGATATGTATCATGGCACCATAGATATATGTAAAAGATATGTAGTAGTGCATAATAAGAATCATAGAACCATAGTATCCAATAATTAATATGTAATTAAAGTCACATAATTTCACACAAGAAGGCACAAAGGCCACATATAAGGGACATGTAAAATGTCACATAGAGTTAGAAAACTTTGCATTTCTATCACACTTAAGGCCCAAATATTAAATATAAAGGACATGTAAATGTCACATAAACATAGAAGGCCAAGGTCCACATACATATTTCATGAATATTCCATAAAATCAAGAGTGTGTATTTTCAACATACACAAGGCCAAGGGCCACAAACATTATGTTATGTAAAGAACTAAAATATGAAAAAAAACATATAGAAATTGGAACTAGCATATTTTGATCATATGTATCTATGTCCCTATTACTAAATATCATATTAATCATGACATGTGTAAATGATGAATGAAAAAAATACATTTTTTTTTATTATATCCCAACATAGAAAAGAGGTTGTGGATAAATACAACCTATTAAAAAAATTATATACAACATTGAGATGTCCCCAACTGAGTAAGGTTGTTGGGTAAAAGGCTAGCCCAACATAAAAACCATGTTAAAGTATGTCTTAGCTGAATATTTGATTGATATTTGAATTTGATTTTTATTTCATGATCAAAAATTGTATAAAGGGTCCATGTGACTATGTTGCATTTGAAAATAGAGATTGAAAATGCACAAGGATAGGTCACTAGTAGGACATGTGTACAATGAATTATTGTCTAACTAGTGTGATTTTATCCTAATTGACTCATACAATAATTTATTATCATGATAGCTTCTTATGTGTATGATTTATTTTTAATGTTATATAAATATTTCATGTTTTACACTCAAATACCTTGTGAGAAGAATTATGTATCAAAAATATAATGAAATATGTTATGTAATGAACATAAAGATAGATGGCATATGCAAATATGTTATCTAGAAACATGAAAATATATTTTTAGGTCATTATTTTTAATTTTTGTAAATATTTTAATTTTTTTATAATTTTTAAAATATATGAATATTTTTGTATTTTTTCCATATTTGAATAGTAAAATATGTATAAGTGAAATTTGAAAAAGTTTTGGAAAACAAGGTAAGAAACAATGTTTTGAAATGGAATAAAGAGAGGGAGATTTAAATAACCCTCAAAAAGATATTAAAACAAAGCATAGTAAGTAATAAGGCAAAATGAAATTCCCCTAATATAGGTGTATATGTAGCATGGATGGAAAGCATGTCCATGTGACCTCATGTAAAAGTAGATTGATGTGAGAATGAAAGTAAAAATGAGAGTTAGAGCATGTATATATGTGAAATAATGAGAAAATGAGTTGGCATGAATAATTTGTATTGAAATATTAGTAAGATATTATCTTGGGTTGTTTGAATTGATTTGAAAAAGACAAGGAAGTAAGTGCCCCACAATGACAAATAGAGCCAAGGGATATTAAAAAAATTGAAATAGTTGTAGACTAATAAGTAATAAAATCAAATATCAAAGAAACTATGCATAAGTAGGTACCATTAAAGGAAGATAACTAATTATTTGGTTTGAATAAATCTCCCATGGAGTATCTACATAAAATTATTAACCTACCTTAATTATTTGACAACCCACATACTTGAATGGGTTTTCCAAGTGTAAAACTTTGTAATTCATTATAGTGTACCACATGTGCCATGTTTGCATTAGATTCTCTAGATTATATATGCTTATTAGTGTGATGATAGATTGTAATTTTGTTCTCCTTATAAATTTTAACCACTACACTATCATGGTAAAATGTGAGTGCATCATAATTAGTACAGAGTGTAGTTCCCTTTGATTTTTTCCATGATCTCCCAATAATAGCATTATATTATTGTAAATTAGGATCAAAATGATATAATTTCAAACATGATTTTGGGATAAGTATGATTAGTATTGTGATAGTTCCAATGTAGTGTGTGGGACATGTAGATTGATTTAGAATTTGTGTGCCATACCCAATATTTTTTAGAAAAGCAATACTACGTATGTTAAATTTTTGGAGATGTGTCACCCCAATGTTGGTACATTGTTTATAATCCATAAATAAATTTATAATGAGAGGATATAGATAATAAAAAATCTACTTTGGTAACTCTTGTGTGACTACCTTTATAAGAGGATTATTTGATTATTAGTTTGAAATGCCTTTATTAAAAAAAAAAAATTAACATACCACAATATTGTTTTAATTATTGTATTGTTAAATTTTACCTTCTTTGCACTTGTACTTGTTCCTTATAATGTATAATCATGTTTAAACTTAAATTAAGATGGGTCGATATAGTATAGGGTTAAGAATATAAAAATGAACAAGCACAAGGGTGATAAATATATCTATAGTAAGAAAATTAATTATAAATTCAAATAACTAATATTCTAAATTTAAATATTAAGATATATTAAAAATAGTAAGCACAATTATTGATTGATAAAATAATGAAATGAAAATGAGTACTTAGTTGATCAATTATTTGCATGTGGATATGATATGGAATAAGTTATAAATATAGTATATCAGTGCCATAGATCAGTCATCAAATTTTGGAAATTTAACCTCTTTATCTTTAGACACTTACATCAATATTGGATAATTATATCAATGTTTTTGTCTAACCTAGACATGGGTGTCCTATACCAAATGCCTACTGGATCTATATGTTACCACCTAGTATATTCTAGGTTCTATGTCATCTTCACTCTAGTATACTCATATTTAGATCATGGGTTATCATTACTTGTAAAATATTAAAACCTTAGTTCTTCATCTTCATAGTGACTATGTGAAAAATGGGTTAGTGGGATCATGGTGTTGATCTAACCCAAAAGGTCCCTATGTTAAAAGGTGATTCCTACATATCCACTCCTCTAAAGAAGACTTAGATTGATGTATATTTCCTTTACGTTTTGGATTGTGTGTGTAAAAGGAATAAATATGTGTAAATCAAGTACAATAGTGACTTAGTTTGTAACTTGGTAAATATGGCTCATAGAGTGATCCTTCATTACTTCAGACCTATATAAGTGTTGTCCCTATGACTGATATAGAAATAAAATAAAATAGGGAAGTTTTTACTCACTTTAATTCTTGATTAAATGTTTTTGGTAAGTTGCATTATGATTTGTTAGGTTTGTGTTGAGTGTGAAATGAATGAGGGTTTATATATATATATATATATATATATATATATATATATATATATATATATATATATATATATATATATCCCTTTTGGAAATATATCACATTAAAAAACTTAGGCTAACCATATGTATATGTTTCATTTGTAAATTTGATGGCTTTATGGTATTATACACTTTCATTAGAATAGGACACTTGCATCAATGTAGGCATCTGATTGGGATGCATTTATCTGAGAAGCATAAATATAGGCACATATCCCAAACTTGTAAAGATAGAAGATAAGTATTTTTACAATACTCTAAGCATGATAGAAGTCCTGAGTCATTAAAAAAAATTAGTCAAATTAAGAGTTAATAAAGTTGGCACAAAGAGATAGTGTATGTGAGCCTTTCAATAGTGGGAAGGTCTAGACTTGAAAGTACACCCATGATATTTATTTTTCATTCACACAATATTTGGGTGTTATATAATTTATATTTAGTATCTATATTTTTCCTCATTTAATCTAATAATAAAATTACTAGTTTAAAAACAAATTGTACCTGGGTATGTATAACACACCTTGCCTTTACTTAATCCCAATTTAAGTACTTTACTAATGACTGACCTATAACCAATAGAATGTTACAATATATAATTAGTGTATATAAACTAAAATTGAAAGCATTTAACTAGAAATATCAAGGTTTATAAATATACATGTGTATCAATACAATCACCTTGTCTTTTGACACCTTGATTTGAAAAGATGTATCATTATGAACCATTTAGACTAATATTAGGACACAAGTTCATATATATATATATATATATATAATTTAAAGTACAAAATTTCCCCCAACCTTAGATAAAAATGATTGTCCACCCGATAGTTGAGACTAGCTCAACCATGCAACCAAATCATATATATATAAAATTTAAAGTAAATAATTTCCCCCAACCTTAGATAAAAATGATTTACCATCTGATAGTTGAGACTAGCTCAACCATGCAACCCAATCATAATTACAACTTAGTGAGCATGAGTTGATCCAAGTCAATCTACACTATAAATATAGAGAGGTTGGATGATGTAATCAATTTCAACATATAAACTTAAAAATATTAAGTGATTTAATCACCTCAACCATACCAAAAGTGAACTAATTATTGTAGTAGATTGGCTCAATAACAATCCATAACAATCAAACTTGGTGAGATAAAGTATGTAAAAGTATTTTGAAATCCAAAACTAATTTTGATTTTATAATTTAAGTGTTCTTTGCATAGATTACACACCTTATATATGTCTCATACTAAAACTTGGGTATAAAAATAGTACCAATGTATAAAATGATGCCATATATATGTATTTAAATCATATAACTATGCAATTTAGCTAGTTTGTAATTCTGTAATTGTGAATAACATATTTTTAGAACATACCCCCACTAAAATCTAAAACTAAGATATGGTATTTGTGGATAAAAATTTTCCATAACATGCCTCCACTATATATATGAATCTGATAAACTATGAAAATGTGTAAAATATGTTTCCCTATAATGCCCCCACTATATATTTGAATCTAGTGAACTATGAAAAAATGTGGAGAACATGTTTTTCTAACATTCCACTAATATATGTCTAAATTTGGTAAACTATGAAAAATGTGGAGAACATGTTTTCCTAACATACCCCCATTATATATCTGAATCTGGTGAAATATAAAAAATATGGAAGCCATGTCTATATGATATGTGCTCATTAATATTCCCCCCATTTTGAAGTGAGGAGAAGTAAGAACTGGTAGTCACCTTACCTCAAAAGGATATGATGACTATATAATATATGAATGTATCATGTAGCATATATGAGTATCATGTCTATGTAGATATATCAATAAGGTACATAGTATGTGATCACATCAATTCATATGATTCATGATGTGAATCATGGCAATGTCTAAATAGTAATAGTATAATCACAACAAGCAATCAAGTAGACACACAAGAGCACTCAAAATCAAGTCAAAAAATAATGGTCCAAGAAGACCTCAATCAAGGGGCATGTTGAAATTCTATATAATCAAAGGGACATGACTTAGTTAAATTTTCACAAAGTAAGAAATGACATATTAAAATGTCTAAAAAGTAAGTAATGACATATTCAAATGTCTTTACAACAAGTAACAACATATAAAAATTTAAAAGTAATAAAACAAAGGCACAGGGGTCACAAACAATGAAGCATATTAGAATGCTCAATAATAAATACAAGACACTCAAAAAAGTGCATAAAGTAAAATCATAAGTAACCATCATAAACATAGCATACTATCCCTTGGGTATGTGTTAGCAAAAAATATCAAGTAAATAACATATTAAGTACAATGTGAAATATATAATAATAAATAAAGGCATATATAAGTATATAATCTCAAACATGATAATGTAAAATGATCATAGAACTGTATAACCTATGTGTATCAAGATAAAAAAAAAATTGAATGCCCCCAATGTCTATATGAAATAAGTAGAATGAAGAAACAACATATTTATAGGAATAGATTGTGTATCTTTGTATACTTGTATCACACTTAAATGATGTGTGAAACACATATGTATATATAAAGTATTGATATGCCATCTAATAACATGAAACCAATAACACAGATGCCAAGAAACTAATAAGAATATGTAGATGTAGATGTTGAATATATATATATATATATATATATATATATATATATATATAATTTTTTGTAATATTTTACCTTACAAATTTAAGTTGGATACTTTACATTATTTTAACTATAGTTAGATGAGGGTAAATAGTGTATAGTGTGTTCCTCCTTACTATTTACATGTGTAATAGAATAACCAATGTTATCATTTTAAATATGGATCAATTTACCTTTATGAGAAAACTATATACCTTGTTTATTTTGGTAAATTTTATCTTCTATTTGATATAACCAAAGAGTTCCCCGTTTAAATGCATATTTTGATGTGATGGGCATTACCCAAACCCTTGTTTAAATTACTTTAAGCCCACAAGCAATTATTGTGATGATGTTTCCCAAAGAGTATTTTGAATCTCTTTTATTATTTAAGTCTTTTATATCAAAGCCAAGTTATTGAAAATGTCTTATATTTCAATTAGCTTTTTTTTGTAGGATCAACATGATTATGCAAAAATTAAGCACTTCCCATAGTTAATGTAATTATCATTTTTTATTGGCATGAATGTTCATTATATGCCATTTGTACTTCTAGATTTTTTAAAGAATGATCTTACAAAGGATTGTTAAATATCTTATGAGTCAAGTGGTCACTAGGTTGTGAACCTAACTCTTTTAGACGATCATCAAATGTAATTTTTTGGTCATCGATAAGGTCTTGGATATTATGTTTCAAGTTAAAACATTTGTTCATAGAATGCCTATAGCCTTGGTGATTATCATAATAAACATTTGCATCATATCCTTTAGGTAGAGGCAGACTGATATCAACCTCTATAGGATGAGAGAGAGATATGAGATGACACTCCACAAGATTAAGGGATAATGAATATGGATATTTAGGTAATCATGTAAATTGTCTCCATGGTGCATTAGATAAGATAAGCTAATTAATATGTTGTGACACCACATTAATTGTGGTAGTTATTTACTTTTTAGGTTTAGGAGGTTTTATCTTGTAACTTGGTTTTATAGTAAATTTGTTATTATATGTATTCATTGTTTTTGATACATACTTATTTTTTTTCAATGAGATAAGTTTCATTTCATAATCACAAACAATTTGCCATAAGTCATCAAAAGATTTGAACTTTTTGAAAATAATGGACTCATGTAATGGGGCAATCAAACCTTACTTGAAGATGTCTTGAATTTATTTATCTACCATTTTATTGGTCATTTTAACTAGCATTGTATTGTAGCTTAAGACATATTCATTGATAGGTTCATTGGTTCCTTATTTTTTTTTTTTCAATTTGGGTTTAATAAACCTTTTCAGTGATATTGATAAAAAAAGTGTGCCAAAAATTAATCTGCAAGATGTTTGAATGCATTTAATGATTATATTGGTAAATCATAGAACTATCTTAGATCATAATATTTTAAACTCATTGAAAATAATTTGGTCAAAATTTTATCATTGGAGGCATAATCAAGGCATGTTGCATAGAAAGCTCGAATATATTATTTAGGATCACCCTTTTCAACATAAAACATGAACTTAGGTGAAACAAAATCATTTAGAAAGGGGTGTAAACATATATATGGTGTAAGAGGCTTATGTAACACCTCTTGTGAATCAATGACATGAAGTAATTTCATATAATTGTGTTAAATATTTTTAACCTTAGTTTGGAAAAGTTGTATAGTTTGGATAATAGCTTGCACCTGTTGGTCTTTAATTTTAGAAATTTGGGAAGTTACCCAATTAGTTGTACCCATAGTTTGATTAGATATAGGCATTGAAACTGGTAATTAGGTTGAATTATTTATGTTTCCCATATAATATGTATCAATGGTAGTTTCAAGGAATAAATTTGTGAACACATATCCCATTCCCCCATTATAATTATGAAGTGATGATGTGCCAAAGGGGTGGGTTGTTGGTACATAGGGATGGCCCATAGCTCTAATAACATTATCAATAGATGTTCATGCTTTTTCATCTATGATTTTTGATTTTTTAGTTTCTAATATGGTTCTTAGGATCTCATTAAGATCTTTAGGTTTTTTATGAATATGCTCATGAAACAATGCAATTACTTATACTCATTCATGATCTATTTATCTATGTTCTTTAGCTTCATTAGATTCCTAATTTTCATTATCATAATCTTCTTTTATGATAACCTCATCATTAATTTTTTCATTCTCAACATTTGTATCATCATGGACTATAGGATTAGTCCATTCATTGGTTTGATACATCTTAAGTGGTAGGAGAGGAAGCTTGTTGTGTTCAATGGGAATACCACCTAATATAGGGATACACCTAGCTTGCAAGCAAAATAATATAAGAAATGAAAAAGTATAACAATCTAAAACTCAAGTTGCTTGAAAACCTTAGGAATCATTAAAAAATGCATTCATATAGATCGGGTTCACAAAATGTTTAACCTTAAATTGAGATGGGTCAATATAGTATAGGTTTAAGAATATATAAATGAATAAGCACAAGGGTGATAAATATATCTATATTAGGTCAATTAATTTCAAACTCAAATAAGTAATATTCTAAGTTAAATATTGAGATATGAAAAAATTAGTAAGTATAACTATTTATTTATTTATAAATGAAATGAAAATGAGTACTTAGCTAGTAAACTATACACATGAAGATCTAATATGGAATAGGATGGAAATATATTGGACCAGTGCCTTGGATCAGTCCTCAAATTCTCTAAATTTGACCTCTGTAGCCTCTAACTCTTACATCAACCTTCGATAATTACATTGATGATTTTATCTAAATTAGACGTAGGTGTCCCATAGGAAATACTTGTTGGATCTAGATGTGACCATCTAGGATATTTAGAGTCCTATGTCACCTTCACTCTAGTATGCTCAATTTAGATCATGGGTTATCATTCCTTATCAAATAACAAAACTTTAATAATTCATCTTCATAGTGGTTGTGGGAAACAGTGAGTTAGTGTCTCATGTTGTCGAGATAACCATAAAGACCCCTTTATTAGTGGGTGTTGCCTACATAGCCACTACTCTAAAGAGGGCTTTAGACTAATGTAGTTCTCTATTATTTATTTCCTTGTGTGTGCACAAGGATTTAATATGTAAAAATTAAGTACAATAGTGACCTATCTTTTAATTTGGAAAATATGACTCATGAAGTGTTCCTTCAGTACTTCATACCTATAGATGGTTATCCCTATGATTGATATGAAGATAGGGGAAAAATATAACTTGAATGCATGATTGATTTTTTTGGTAAGTTGTCTTGTGAGTTATTAATTCTATGTTAGGTGTGGAATTAACTAGTGTTGACATTGTATATATACGAACCCCTTTTATAAATATCTCACATTAAATCACTTAGGCTAACCATAGGTATATATTTTATTTGTAACTTTTATGACTTTAGGTCAATACAGACTTATGTTGGAGTAGGACAATTAGATTGACGTAGGCATTTAATTAAGATGTAGGTGTCTGGAAAGTTAGGAAATATGCACAAGTCCTAAACTTATAAAGATAAAAGATAATCAATTTTATAGTACTCTAATAATTATAGAAGTCTTGATTCATTAAAATAATACTGGTCGAACTAAGAGATAATAAATTTTGTAGAGAGAGCTAGTGTATGCAATCTTTTTAGCAACAAGGTCTAGAATCTGAAGTTAAATCCATGATATGTATTTTCTAAATGTATAATATTGAAGTGATATATAATTCATATTTAGTGTCTACAAATCATTATATGATTAAAATTACTTGAATCAATGGAGTGTGTAATTCCCTATGATATGGTATTTCAAGTATTTTGTATAACCTATTGTTCAATAATTATTACTTTAACATTATTATGTAAAGGAGATAGATCCCTATATTCACCCATTGAAATTTATGTCAATAAAGAATGAGATAGTTTTTCATCTTCATCAATGGGATTGAAATATACTTTACATATTTTTTCATGTATCAATTCATGTGTACTTGCATCATCACTACTATAGTAGTCTTCTATTTTTTAATAAGAATCTTATGTATTAAATAATATTGGTAATTTTATAATGGACTATGTGTAATATATAAGAGGTAACTCATTTTTGTGTTTATTCTTTATAGGCTCTTCAAGTTGTGTATAAATGTGTTCATTTGGTGAGACTTCTTTGATAGGTTCCCATATGTGCAGAGGGCTCAGATAAATCTATTCAATATAATCCAATTTATTTGATTCACCCACCTCATAAGTATTGTAATTGGTTACTTGAGTGAGATAAAGGAACTTTTATCATATTATGTGAGCTTACAATATTGAAAATATGTATCATCTGATGGAATTGTATACTCATGTTAATCATGTATAAAACGTATGAACCTATGAAATTTATAAGGTACAGGGCCCACAACATGAATCCAAGATTGTCCAAATAATAAATTATGATAGAATTAACCCTTAACAACTTGAAATACCATAGATACCATTTTAGTCCCTACTACCATATCAAAAGTGATAATTCCCATTACCAATGTTGGAGTATTATCAAATTTGTGTATAGGTTGCTCAAAATTTTGAAGATTTATCTTTTTTAAGCTCATAATTTTTATGAATCTATAACTAAAAATATCCACTCCAAAACCATTGTCAACTAAAACCCTCTTAATAATGTTTCCATGAATTTGAAATTAGATAAATAGTGGGATATTTTTCTCAATAATGTGTTGTAGAGGCAAATCTTATTTATCAAAAGAAATATTAATATGGATATATTTGAAAGTTTTTTTAATAAAATAAAATGAAGTTTGTAAGAACCCTCATGAGAAATAAATATGACTTTCTAAACTTATGCTTATACTCCCTTGGTGGTGTTGACTATGAAGGTAAGAGGATTATGCACATGTAAATGTTGGTTTAGCAATGTTTAAATTATTACCTTAGGCTACGAATGAAAATACATATGTATTAAGGTGTTATAAGAATATCACTCCATGACCTTGTGAATTTATTGGTAAGCTAATTATGTTGATTTAAGTAAATGATCTGGCATGCTATAATTTCAATCTTTGGCTGTTAGGATAAAAAAATTCATGGGTGAAATAAGTGTGCAAAAAAAGGTCATTGTCAATGAAATAATGACTATGTAAGGTATAGTTTCATCATGTGTGATCCTATCTTTGACCCATATCTTGTCTATAAATCAATTGCTCCAAATTGAATGCCTTATAATCCATTCAACCCTTTCTTTATTCTTAGTGTGTCTTAATTAATTTTAATCAGTGTCGGGTTGGTCAAACCACCTTTGGATAGTCATCTTCAAAGCATGAGTAAAAAGTATAAAAACATATAGAATGCCTTATATCAAAATTATAGACTTGTTTATTAATTACTTTTGCCTTAAACCCTATGTAGGGAGGTGGGTTTTCTTAGAATCAACCATAGGACTCTAATAAAGCCTCCATGTTCCATTATGAACTTGTAAAGAGAACATCTATTTATGAATGCATAGGCTAGCCAATAGAAGTGGTTGGTTGATCCAAGGAAATAATAGACACATGGCATGTTTTGATTGGGTTGAAAGAAGAAAACGCTTATTTGAGGAAGCTGAATCTCTTGTAAAAGGGTTAGATTATTTAGACTTTGAATTTAAGAACTTTTGGGGTCAACCTAAAATAAGATGTAAAAATAAGAAGAGAGCCTAGAGAGGGAGAGACTCGACTAGTATAAACCTTTAGAAAATATCCATGGAAGGACCTACATTTTTTGGTAGGTGTCTTATGACTTGATTATTCTATTCATTGCCTAAATGAAGTTTGTGTGATTTTTTATTGATTATTGTGTTGAAAAAATTAAGGTCGTTTGGCTTATTCATTTCCTTGATTATTTTACTATGGTTATGCTTGGGTCACCCATAGTGTTATTACCCCTTATGTGGGAGTTTGGAGTTGAGATATTACTCTATGATAGTTATAACTATTGTATTTCTAATTACCTAAATATTATGGTTTCATCATGTAAGACTTATGATTCCTTGAAAGGTCACATTATTCATGATGGAGGAAGGGGTAGGTATCTCATGTTGGACATGATGGTAGGTTGCCTAAGTCCTCTCATGATTGACTTTAGAATATATATTAGTGATTGTGTGTCTAATGGGTCATATCCTTGTGATCCTTGCATTTTTTATTTTATGTATTTTACTTACTAAAAATAAATGAGGTTGGTAACCTCTTAACTAAGAGATGCTTGGATTGTCATCTTTTGAGTAACTATCTCCTTGACCCAAAGACATATTGATATTTTTTTTTCCTTACTTACCTTGCACCATGATTTGAACATGCTAGGAGCTGGGAATCTTTCTTGAGGGTGCCTAGAGCAGTCACTTGATTATGGCAAAAGGTTAGGAATTGAGCCCACCTTCTATTGGCCAAAGTTGTACTTGGATCAAAGAGGATATCATCTTTAGCTATAGTCTACCCATGTTTTTTTACTTTCTATAATTAGCTATAATCGAAAGATTAATTGTTCTTAATTAAACTTATTGTATTAATGCATTAATGTTTGATTTTGGGATGAGTGTGAGCAATTATTATTATTAATATTATCATCTAAATGTTTTGGTTATTATTGTAGAAAACTATTGTATAGTCTTCTTGGTATGTAGGATTAATAAACCTCATTGTGATGGATCCTTATTGAATATGGAATCCTTGTGGAGGATTTTATATTCATGATTGAGATTGGCAAAGTTCATGGCCTTAATACATATAGTATATATTCTATTTAATATCCTATGAATGCCTATTCACTGTATCTTGAGTTGCTTGTAATGGTATTAATTTAAATAAACCATATTTGTATGATTAATCAATCTTATATGAATGCATCTAATTTAGGTTACCTATGCTTTGGAAGATTAAGGTATAAGGTGTGTAGCTTTTATGAATCTAGTAAAGTCAACCCATTCATCATTTGCCTTACGCTTAGTTAGTATAGATCTTGTGGGTTAACCTTTGCTAAGGTTCAATCTAAGAAAGATAAAATATATAACAAATATTAGAAAGAGTGTTATTAAGGACCTAAATATGCCTTAACCATAGAGCTCTCTGGAAGGCATCTATCAAGTAGGGAGCAAATTTTGAGCTTGTATGGCTCGTTTAATAAAGTGAAGAATATGTTTTTCTTGGTCAGAACTTCTAGATAATCAACCTAAAAATGATTTTTATGTCTCTTCATGTATTCTATTGGAATTTATATTATAGACTAAGCTTATCCATAAATGAGTGGATCTCAAATAAATGGCTGAGTACTCGTTAGGAAGAATAAATGCATAATAGGATTGCAGAGTTTGAGTATTGACTATTATGACAAAGAAATGTCTTATGGAAGGATTCTGAATTAAAGCATTAAGCAATATTTTTGCCTTATAATTTTCTTGTATCAAGACCCTCTTGCATAAAAAGGAAAATTTTAATAGAACATAGCTTTTGGTTGAATATATTATTAATGCAAGGTAACTTTGTGGGTTAAGCAGAGAAATCCTTGAAATAATTTAATCAATGCTAGAGGAGGACTTTAAAACCTATCCTTAGTCTATGTTTTTACTCTTGCTTTAAAATTTTGTTTATTCTCTTAGCTTGGATTATTAGCTTGGGTCTATGCATTAATCCTTGAGGTTTTATCTTTTTTCGATCAGACTAGTTAGCTTTTAGATTGAGCTTGCCTTGAGTTTTTAGGATGATCAACTAAACCAATAAGAATATTGGTTTAGTGTCAAAGGCTTGTGCAAGCCTCAACACCTTTGGTTTTAAATTACTTTCCAATTCGATTAGATTTATATTAGAGCCGTAATGTCTCTATACTTCACTTAAATCATTTTATTTTATCCTTGCGAAATTGTTTTACATGTGTTTTTGGTTCCTTCAAATTTTATTGGCCTTAGTTACTTCTAACTATTCACAGATTTTAATTTTATTAAGCATTTTTGTTATTGTATCCATTTGGGTGAGTTACCTTTTGCATCATTGCCTTAGCTACTCGATGAGTCCCCTGCATAGCCTTGTTTACACAGTGATTATCTTAGCCATTTTGATATGAGCTTGTTGTAACCATTTTTTCCATAACCATTTATATGTTTGGATTCTTTTATAATTTTGTTTTACTTGCATTTAAAAGAGTTGTAGTATTTAAATTAATCAGATTAGGTATTTTGCCTTAATCCATTTATCCTTGTCAACTTAATTTGTCCACTTGGACTTTGTCTTAGATGCCTCTTAGTTAGGTTTTTTTATAACCTTTTGCCTTAATTATTTTTATAACTTTTTATGAGTGGTTTGTAGGAAGTCATGTGTCATCATCCTGCTAACCCAAGAGTAGTATCACCACATCCTATTTTATGATTGGCACTAGAAAAATAGTGTTTATAGGAAGTTTCCACATGGCATCATCCAAGTGACCCAATATCTTAGAGATGATCGTATAATATGCAAGCCTCTAGGCTCACAGGTTTGTAGGATGTTTCCATGTGGCATCATTTCAATGACTTGATATATTAGATATGACCATACAATTTTCAAGACTTTAAGATTGTAAGCTCACAACATGTTTCCATGTGACATTATCCTAGTAACCTGATATCCTAGAGATGTCTATAATAGGTGAAAAACTTGTGGGTTAATGGGTGAGTGGTATGTTACCACATGGCACAATCCTACTACTCTGTAGTTTTGGAGATGTCTATATTGGGCATGAAGTCCATGGGAAAGTGAGTGAGTTTGAATTTTCTATGTGGTAGAATCTCATTTATCTATGATTCTATAGGCATTTATATTTAAATTGAAGCTTATGGGCTAATGAGCTAGCATAATTTTTGTGTGGCATAATTTTACTGCTTCATATCCCCAAGGAAGTTATGCTAACCCTGTAGAGTGGTAAGGTAGTGAGTTATAAAATTATTTCCATGTGGATTTTTTTTAGAGTATCCTAGTAAGTGATAGGTGGAAAGAGTGGACTCAAGATCCTAAAGGGAAGCTGATGTGGCTAGGGAACCCATCGAATCAACCATGTGGAGCTTGACTATGTAAGTAATGGCTAAGGTTAATTTTGAAAGTCATCTAAATGTCATTTATGTAATTATCATTTGGTGTGAGCTCAATAATAAATTTTAGATGTTTTTCAATCAAACTAGGGCTTGTGGGATTCTTAAATAGTGGCTTAAGCTTATGTGAGTCTCCATGACCATTTTATGTTTTATATTTTATTATGTGTGTTATATGGATTTTATCATCTATCCATGTTTATTGGTGTTTTGTCCATTAAAATTATGTGTCATTCCCATCTTTAGGGTAAAAAAATAGGCATCACATTTTCTTATCAGAATCAGGGTTAAACTTTGGGAACTTTAGGGATGATTTGCATGAGTTCATCACCTTTCTAACTCTAGTTAATCTTGATTTGTGTAATTAAATATGGTGTATGTTGCTTATTGACCTTGTTAAAATTGAATTGTGTAGAAAAGATGTCACAAGAAGAATGAATGGAAAACATTGTCACCAGTTGTCTCCAAGATCCTCAACTTATATAGCCAGTTGAGATCTAAGCTCAAATTCTTGAGACTTAATAGTGTGTGATGACTATGCTAGAGGAATTGTTGCCTCAAATTTATATGATACAGAAGGGAGTCTCTTCCCCTTGACAAGGGCATGGTCAAGTTGGCAAATCCTTATATTCTCATCATATAATTAGTAGAAACTACCTTCGTAAGGATCATAGAAGTCAATGTAATTAGACACAAGCTCCACCTATGAGAAACATGGACTTGAAACCAAATAAGGCCCAACAAACATAGTCTAGAAGGGACACTATTTAGGGTGCTTACTTCAACTATGGAGTTATGGATAATTATGCATGGAATTATCTTGAAAACACTTGATCAAGGGATACTCAAAATATTGATATGGATTTGTTGTGATAACCAAATTTTTTTATCATCCTTATTATAATTATTTTGATTATTTTTTCAAAACATGAATGACTATGGTATGTTGTATATTTGAAATCATAATGGGCCTTCTTGTTGATAATCCCCTGGTAATTGATATACGTATATGTGTGTATTTACATGTTTCTTATTTATTTTAAGTGCTAAGTTGGATAGATGCACTTTGATTATGGTGTTACCATGTTAATTGCAGGACATAAATCTAACTAAATTTAGATTGTAATGCTTAAACTAATGCTTAGGTATTGCTAATTAAATTAATAGCTATGAAAAGGTTTTAATGGCATCTCTTTTTAAATTATGAATTCTTGGGATATCTTTATTGCATATGTTTAAATTGTGGGAATGTTAAATAAAGTGTCTCTTATTGTTTAAATCATTAGGACCATTAGATGAAACAAGATATGGTGAAACTTTGGTATTAAGGTTGTGGGTTGTACTATGAATAAATTTAATATTACTTTATGTTAACCATTTGAGTGGTAATATTAAATCTTGTTAGTGAAATAAGATGAATCTCTGAAGAACTAATCAGAGCAAGTATGTCTCTACATAATTATTCTTTAATGAAAAATTCATGTCATATTTGAATAGCTTTAGGTTGTTAATTGTCTTATGGAAAATATATGAGCATATCCTGACATGTGATGTTGTTTTTGGGTGCATGTCAAATGTTTATGAGGGAATCTTCCTAGATAGGAAGTATATGGAATCGATTAAGACAACCTATCACATTCTTGATATTATGATGATAAATCAATCAATAGATAAATCTACACTTATAATAATGTTGATTGGTTGAATGAAAGCCTAGAATCACTGATAATCATGCTTTATTATGAAGATATGTGGTAGTAACCTTAAATGAATATAATTGGTATTACTAAATTCTTTCAGATGAGAACTTGTAGACTATGATAGCTTAAGCTACTAATTTCCTTAGGCAATTGTATAGCATTGTATGTTAATAGGAAATAAAAGGTGTTAATCAAGGAGGTACCCTTATCTAAAATGATAGTCATGCATCTCTTTTTACATAAACATTATGTCTACACATATAGGTGGGACCTAATTGCAAGAAACATTATATTTAACTTCTCATGTTAAGGTTAGTAAGGCCTGATTTCAATGCCAAATCACACCTTGGTAGGTGGTGAATACAAATTATCTATAAGTATGTCCTCTAAAGAGGCACACGGTACTAGCTACTCAACTATATCATTTTGTCTAGTGGCACTAGTATAATGTCATCCTAAATGTTATTCCTAAAATTGATCATTTGGTGTAGTGTTAGTGGTGTAGTGCCCTCCTACATGTTATTAATCATAATTGAACAATAATGATTCTATCATGATAGAGTGGTAATTGGCTCCATAATAAATTTTATTAGTATTAGCTAGTGGAACATATTCTATATGTTTTGAGGTAGTTTGATTCTCTAGATGGCTAGTGGATCACTTATGCCCTATTACCTTATTCCTTCTCCTCCTCACTGGTTCATAAAGCCACATAGTGATTGTATGGTGATCTAATTTTTGGTATATGTGCTTGCCAAACTTATTTTAAGATGTTTGAGATCTTACTTAAGTTGATTGGAAACTATCATTATTTTCTTCTTGACTTTAAATATTTTGAGCTAAAGGTTGATCATGGAATTCATTGATGAATTTTAATTTTAATTTGATTTAATTATTGAGAATACTTGGTCTTGTTTTATTGATTTTTCACTTACATGATCAGTTGATGTTTCTTAAGTTATTTTGATGATTGTTCATGTTTGTTTATGTGTTAGTATGTGTATAACTATCACTTAGGGTGAGTATAGGGGAAAATAAGTAGCTTGAAAATGATATCTAAATTGGTCGTGGTGGGGACCTATTACACAAGTCCAAGATATCATCCTTCCTCACCCACCAAACATGGTGGTATTAGACACCAAACTGTCTCAAGAGCATGAAGGTGTCTCTTTCACTCTACACATTGGAATGACTAGTGGACAGATATCTTGAGGGCATATATGCATCAACTATCTCTTACTCTCTATGTCTTGACATGCCTGGGGCTATTGGTGTATCGACTAAATATTTCACTCTATGTATTGAAATGGATGGTGGATGGATGTTCTAAGGGCCCCTAGCATATCAATTAATTTTGTATCTTCACTCTGTACCTAGATAGTGGATAGTGGACCAATGTCCTGAAGTCCTCTAGTGTATTGTCTCTATTGGCTAGTGGACTAATGTCCTAAGGGCCACACACATATTGATTGGCACATTAATTCTTGGATGGTGGATTGATATTCTAAGGGCCACATATATACTAATTTGTACATGATTCTATTAGTTATTGGATTGATGTCTTGAGATCCTCCTACATATTGAGTTGTACATGATATCTTAGGTGGTAGATCAAGATCTTGAGATCCTTCATATATATTAAATGGTATAGTATAAAGTCGCTTAAAATATTTCATGAATAACATGGTATATAGAAAAGTGAGATAGTCCCATGCTTGTATTCTTTTGTATCCAAATTGGTGTGATGGGAGGCAAATTCCCCATGCCCTGCTTATTCAAAAGATTATTTGTGTTTCATATGGTACGAGTTATGTTAACTTAGTAGTTATACTATGTTTTTGATAATTCTATATGAGTTCATAATGGTATGACCAAGGATTGATACCTATTTTAGTAGGATGATTTTGTCATGATTGGTACATGTCATCTTTATATAAAAATTAATTACATATTCAAGGAGCACTTGAACTCTCATGCTTATAGTAGAGAAACTATGAGTCTCAATGTATTGAGAAAGATGTGTTTTGTAGTATGATTTACATTAGAATGAATTGATTCTTTCATAAATTAATTATAATATATCCAACATCCAATGCAATCATTGAAATATCATGTGGTAATATAACCTTAAATAGAGTAAGGATTGGGTCTAAAATTGGACCACTTTCATCTTTAAATTTGAGATATTTTGTTGAAAAGAAGTTCAAATTGTTACGATCCAAAATTGAAATGTCCTTATGAGTTGATCATAGAAAATTTTTGTTATGCTAAAATGTCAGTAATAGTCTTAGAGAAAAATTGTGGAAAATGGAGAGGTTATTCCTCCTTAATTTCATAAAGTGCTTATCTTATTATAGGCATGGTTAATATATGTTGTTTTGACACTGAGTGATGGTGGTCTATGAGCAACATATTCATTATGGTAGTGCATCAAATCTATGATGTGTAGGGCATAGTGGAAGGTTATTTGACCCTCCCATGAATGTCACCATGGTATCATGGCAAAGTCCTCTTATGTTGGGCATGGTGAAAGGTTGTTTAATCCTTACCTAGATGTCATGATGGAAGCAGTTGAAGTCTTCCTATGCTAGGTAGGATGGTAGGTTGTTCAACTCTCCCATGACCATTATCAAAAAAAATATGTGAAGAAGCCTTACACAAATGGAACTCGTGACTTATGTTGCAAAGACTAAAGTGATTATATCACACCATTCTAAAATCTAGTAAGATAATTAGTATCAAAATATTGATAATCTAGGGTTGTATGAACCTTTAAAAGCAAAATATTGTATTTGTGTAATTCAAACCCTCATGAGTGCTTAAATAGAATTATAAATGATAAATAAAGAAACACAAGGGATATTGGAAATATAAAGGAATAGTGTGATTGGTTTTAGATTATAGTTGGCCTCTATATTTGAGAATGTCCTTTATTAATGAAACAAAATGCTCACCTTGGGTGCCTACTTGGTGTGGCACATAGGTAATTCAAGATTATGTTCCATCAATCTATTGGATTTGAAAATCGTGTTGGATGAACAAATCGATCTAGCATTGAGGATGATGCCTTTTTTAAATGGGCAGAATGTAAGGATCCTCATGAGAAAGCAATGTGACTCTGATAAACCAATGGTCATACTCCCTTGGTGGTGCAAACTACAAAGGTAAGAGGATTATACACATGGTAAATGTTGGTTTAGCAATGCTTAAATTATTACCTTAGGCTACAAATAAAATTAAATATTCATTAAAGTGATAAAATAATATCACTTCATGACCTTTTGAATTGCTTGGTAAGATAATTATGTTGGTTTAAGTAAATGATATGGCATGCTATAATTGTAAGCTTCATTTATTATGATAGAAAATTTCATGGGTGTAATAAGTGTGCAGGAATAGGTCATTACCAATGAAAAAAACAAGGACTATATCAGATATAGTTCCATCATGTATGATCCTATCTTTGACCTATATCTTGTATAAACCTTAATTGATCCAAATTGTATACCTTGTATGCCATTTGACCCTTTCTTTAGTCTTGGCATGTATTAATGGATTTTAATGACTAATGGGTTGGTCAAATCACCTTTGGTCAGTTATCTTTAATGCATGAGGACAAAGTAGACTAATGTCTAGAATGCCTTATATCAGAATTGTAGACCTATCCATTAATTGCCTTTGATGTGAGCCCTATGTAGGGAGGTGGGTTATCCTAGAAGTAACCGTAAGACTCTTCTAGAGATATCATGCACCATTATGAACTGGTAAAGAGAACATCCATTTATGAAGGCATGGGTTGGTAATCAGAAGTGGTTGCTCGATCCAAGGAAAGAGCAAGCACATGTCATGTTCTGATTGGGTTGCAAAAAGGAAATAACTCCTATTTAAGGAATATTGATCTCTAAAAAAAAGGGGTTCTATTCTCTAGACTTGTAACTTAAAAAAATTTTAGGATAACCTAAAAAAAGAAGGAAAAAAAGAAGGCATCCTAAAGAGGGAGAGACTCAACTAGTATAAACCTTTAGAAAAGATCCATGGAAGGGCCTAGATCATTTGGTAGGTGTCTTATGACTTGACTATTCTACTAATTGATTAAACAAAGTTTGTGTGATTCTTGATTGATTACTATATTGAGAGGAGTAAGGATGCTTGACTTAATCCTTCTCCTTGCTTATTTACCTATTGTTATGATTAGGTCACCCATAGTGTTATTACCCCTTTTGTGGGAGTTTGGAGTTGAGATATTCCTCCATGATATTTCTAACTATTGTATTTCTCCTTACCTAGATATTATGGCTTCATTGTATAAGACTTATGATGCCTTGAAAAGTCACATTATTCATGATGGTGGAAGGAATAGGTCTCTTATGTTGGACATAATTACAGGTTGCCTAAGTCCTCTCATGATTGATTTTATAATATATCTTAGTGGTTGTATATCTGATGGGTCCTATCCTTATGATCCTTGCATTTTCTATTTTATGTATTTTGCTTGTTGAAAATAGATCTGAGATTGGTAACCTCTTGACTAAGAGATGCTTGGATTTCCACCTTGTGAGTAGTTATCTCCTTAACCCGAAGACATCTTGATAACTTTTTTATTTTACTTACCTTGTACCATGATGTGAAAATGCCTGGAGATGGAAGTCCTACTTGGGGGTGCCTAGGGTAGTTGTTTGATGAAGTTGAACTTGGAGTGAAGCGGGGATCATTTTCAATTGCAGTATACCTATGTTTTGTTGCTTTATATAACTAGCTAGAAGCCAAAGATTTATTGTTCTTAGCTAGACTTATTGTATTTATGCAGTAATGTTTGATTGTGGGTTGAGTTTGAACCACTATTATTATGAAATTTATCATCTAAATATTCCAGTTATTAATGCAGATAATTGTTTTATAGTCTACTTGGTATGCAGGATTAATAAACCTCTTTTTAATGGATCCTTTTTGAAGATGGAACCTTGTGGAGGCTTGTATATTCAATGGCCTTAATACATGTAATATATATTTTGTTGAATATATTGTGAATGCTTGTTCATTACATTTTGAGTTGCTTGTAATGGTATTATTTTAAATAAAATATATTTATATGAAGAATAAATCTTATATGAAGGCATGTGGTTCAAGTTTTCTACACTTTGGAAGATTAAGGTATAAGGTGTGTAGATTTTATGAATCCGGTTAAGTCAACCCATTCATGATTTGGATTATGCTTAGCTAGTATAGATCTCATGGGCTAACCTTTGTTAAATTTAAATATAAGAAAAATATAATATTTAACAACTCCTGGAAAGAGTCTTATTGAGGACCTCAATAGGCCTTGACCATAGATCTCCCTAGAAGGAATTTGTCAAATAGGGAGCAACTTTTTATCCTATATGGCTCATTTAATAAAATGATGAATATGCTTTTCTTGGTCAAAAATTCTAGATAATCAAACTAAGAAATGATATTAATGTCTATAAAAATATTATATTGTAATTTATATTAAAAACTAAGCTTATCCATAAATAAGTAGATCTTAATTAAATGGATGAGTGCTTGTTAGGAAGAAAAAATGCATAATAGGAATGCATAGTTTGAGTATTGTCTATTATGGTAAATAAATGTCTTATGGAAGGACTATAAATTAAAGCATTGATCAATATTTCTACCTTATACTTTTACTATATTGATACCCTATTGCATAAAAGAGAAAATTTTAACAAAGAATGTCTCTTGGTTAAAGATATTATTAATGCAAGGTAACCAGGTGTGTTAACTAAAGAAATCCTGCAAGAATTTAATCAACGTTAGATGAGAATTTTAAGACCTTTCCTTACTATGTGTGTATACCTTGATTTAAACTTTTGATCACTATCTTAGTTTAGATTATCATTTTGGATCTCTACATTAATCCTTGAGGTCTTATCTTTTTGGATCAGTCTAGTCATCTTTCAGATTGATCTTGCCTTGAGTTTTTTGATTGATCGACTAAACTAATAAGAATGTTAGTTTAGTATCAAAGGTTTGTGCAAGCCTCGGTGCCTTTCATTTTAAATTGATTTCCAATTTGATTGGATTTGTATTGAAGCCTTAATATTTCTATGTTTCACTTAAATCTTTTGATTTTAGCCTTGCCGAATTATTCTGCATATGTTTTTCATTTCTTTGAATTTTATTGGCCATAGTTACTTTTGACTATTCATATATTTTAACTTAGTCAAGTGTTTCTTTTATCATATCTATTTGGATGATTTACCTTGTGTAGATTTGCCTTAGCTTTTCAATGAGTTCCTTGCTTAACCTTGCTACGTAGTGCTTACCTTAGCTTTTTTATAGGAGCTTTTCATAGCCCTTTTTCCATAGACATTTAAATGCTTGGATTCTTTTATAATTTTACCTTAGTCACATTTGAAATGGTGAAGATCTTTAAATTAATCAAAATTAGGCCTTTTTTCTGAAGTTAGGTTATCCTCTTCAACTTAGTTCATCCTCTTAGACTTTGCCTTAAATGCCTGTTAATTGGGTCATTTCGCAATGTTTTGCCTTCATCATTTTTATGACTTTTTGTTAGTAGTTTTGAGGAAGCCACATATCATCCTCCCACTAAATCAAGAGTGGTGTCAACATGGCATGTTGTATGATTGGTTTCAAGCAAGTGAACTGATAGGATGTTACCACTAGCATCATCCTGGTGACCTAATATCTTGAAGATGACCATACAATATGCAATCCTTTGGGCTTGCAAGCTTATGAGATATTACCATGTGGCATCATCCTAATGACCTAATATCTCAAAGATGATCATATAGTTTACAAGCCTTTAGGATCATGATATGTTTCCACATGGCATCATCTAAATGACCTGATATCTTAGAGATGTTTGTATTAGGCATAAAGCCTATGGGCTAGTGGGTGAGTGAGATGTTTCCACATGGCATAATCCCACTACTTTGTAGTTTTAGATATGTCTATATTGGACAAGAAATTTTTGGGCAAGCGAGTGAGCAAGATGTTATTTTGTAGTAAAATATTATTGTTCCATGATTATAGAAGTGTATGTATCAAAAATGAATCTTGTGGGTAGCATGCTAGTAGAATGCTTCTACATGGCATAATTCTACTACTCTAAATCCCCAAGGAAACCATGCTAACCTCATAAAGTGATAGGGAAATGAGTTAGAATATTATTTCCACATGGAGATTTTCATAGAGTCACCTAAAAAGTGATAGGTGGAAAAAGTGGCCTCCAGAGCCCAAAGGGAAACTAATGTGTCCATGGAACCCATCAAATCAACCACATGGAACCTAACTACACAATGACCAAGGTCAATTTTGATGGATGTCTCAATGTCATTTGTGTAGTTATCATTTGGTATGAGCTCAAAGATAAATTTTGGGTCCAGTCGATCAAACTAGGGCTTGTAGACATTTTAAATAGTGGCTTACATCGATGTGATTCTCCATGGAAGTTGTAGGTTTCATATTTTCTTATGTGTGATTGTATGGATTCTATTATATATCTAGGTTCATTGGTGTTTTATCCATTAAAGCTATGTGTCATGCTTATCTTTAGGAGAGATAAAAATGGGCATGATAAAGTTGGTTGTATCCACATGAATAATAGTATCTCACAACATTGCATATAGTATAACCCTATAATCTAGTGCCTTTTTCAATAATTCTAGAATATAAACCTTAGTCGATGTATTACACAATTTATCAATGAGATCATACACTTTGGGTTGTAAAGTTTGTTTTGAGTTTTGTGGAGAAGGAGGAGGAGGAATGTTGATAATAGGTGTTTGGTATTGATAGGTTAATGGAGGTCATCCTCATCTAATTTTAAAAGAATGGAATTGAGAGTATAAAATAAATTATTCATGAAGAAGGTGTATAGAATAAAATTTAATAGGGGTAGGCAATGTGTGAATAAAATGAAGCACAAAGGGTTGAGCACATATTTTTTGACATCTAGTTTTGATATGAACTAGCTCAAATTGTATATTACAACAAATGGTGGAAGCAAAAGGTATGATTTCATGAGATAACATATGTTAACTTTATCCACAAGGGGTGGATGCTTCTTTATAACCAAAACCTCTATTAAAATGGTTGAGATAGATGAAATCTCTTGTCTCCAAATAATTTGATACTTTAGAATACCTAAGTCATATAAAGGGAGAGATTTAGGATGAAGGGGAGAGGAGGAAATATGAGCACAATATGAAGTAAAATAGCATAAAATTCCTCAAGGTATGATTATTTTTCTTGATTATATTTATGTTTTAACCATGCTTGTACATAATTACTAATATGTTGAGATGGAATATAAGAGGTAACCATAAAGTCCATAATCTTATGTAAAATAGGAAGGAGAGATTCATTTGTTAAAACCATTTCTATTTAAAAATAAATAAAAACTTAATCTAGTGCTATATAATGAATCAATAAAATTATGATTATTTATATACAAGATAAATCAAGTAAAGCTACTATCTAACAAGACAAAATAAGAAAAAAAATAAAAATAAATGGTGGTCTAGGCAAGGGTTTGAGTGATTTGTAGGATCTCATATTTATTTTCTCATTTATTGATTAGTGTCGGCCTAATATTTCATATCACTAACTACAAAGATATAACCATGATTGTATCCTACTAACCCTAGTCTCAAGGGTAAGTTGAGAGTAACTTCCCTCAACAATATACTCCTCTAAGGTGCACCATAAATCAGATAGATAAAAGAGGCTTCTTATTGGTGTTAACAAGGGATCCTAGGAATTTTAGATACACTATGAGATACATAAAAACTAAATTACACACACACACACACACACACACACACACACACACTTGGCTATGAATATTAAATTAAAACCCTTTACACCATGATGTATTTAAATAAAACACCATGTATCCCTTCACAATAGTATCTAATTAGTTAAAAAATAATCAAATCATAATTTTTAAATAATCAAAGACAAAAAATTAAAGAGAAAATAAAGTGAAATGTTTTTGAATGGGAAAATATATAAATTCAAATTAAAGCTGAAATAAATAACCCTGTGTCAGTATCTATCTGAGAGCATAAGATAAATTTTTAGTGTCATATTAATCCAAAATAATAATAAAATGAATCATTATGTTATGAATAGTATTCAAATTTGAGGACTATATTATTTCAGTGTTATAAATTTATATAGTTAAACTAAAATCTTAAGTTAAAAATCAACAAGCAACAAGCAATGTTCTAAAAAAAGTATGTTCACCAAAATGTTTACACTAGAATTAATTATGAATTATAATTAAATCTATTTGTAAATGTAAATTATTGAAATCTAATCTAAGATGATATATAAGATAATATAGTAAATACATATATCTATATAATTTACATAATTTGTAAATTAGTAAAAATAGAAAACTAGGGCTAGGATTAGAGAATTATCCTTACAATTGATTTATTTTAGATTGTGTTCATATTATGTAAGCTATGACTCTATTAGAAAATTTAAAACATGGATTCATTATAAAATAGTTGATCATTGTCTATTAAGACAAGGCATGAGGGGATAACAATGTAGTGGATCTTTGTCCTCTACTATGACATTGTCATATTAAATTGTGTGCTAGACCTAAAAATTTAAGTTTTTTTTCATGTGATTGATTGAAATATATTTTTGTATGAAACTCAAATTTATGCATAAAAACCCTATAAAATAACAACCCTAGTCCTACACAATCACACCAAATATATCAAATTCAAAAAATGTGAAAAATGGGGGAAGTGGGAATGGTTGAGTTATCCTTAGAAAATAATTTGTTGAATGAGTATTGTCTACATAACCCTAATGGCCTCAATATTATGTAGTTATCCATTTAGGGAATATCATATGAATACAAATAGAAAATTTGATTAGAATATTTTACAAATAGATGCTCTCAATCTGCAATAAATAATGTTATACTTGGCCAAGGAATGTAAAAGTATAACATAATTAAAATAGGGGTATTTATTCAAGAAATATATGTGTTTGAAATCATAAAAGATATGTTTTTATATAAGATCTAGGTCCTTTCAAGTGTGACCCTTGATGTGATTTTATAAATAGACATTTTAAATATTTTCAATAATCGACCTATTGGCATGCATGAGAAAGTCTTTAAAAAGTGCATTGTTTCAAAAATATAGTCATTAGGTGTGGAATACAACTCTACACTACTGTACATGTGCACAGTGCACCCCTGTCTACCTGGGGCACACTTGTACAAAAGGAATAGATTCTCATGAAACCAAAGTGATAGAAAGTGTATGTTGAATGGGGATGAATAGGGATAAAATATGGAAGTTTTTAAGATGTTTTAATTAATTTCAAGACTTTGAAGGCTTTATCAGATATTGAAGGTTATCAGAATGGTGAATTATCCAAATAAAGTAAGTGTGTGAAGGACAACCATTGTAAAATTGTTATTGGTTAATTTTAGGTGTTTAAATGTATGTATTTATCCTTTTACTGTAGTGTGTGTATTGATTTTAAACACTACAATAAAATGGGGGCATTTGTAGACACTAAAGTCAGGTATTATATACTTGGTAATGTCAATCTTAATCCAAATTTATCCTACATGACTTGTGTGTCTCCAAACATCTCTTATTCACCTTCCCTCACATCCACATGCTTCATTATGAGTCTAATCCTCTGGATTTTCTATAAACCACCTATAAGAACCTCTCAGACTATGTAAAACTAGCTAAATATCTTACTCAGAGGTCTCCAAATCATCATATTTACATTCATGTCTCTTGGACATAAACTTTAATCTCAAATAGTTTCATCAAAGGAATTTCCCTAAGGTGGGCATTATTGTCCCTAATCTAGCAATGTATTTTTTTATAATCTAATAAATCCCTATGGGCTGGCCCATTATCCTAGAGTATAAGTGGTGTGAGATATTACCTAAATGGACACATAAATAACAATCAAAGTGAAGTTTATTAAGGATCTGGCACTTATAGAGTACACATCTATACACTATTGTACATTTAGAATAACTACCATGTTCTTCCCACTTTCCAAATCAGTCACTAGGAGAAATCATTATCCAATTCTAAATTACACTAATCCAATTTAAGAGTGAATATTTTTGAGTGTCAAAAGCTAGATCACTAGGTGGATTCATATATCAAATGAGCACAAATGCACATTTACACTAGGGGAAAAATTATGTGGACTGACTTCCTTCTTCAGAGTATTGGATACATAAGTATATTTTAATTATCAGTGGGTGTGAATGATGTGAGATCAACACATTACACTTCATATTTTTTTATAGGTTCATACCTTTCATAAGTGGACCTAGGGTTTTAAGGATAAGGATAGTGTTTTCTATATTTACGCATATAACTAAGCATCAATATCACACATACAAAGCTCTTAAATCCAAGCATAACATATTGTATAATCATAAAGCCACAAAACTACCTAGGACATTAATTTCAACCTATAATTAGTTTGGTTTATGAATTCACTCCAACCTAATGTTAATGACCTTGTGTGCACATATAGTCAATTTCAAATTCAATTGACTCACAATATTGTTTTAGCCCATTTCCACTGTAATAATCTGGTCACAATCAATCAGTCAACTAGAAAAGTAAGTACCTTGATGTATTTAGTATTTTATATATTTAGGATTTACCATTGTCAAATCAATTTCAATACTTTACATCCAAATTCATGCTTAATTTTCATACTTCACAATCTAAAATTTATACTAGCTTCTATCTTAGTTAGGGTTACTATTAATCCAAACTAGTGTAAAACAGATTTATGCCTACATTGTTGACATTACTAGGTTTTGATATTAATTAAATATTATTTATTCTCTTAATTAATTATTTATAAAGATGATAAATGTTTTATTGTTGGTTATTGGATTATAATGACACATACACTACCAATGGCTCTAGCATTAGTTTTATGAGATACATCACCCATGAAACAATATGAGGAATGAAAAAGGCCAATGGTGATAATAATAAGACATTAGAGGCCAAAAATGACTAGTTTCTTAGGGATCATGTGTTTGTTGCATTACCTTGTTTTCTTGTTATTTGTTGAAGACATCATTTAATTGTTATTGTATAGCATGGTTATAAATTTCATATTGTGTGTTTTTCGTATTAAGATATTTTTAAAATGAATAGACTAGAGTGAATGATTATAGTGTAAGGTTCTCAACGAGTATATAATGATAATCAAACATGAAATCCAAACAATGCAACTATATGCGCACATATAAATGTGTATGATGGTAAAACATTAATATTTTAGGTACACAAACTCATGTGTAGATGTGTTGTAATATTCTCACAAATATGTGACTAATAGTCATGGCCAAAACTAGCACAATGAAACACACACAAAAATAGGTAAATTTTATTTTTGAGAATACACAATGCACATTCTACACAACTACATTACCCATATGACAATGAGGCAATGCACAAGTGGATGCATAGTACCACTCAACCATGCATGTTCCACTTACTCTAATTAGTCTACAGGTTCTCACATAAGCCTATAACTCACTAATATATCTTAGTGGCCCATATGGTCCCAAGGATGAAAAGGAATGTACTAATAAATAAACGTGAGTTTGAGCAACCACTTTCTTGAATGAGACGTCCTAACTCTTAATAGAGTTCAAGAAGGGTTCCAAGTGATTCTATCTAATCGCGTGGCTTGGTTCTCACTTCATTCACAAACAAAGTCCAATTTTGCATTAACTTAACTTCAAGAAAAGTGATACAACAAATATCAAATATAAATAATAGGACCTCAAAAAGTGCCTAAAATATCTTGTTTAATCACTTAAATATTTGTGCACCCAATCTCTATTGTCGGATCAAATTGATCTTGACCATTAGATTAGGTCAAAGTAACCAAAAATCCTCATGGAGCCCATAAGGTCTCCAAATTAGCCATTGATTTGAAAAACTCAAATTTTTGAGGAGGGAGGAGGTGTTGGAGGATGAATTTTCCATAGTCATCTCTCCTCTTCTTCCTTAGCCCTAGATGAATTCCATTAATGGAGTCTCTAATCTTTTGGATAAAACCAATATTTTTTACTTTCAATTTTATAACTTGACAAGAAGATGCGTGTATGACTTTTTAAGGTACCTAGTTTGATATAATTGTCATAGGAGGTCTCATTCTCCAATGGTTGTCAAAAAGGTCCTAGGAGCTTCAAATTCCTCTACAACCATTAATGGTTGCCACAAGATAAAATTATAGAAAATTTTTAGTTTTAAAATTTATATTTTATCTTGAACTGAAGGGGACTCAAAAATAGAAGGGGTCCCATTTTGGGTTAACCTTTTTTGGGGATCCCATGATCTCATGATATCTAATAAGACCTAAATAGGCCTCCCTATAAAAAAACTAGCACAAAGTGGAAACCATTAAGTCGCAGGCCCTAGAACCACTTCCAAGCAGAAGCAGATAACAAATGAGAGGGGTCGTCCCTTTTGGGTTCCACTACCTCTAAGCCACCAAGTTTCTATAATCATGGTTTTAAAACACCTAGATTAATTTAAAAAGTACTAATAACACACCCCTACAAGAAAGGAGTTGTTTCTTAAAAATACAATATTTTAAACTTTGCAACTTATCCTATGTAAAAGAACATGAAAATTGAGGGGGGTCTACTTTAGGGTCACCCCACCTTTAGGCCTTTGATTCTCTTCAATCATCTAAAAATAGGCCTATAGGTTGGTATTATTTGTTTGAAATTTAAAATTCATATTATACAAAATAATATCAAAATAAAACAAATTTTAAATAAACCACTAATCGTGTGGTTTTAAAATGGGTGGTTGTCAACGTGGGTTGACCACCCCTAGGTATAAGGGGTGATGTGGGGGGTGTGGACAGGAGGATAATTCTCCCACCCCAAAAACCATTTAAAAACAAAAAGTCATGACATGTGAACAAGGTCATGACAAACTGCCAACCAAATCTATGACTTGCCATACAATCAACTAGCCCCTTATGGGCCTAAACCAATTTTCCCTAGTCATAAGGGTGACTGCCAACTTATTTAGTTAGTTACCCTATGAATTAAGGTTTCATGCCCTTATAAAGACCCTGTGGGTTAGAAAAGTGCCCTACAAACTTCCATATTCAAAAAATTCATACCACACAAGCCAAAGACCCAAAAAATTTGAAATGAAATGCATTGAACTCAAAAAATCCACAATTTCATGATAAAATAATTTGGAGAGATATTGTACCTTGATAAGTATGCATAAAAATAAAAATAAAAAAAGAGTTTTGATAAGGGAAAAGAGATATTTTTAGTATTCCTAGGTTAAAAATTCATATATTTATAAATAGTAACACAAAAAACATTTCATAAATTTATACAAAATCTTGAGAAGGCCCAATGTTTGATAAAATTGATTTAGGTAAAAATAGGTGACTCTAAAATTGTGTAAAAATTATGAATACACTATGGTCCTTCAATGGACTCATTTATGAAATGAAAATAAACCATATCATCTCACTTTATTTTAATTTTTCCATAATAACACAATTTTTTTAAATTGAAACAAATCATTTACAGCAGAACTTGTTGATATTTTGTATCAAAAATGTCAAAACATCTTATACCCGAAGGGAGACCCACTAATTTTTTAGAAAAAAACTTAAGGTGACATAAGAAACCCTTTTTTCAATACATAGTGAAAACTAGAGGTTTGGGTGCAATTTGAAACTTAAGAAACCCTTTTTCAATACCTAGTAGAAACTAGAGATTTGGGTGCAATTCGCAACTTTATAAAGTTGCAAATTACACCCAAACCTTCATTTCTCACTTTTCACATACCTAGTAGAAATTAGAAGTTCGATTGTAATTTGAAACTTTGTAAAGTTTTAAAATGTACTCCAACCTCTACTTCTCACTCACCCAATGCCAACAAAAACCAAAGCTCTGGTCACATTTTACAACTTTGCAAGTTGCAAATTGCAAGTAGAACCCCACTTTTTTCCATTCACTACACCTACAAAAATTGGAACTCTGACTACACTTTACAACTTGCAAAGTTTCAAAGTGTAACTCAAGTCTTGACTTTTACTATTTACTAAACCCATGGAAACTGAAACTAACGTTGCACATTGCAACTTGAAAAGTTTCAAAGTGCAATCAAAGTTTTGTTTTTTACTGTCTTATCTACCTGTAGAAACTATTAGTGTAGGTTTTTATTTTTCCCTATTTATTAATTAGAGAAATTATATTTCTTGTGCATACATGGAGTTTTCCTACATTTGTGGGATAGGCTAGCTTATGTGGAGGTGTGTGTCATAAGTGTCATAAGAATGTCATAAGTAACTCCCTTAATGGGAGTTACTTCTCTATTCTTAGCACCTTGTCACCACCTTTCATGGAGGAGTTACTTCTCTATTCTTAGAACCTTGTCACCACCTTTCATGGAGGAGTTACATTCTATTTTTGGGGTGCCTTGTCGACCTTTTGTGGAGGAGTTACTTACATACTTTCCTATTTGTATTCCTCACTTTAGCCATTTCATGCTAATCAGATTTTGGTCTTCTCCATTTTGTCTTGTGTAATTTATCTTATTGTGTCAATTTCAAATTGCTTTAGTGGTGTGCACTTATTCATCTTGTGTGATCACGTCTCCATTGCACTCGCATTATCTAGATTTTGGCAACAACTCTGATGTGGTATCAGAGCCACTCCGGTAATCGTGTGTCTAGTTATGATATTTTGAAATTCTTACTTTGCTTTCTAGTAGTTTTTTGTTTAACTCTGTTATATTTGAGAGTTTTGGTAGAGTTTCTTGAAAACTCATGCAAATCCATATGGAATTCTGTTAAAAAAAGTTTACTTCTGTTGAGTTTCATTCTACTTTGAAGGCATTGATTTCTACATTAAATTTGTACGGATTGTATGGATTTTCTCTATTTCAAAGCTGGTAAGTAGTCTGCCCACCTAAGTTGCACCTATGGGGGGCTGGTAAGTAGGCCAAACTAGTTCTTGTGCTTATAGACAATCAAATCCATAGTTGTACGGATCAATAAATACATGGAAGATAAAGTTATTTGCAGATAAAGATCTGCAGACTTGATGCACTTGGGTGCCATTTTTTTGTGTACAGGGAGGTCACATAGTTTCTCTATCTTTGCCTGTGTCCTTTCCAGCCACACCAAGCAGTAGCAAGCATCTCTAGTTATGCCACGCCACTGTCCATCCTGCACGTCTGCAAGTTTCTTTTCAAGCAAAAACTAAACTGCGCTTTTTTTTGTGACAAAATTCTGCCAAGACTGTCTTTTTTGAAAATGGTGCTTTGTTTTTTCTTGTTTGGCATCCCATGTGGACCCTCAGTCACTTGGCATCCTTTTCTTACACCTGGCACTTCTTTTTTTACACTTGTTTTGTCTCTTCTGTAGTAAAAACTAGTTGGAAGTGTTAAGTCTGCAGTCTATATTGAAATCTGCATTGCATTGGAAGTGTTGAAGGGTGCATGTTCATTGGTGAAGCCCTGATTCCATCTTCTTATCAGTGTCTATCAAGGCCTTAGACATCACACAATAGCTATCTCCCTTTCTCTTATTAAAAAAAAGTAAAAAAAACTAGCTAGAAATTCATTATTGCCTTACTAGTTGTATTTTTTTACTAAAAGAGGGAGGTAAACTTGTTTTCATGCATATCGAGACAATCAATTAAAATTTCTTTCACAAATACTTTTTTCTTTGGATTTCTCATTTCGTGCCGAATCCAATTAGTGGTTGGAAGGCCACTTTCTTCCCCATAACAGGTATTTTTTTAATGTTTTAGTATTTTTTTGTAAAAACACTAGTTTATGAGAAAATTATAACTTTAAAATCTTGCAAACGGTAGCTCGTTTTGGGTGCCATTTTTTGCAAAAGTTCTTGTAATTCAATTCTCCACAGTGTAGACTTTTTATTTTTCAAAAATTCACTAGTTTATAAAGTGCCAAAATTTGGGTCTCCCGAGACGCATTTTCAGTTGAGTCCGACATCCTGTTTGCTTTAGTCTTGCACTGATTGCTCTAAGACACATTTTTAGCTAAGTCTGACGTCTTTTGAGCATGTACTTGCATATTTTGGGGGGGCTCAATATTTCAGGGGGGTGTGATTGCTTTTCACAACTTGTTTTCATTCTCCTTTCTGCATACATTCACAACTTGCAATCAACTCAACTTCACCTAATTTTAGCTAAAAATAGATTCTTTTCAACTTAAACCCCTAACACCCTTCAACTATCATGAATAGAAAGTTAAAATGTCAATCATTCTTAGAAGCAAAGGGTTGTATAGGATCACCAGGGGTACAGAAGTAGAACCCAACACAAATACTAAAAAGGTTAAGTGGTACAACCATAGTGATGAAGCCTTTGGGTTACTGAGCTTGTCTATGTCTCCAAAACTTCTCTTCCATTTAGAATCTTTCCAAACTCCTAATGACATATGGGACACCTTAGAAAAGTTATTTGGGCAGCTTGATGAGATGAGAGGTCATGAGCTCGAAAACAAACTCATAAGTCTAAGTCCTAGCAACTTTGACACCCTACAAGACTTCTTCACTAAGTTTAAGACCCTTAGATTGCAATTGAAAGAGTGCAAGATAGAGAAAAAATATGATCAACTCATAATTTCTATTCTCTCAAATCTAGGTCCAAGCTATTCAGTCTTTGTCTCCACTTTCCATGCCACTAAAAGTGCCCTTAGCACTACATGGAAAATGCCTTCTTTGGATTCATTCATTGCCGACTTGACTAGGGAGCAAGATAAGCTAATACAGATGTGCACAATGAAGTCTACTCAACCCCAAGCCTTGATAGCTAGAAATGGTAAGGATAAGACTTCAACAAAAGAGAAGAAGAAAAAGAATAAGGACCAAGAGAAGAAGAAAGAAAACACCAATCCTGCCAAAAACAACACTAAGTCTTTATCCTCTAATGCTAAACTTATGAAGGAGAAGGTTAAGTGTGCCTATTGTAAAAAGATAGGGCATGATGAACACAAGTGCATGAAGAAATAAATAGACCACCTAACTCATCTTCTAGAGAAGAACAACATAGGTTTTCCTGAGTCCATCAAGCAGAATTCATCAACCCAAGATTCTACTAAGGCAAAAGGCAAGGGTAAGGAGAAAGAAAAGGGCAAGGCCCTTGTAGCTACAGCAGCTTTCACATCTTCATGGATCATCAACTCGGGTGCTTCTCACCACATGGGCTCTTCACTAGTTGAGTTTTCATCTTTAGAGCCTTGTAGCATGACTTCAATTAGTTTGGGTGATGACACATCAGTTTCTGTTGCAGGGAGAGGGTTAGTTGAAATGGAAGGAGGAACATTCAACAATGTTCTAAGTGTTCCTTCTCTTTCAACCAATCTTCTATCAATGTACCAAATCACTCACATTGGTCAGGGTATGAGAGTTGAGTTTTCACCAGATTCAGTGGCTATCAGGGAGTTGCATAGTGATAGTACAGTGGTAGTGGAAAGGGCAGATCACCAAGCCAGGTTATACATATTTTCACATTTTGCATCAGATTCTTCTCCTACATCATTGCTGACTCATTCAAATGGAGTTAGCAAATTATGGCATGATCAGTTTGGCCACCTTAACTACCGCTATCTTGAGCAACTTTGTAAAAATGACATGGTCATTAGCTTGCCTCATGTCCAATTCTAAAAAGGAAGCATCTCGAAGCAAAATTTGACAAAGGCAAAGCTTGGAGGGCTTCAGAACCTTTGGAGTTAGTCCACAATGATGTATCAGAACCCTTTCCCAAACCATCTTTCACAAGGGCCAAGTACATCCTCACTTTTATTAATGATTTTTCCAGGTACACTTGGATATATTTTCTTAAACAAAAGTCTGAAATGTCTAAAAATTTTCTAGACTTCAAGGCTCTTGTTGAGAAACAGAGTGAGAAATCCATCAAGGTTCTTCGAACTGATAATGGAGGGGAGTATGTCAGCATCAGGTTTGAGCAGTTTTACACCACAAAGGGGATTGATTTATAGCGCATAGTCACCTACAGTCCTTCACAGAATGGGGTTGCAGAACGTAAGAATAAGTTCTTAAAAGAGATGGCTAGCTATATGATTCACTCCAAATCCTTAGCACCATAGTACTGGGCCGAAGCCATCAATTGTGCTTGTTACATTCAGAACAGGGTTCCTCACAAAGCTTTGAAATGGATAACACCCTTTGAAGCTTGGCATAAAAGGAAACCTGATGTTGAGCACCTCAGGGTTTTTGGATCACTAGCCATGGCCTGCATTCCAAAGAAGAAATGCAAAGCTATGGAACGTCAGTCCAAGCCTTGCATCTTCATAGGATATTTGGATGGTATTAAGGGATATTGCCTTCTAAATCCAATCACACATTAGTTGTTCATTGAGAGAAGTTTCCATTTTCAGGAGAGTCCTAGAGACTCAACACTTGACACTTATTCTCCCTCATCGGATCTACTTCTTCATGATGATTCCTCGATAGAATCAGATCAGTCACAGCAGGTTCTTGAGCCAGAGTCATCTTCTTCTTCTTCAAGTTTAGACAACGAGGATAGTGATGTAGAGTCATCCACCTCTAGTTAGTCAGAGAATGAGGAGTTAACACCTGACTCACCCACTTCTGGGCCACTTTGGGCTAGACAGACACTTGAGAGTGCTGGCACTTGGGCAAGATATCCCACAGATGATAGATGTACTAGGCGGGATTTTTAGAGAGATCCACATGCCTTATTTGCTTTAGTTTTGGATCCATAGACTTTCTGAGAGGCATCGGGGGTACATGAGTGGGATAGTGCTATGAAGAAAGAATATTCTTCCTTAATCAAATATCACACTTGGGATTTGACTTCACTTCCTAAGGAAAGAAAGATGGTTTCATGTAGGTGAATATATCAAATCAAACTTGCAGCAGATGGGTCGGTTGATAAGTATAAAGCATGATTGGTTACCAAGGGTTTCTCACAAGTGGTAGGCATTGACTACTCAGAGACCTTTGCACCCATTGCAAAGATGACTTCTATCCGACTCACCTTAGATATTGCCGCAGCACATGGTTGGGATGTGCATCATATGGATGTGAAGGGTGCCTTTCTTCATGGAGACCTAGAGGAAGAGACCTACATGGAGCAACCACCAAGATTTATTCAAGATTCTTCCTTAGTATGCAGACTTAGGAAATCTATCTATGGCCTCAAACAGGCCTCGTAGGCTTGGTATGCCAAGATGGATTCCTTTCTTCTCACAGTGGGTTTCACTAGGTGCCATTCTGATCCCAATGTCTACTTGTTGTAGGATGATTCACTCTTGATTTTGGTTCTATATGTTGATGACCTTCTGATCACCGAGAGTTCCTCATCAGCTATTGCAGTGGTGAAGGCATCTCTTCAGGATAGATTTGACATGACAGACTTGGGTCTGTTGCACTACTTCCTTGGCATCAAGATCTCACAATCAGATTTAAGAATTTCACTTGCACAGCCTAAGTATGCTCTTGACTTATTGGCTCAGTTTCACATGGCTGATTGCAAGCCATCTCTGACTCCCTTTCTATCAGGAGTCAAGCTTAAGACTGATTGTTATTCATCATTGGTTGATGCCACTCGATATCTACAACTTGTTGGTAGTCTCATCTACTTGACTCACACTAGGCCTAACATTTCATATACAATGGGACTTGTCTCCAAATTCATGCAGGAACCCCATGAGCTACATTAGAAAGCAGCTAAGAAGATCTTGCATTACATACAAGGTTCACATAGATACAAGATTCATTACAGATTTGGCATAGAGGTTGACTTGGTTGGATATACAGATTCAGACTAGGTTGGCGATTCACAGACTCGCAAGTCTACTTTTAGTTACAGTTTCTCTCTAGGTTTTGATCTTATTAGTTGGTCTAGCAATAAGTAGAATGTTATTGCTATATCATCCATAGAGGCAGAGTACAGGGGAGCTATTAATCCAGCTACTGAGGCTATTTGGTTTCAAGGGATTCTTTCTAAGTTTGGCATTCCTCTCAGGCAGCCCACCATCATTTATTGTGACAACCAGAGTACCATATAGATTTGTAGGAATCCAGTTCAGCATCAGCAGACCAAGCACATAGAGATTCACATGTATTTCATTCAAGATCTTATTCATAGTCAGGTCATTAACTTGATATTTTGCTAGTCTTCAGATCAGGTTGTAGACATCTTCACCAAACCTTTCACTGAGAGCAAGTTCATTCATCTACGAGCTTTTCTTGGGGTGTGGTCTACATCTGCAGCATTATCATCTTCAGGTGGGGCCTTCTAGCCTCTTCTTTCTTTCATGTCTCTCTTTCGGGGGGGAGTTTTTTCCTATGGGTTTTCTCCTTTTCTCTATCTTATGGGAGATTGCATTTGTATATGGGTACCTCATCAGGCCTAGTTATCGGGACCCATTTTATATTTCCACACTGCCCACCTAAGCTGCGCTTATGGGGGGTATTAGTGTAGGTTTTTATTTTTCCCTATTTATTAATTAGAGAAATTATATTTCTTGTGCATACATGGAGTTTTCTTACATTTGTGAAATAGGCTAGCTTATGTGGAGGTGTGTATCATAGATGTGTCATAGGTGTCATAAGAATGTCATAAGTAACTCACTTGATGGGAGTTACTTCTCTATTCTTAGCACCTTGTCACCACCTTTCATGGAGGAGTTACTTCTCTATTCTTAGCACCTTGTCACCACATTTCATGGAGGAGTTACATTCTATTCTTGGGGTGCCTTGTCCACCTTTTTGGGAGGAGTTACATACTCTCATATTTGTATTCCTCACTTTGGCCATTTCATGCTAATCAAATTTTGGTCTTCTCCATTTTGTCTTGTGCAATTTATCTTATTGTGTCAATTTCAAATTGTTTTAGTGGTGTGCACTTGTTCATCTTGTGTGATCACGTCTCCATTGCACTCGTGTTATCTAGATTCTGGGAACAACTCGGATAGAAATTGGAAATCTAGCTACACTTTGAAACTTGCAAAGTTACAAAGTGAAACTTGAGTTTTGTTTTCCTTCTTTCATAGCACCAAGTAATATGGTGAAAAGTGGAGGTCAAAATTCAAAATGTAATTTTTCAAACTCAAAAAAATTCACCATGACTCAAAAATCATGCTTATATCATCATTTTTCCAACCACCATCCTGATTGGCATTAATTACAAGGCCTTATTAATAAAACTAGGGTTTTGGAAGTCGTTGTTTAAAATTACAAGTTAAAAATCAAGCTATGCATGCTAGGAAGCCAAGTAATGCCTCATCAATCCATGCCATGTAACACCTCACCAAGCCATGCTAAGTAAACACATCATTGACACCAAGTAATGCCACTTCCACTATTGCCATTCCCTGCACACATAAGGCAATATTCTTCCATTTTCCCTGCACTATTATCTTTCTTGTCATCAAAGCATAGATTTCCATTGAATTCACAAGGATTTAGCTATGAATTTAGGGTTGTATTTCCATTTTACCTTATACTCACATTCCTTCAGGTTTTCTCTACTAAAATCTTATTACATATATAATCCAATCATTTATCCTTCATAATTTAAATCTCATAAAATTGATTAAAAATATAGAATTTTCTCACAAGATTATCTACATAGACCCTGCAAAAAATACCCATTAAAAAAATAACTCACAAACCCCATGGAGATCCGACTTGCTTTTACAAACCTAAAACCTATAATACTTGTCATCAAGATTTGTAAGTAAAAATTACGATTCCAATCCCCATTAGACTTTTTAGTTGTAATTACATAATCTAAACCCTGTCATACTTTGTACCTACAAATGCAAGTCCAAAACCCACCAACACTATAGTTTGTTTTTTCTGTACCAATTTTCCCAAAACATATGTTTGGAAAGGAAATGAATTTCAAGTCAAAGCGACCTGGTGTCCCACTTAGCCTAGACTCCAATACAAATAAGATCATTTACACAAATCTAGGTCACACAAACCTAGCTAATTTTTGGAATAGAGTAAATGTTGATTTAATAATGATTGGATTCAAAGAATTTATAACAGTGCATTTCCTAGGCAGCAGCCTTCCCACTATCAATGTAGAGCCTTGAGCTTATGCTCACATTGGCAAAGCACTATGATGTTGAGAAGAGGGAAGTGGTAAACAATAAAGGAGAAAGGATTCTGAACATTGACTCTAATTTCATATATACCATGTTCCTAATTTTAGAATATGAGAGCTATTTAGATATAACCCCTGACTCTTCAAAGAAATTTTATCAAGATAATAGTATTGTATGTCTACATGTTCTAAATAAATAATGACTAAAAACCTCTAGATCCACATCCACAAGGTTGCCTAAAACCCTAGAAAGAATAGACTTCAAATATAAAGTAGGTGACATAATCATACTCTTGCATAGAGTTACAAGGAACCCAGATGCCAATAATTATTAGGATTGGATATACCAATACATCTAGGTGATCCACTAAAATAAATAGTATATCTCCACTATGCCCAATTGAATTATAACTCCCTCCACAAAAAATTGATGGAATTCTAAACTACAGGCAAGTTTTACATGACCTCATACTTGGTATACATATTATCAAAGGGAAGGGCGTTCCCAGGATTGAACATAGTGCCTAATCAGGTAAATAAGGTTTTTAACTACTAAACAGACCTCACCCTTGAGGCTAATAAACAACATTTTAGAATAGTCAATTATGTTTTCATAAACTGCATCATAATTATGTTTGACAAGGAGCTAGAGAGGACAAGATTCTTTGATGTTGCAACATCTAAAATCATGAATTATGAATCATATTTCATTCAATTCCCAACATATTCATACATCAGAGTATGAGGTTTTAGGGGTTGTCCCTACACCCTTTTAAGGTATGTAAGTGACAAATGGCCCTAATAGAACTTGTGAGGTAGCTTGTAGAAACCCATAAGTTGTTGTCAAGCAAACATAAGTTAGGGATCCATTTCCCCATTAGCATAGGGAGGTATATATGCCCTTCCCTATAAAAGGTCAAATGTGCATATACTGAGATGACTCAAATAACCTTAAGAACTCTTGATGTAAGGCCATTATATGATGTGACTAGCCATATTACTAGTATATTGGGTATCACCACATATTCCCAAATTCTATTTTACAAATATTACTAACAAGTCATGCAAGATGAAGAGGAAGTGAGGCTGAAAGATTATTCTAAGATGACCCTAGAACAAATCAAAACTTACAACATGGCACCAGTCTTTGAGGACTTAAAATATGATAAATCTCCAATTGAAAGGGTATATTATGATAATAATATCTATCTCCAACTTATTCCACCAGTCAAGTGGTCTATACTTGAATCCTTATCATTAATGGATAGGACCACCCAGTTAATGAATTAAACAATCAACTGAATAAGGAATAAAGGGGTCAAGATTACCAAGGAGACCTTGAGTATCAATGATAGGTTGTGAGAAGTGAAATATAAAGGTGTGGAAATAATAGTAGAGGGTTCTAGCAGTGGAACCCCAACAAATTAGGTAGACAATCTAGTTGTATCCATAAGAGGAAACATAAGCAAAAGGCTAAAAGAGGTCCTTCTAATATCCAAGAGACAACCGCATAGTAAAAGGATTAGCCAATGTTAAATTTCATAGAGGACATAGTTTCTTCTCAACTAGAATAAATAGTTCCCCCTCCTATCTCTATTATTTAACCAACCATAGTACTCCCTCCTCCTGTTTCTAGTACCCAATTAGCTCAAATAGCTATCCCTCTCATTTCCACCAATCCACCTATGTAAGTGATTGCACCTTCACTTGACCCACCTATGTAAGTAGCTTTCTTGGAAGAAATTCAATTAACACAAGTGGACACTTAGACACCTCCTTCACCTCCCTCTTCTACAATCACTCCCACCCCTTTCCCCTATCCACTACTACTCCATTAATCACTAACACCATCCAATAGTGCATGGATATGGACTCATTCATCCTGACTACAATCCCACTAGCCATCCCAACCACTGGGGTAGTTACTACTTCATTTTCATCTCCAATCACATTCTTGATTTCATCAACTCTGAGTGTTACTACCACATTGATTGATTCATTCATTGCCTTGGATTCCATACTTCCACAAGTTCCCCTATTTCAACTACCTGTGCCTACCTATCCACTTGTGTCACTCCTAGATCCCACACCCTTAGTAAGCACATCAATACCCACTTCACCCATCCAAGTATCCATCTCTTCCATTCCATTAGTAACCCAAGTCCCCACTAAGGAGGTGGAGATCGAAGGACCCACTTTTATAACTATGGTTGCTCAACCCACAGATGGGAAAGAGATAGTAAAATTATTAGCCAATAATTTAGTGGAAATATTAGTGATAGATACAACACGTTTTCAAATTTTTAGGCTATACACCTAATTGATGTTGATACCCTCATATTATATAAGATATTTAAGAGCTCTATATACCATGAGGAGATGGATGGGGTAGCCCATTTCAGAATCAAGATAATCACTCAGAGTATTAATAAGGCCAAGGCTACATGTGATGAGGCCACGAATACAAACTATGACATTAAATATTTACTCAGTAAATTATCATGTGAAGAAAAAGATCATCAATACCAAATCCTTTTGATTCAAGAGGTTTAGGAAAAATTCAAAAGAGTGGTCAAGAGAGAGTCAGCATGAGATACAACATTCAACTTGAGTTCTATCCATCGATTCATCAGGTATCACAATACACTGGATTAAATGGGGAAGGACACTCATTTATACAAGGATGTATCGAGAGAACACTCTAAAATAATGTTAGAATTTGAGATAATCAACCTTTATTCACTTGGTCCTGATGAAGATCAACTTCAATAGATCATTATAGGCTTTGATGATTATATTGAGAAAATACAAGCAAAGGACAAGGAATCTTCAGAGGTCATGGTTGTAGATTAATTCTTTCAATAAAATACATTCTGTAAATTATATTTTTTTGTTGTAATAAACATTATAAAAGTATAATTTTTAAATTTCAATTGCTATTTTGGTAACTCTTTTTGAGAAAGAGACACTTGTAATTTTATGCATCTTTTTGATAGGATTTAAGTTGCAAAAGAGAAATTTGTAAATTGTACTTTTCTTTTTGACAAAGTTTGATTTGCTTAACTTGAAAAAACTCATGTTGTAATTTACACTTCCCTTTTTGTCAAGTTGGATGACTTAAAAAGTTGTAAGAGTCTCAACTGGAAAATACAAATTAGGTTTTGTAGGTTATAATCTAACATACCTAAAAACATTCAATTTTACTAAGTGTTAGTTCATTTTGGCACCTCATTCCTTGGAAAATATAATAGTAGTTGAACTCAAAGAAGAGGACATTTTTTTGAAAATCACAATGGACTTATCCACTCCTCTATCACTTATTGAAGAACCTAGTAGTTGCATGTTTCATTTTCTAGCTATCTATTCCACCCAAGACACCATTCCAAACTAAAGAGAACACCATTTACATGAGGCTCCTGGATTTTATTGATCTTCAACTAGGCATAAGATTTTTGATAAATCCCTCTCTTCCAATAGATTATTTTTGTATAAATATAGGTACCCAAGCATAACCCAAGGATCTTTTTGCTGTTGGAGAAATTATTCTGCATTTTGAAGAATTGATCTACATGTTGTAACCTGGAGATTGATAATAGATTAAAAAATTTCCTTCCTTATCTGTGTTATATTTATGTATGAAAGGGTATTTATTTTATTTTTGAATGATCTAAATCTTATTTCAATAATAAAGATTCATCTATGGTATTCATTTCTACCCTTTTGAAAACTTGTTTATAGAAAATAAAAATGCTTGCTCCTTATATGATAAGTGCCCAATATTACCTTTGGTTTCACGCTTGTATAAGTTTGTGCTTCAATAAATTTTAGTATATTTATTGTTCTACTATGTTCATACAAAGCAAGCATTAATTTACATTATAATCATTTGGTGCAATCACCATTTTTCAGTTTTAAAATTCATTCTAAAACTCTTTCCCTCACAAGTCAAACCCTAGTTAGGAGCGAGGTCACTAAGAAGTAGTATCTTAACATGAACTGGTAATTATCAATTAAACTAAAATTAGTGAAAGAAATTCAGCCTTCTCCAAAGTTTCACCTCAATTCACTAAGGTCCCACAGCTTAGAGGTGATCCCATTGTGTTATTACATTTCCCACAGTTTGAAACTCATACTATACAACATACTACCACACAAAGATGGGTATAAAATCTAAGTGATAACAATTTTTTACACCCACTGGGACCTAAATATCATAACTAAGAGATTGGTTCTATTTTTATCAATCATTGTATGAGCCTTGTACATATTTCAAAATCACTTGATGAATACACTGGCTTACAGATTTAGGAAATCCAAGTTTGCGTATGCTAAAGATACATACAAGATCATCTACTAAAGGTAAGAGAACTGACTTACAAGAATTATCATTTCTATATAAAAAGAAATCAAGATCAGTTGTACCTTATACTAGAGTATATCCTAAAAATACGTTTAAATATCCTATAAATACCCATATTTGTTTCATACCTCCTATTGTGGCCTTAAGAAATTAAAATTACCTAGCTTTCAATGGAGGCAACCCCCTTTAGTTGGCCCAGTATGATGATATACCGACATCGGCCCTAAAAATTCTTTTGTATTTTACTAGTGAAACTTCCACCACTCCTATTAAACTTATTTAGGATATTGCTAACATCTACTTAGTTCACAATATAGCACAATAAAATGTTGTAATCAGAGTTCTTCCCTTCCTATTCAAGGGTAAATCCCTATAATGGTATATAAGTTTACTTCCCAATTCCATCCATGTATGTGATGATCTAGGTTTGCCCTATGCATGAAATTTGAAGATAAGAGTGACCATCTCTCCTTGGTTGAATAAGTAACCACTATTAAACAGGATCCTCATGAGTTCAAGAGTAATTTTAATGTCTACTTTCAAAAGACATGGAATAAAACCTTAGTGTTGGTCAAGCCAACCTCAAATAATGTTTTCTTCTATTACTTGAGAGCTTTAAATAGTGATATATCTATCATTATTTAGTCAATTTGTGGCACCACACTCCCCAATGCCTATGAAATCATAATAAGAACAAAAATTTTCCTAATTCAATCTGGAAAAATTACCCCACAGCCTCCAATGCCTCTATTTCTAAAAGTGCCTCCCACACAACCCATTATTTCCCTAATTCCCACCACAAGCAATGTACCATCTTTGACTCTTTCTCCTACTAATGATTTATATGAGGTTATGTCACTGCTTAAAATATTTGGCAATGAGTTGATAGTTATGAAAAGGTAGCAATCCCAAAATTATAGACCTTATCAACAAGTTAATCAAACATACCAGCTCAATAGGCAGCCATACCAAGGCATCTCACAACCCTAAATTCAATCCATGCAAGTAAATCCTCTAAACATCATTATTATACCTATGTTAGGTACTTCTAAAGCTATTGTACCTATTCAGAACAACCTAGCTCAAGAACATGAGTGGTGTTATTATTTTTTCGAACTGCATAATCAAAATTCTTATCTTAATGGTCTCATCAGTCAAGCCTTGATGGTGAAAATCATATCAAACACCCAAGGGCAGTAAGAAGAAGCTACTTCCCAATATAAAAATACATGAGCCTTTTCAGAATGAACTACTCTTTTGAACTGACAAGAGGAGGATTTTTGAAGTGTAAATCAAGAGGAAATACTAATCAATGGTGGTAGTTCAGTGTCAGTGAATACACGCTCTAAGAAGAGGGCAATATTAATTGATCAACCCCTCAGGGTTGAGCAAGCTACAACTTCTAAATTTTTACAAGAGTATACAAAGGCAAAATAGTTCATAGACCACCCAATATGCCAATGGGCCAGTCAAAGTCAAAATTACTAACCTCAAATCTCATGAAAGAAGATATAGCTTCCACAAAGGCACTAGTGAAGGTTGGTAACATTCCTTTCAATATTGTAGAATAAATGAAGAATAGTACCTTGAATGTCACCATGTGGGAAGCATTGTCTATTCCAAAATAGAGGGACTTACTTCAGGAACTTTAAAAAACTTCTAAATAATAGATAAGGTCTTAGCTAAGGGACTCACTGCTATGGTTAATTTGTGTCAACCTCAAATAGACACCAAACCAAGTAAAAATGGTAAGCCTCCCCCATTTTAACTTACACTCATAGTTTGGAAAATTCTCATACATAATTGCATGGTAGACTTAGGGGATAACAATTATAGTATGCTCAAGAAAATAGTTGATGCTCTTGATATTAAATATACACCTATCACAAAAGGTGTGGTTCAATTGTATGTTATTGATGTTCAAATAGTTAGGACTATAAAAGGTTTTATCCTTACCATCCATGCATGTCCAAACTTGTTAATTTTTCAATATATCTCAGTTATTGACCTACCCTGCTATTTTTCTATCTGCCTTTCTCTAAACTTCATTGAGAAATGGGAGGGTATCTATCTTTTGATTAGTCCCACATGTTTCTTAAGAAAAGATATGAAACTAGAGTGACAATAAGAGCTAAGCCAATTACTAAACACCACATTGAGCCATACACTCCTATCCCTATGGATATGAATTTTACATTGCAATATCAAAAGGAAGAACTTAACCATGAGGTTGTAACACCCATGAAAGAAATCTCAGACACTCATCTGGATGAATGGGGATCAACTCTCCAATTTAATCCTTATGATTATGTAAAATAAACTAGGTTGGGTACATATTACATTTATTAAAATGATTTAATCATCCCAAATCTTGTGAAACCAATTAAGGATCTCCAAGGAATGTGGCAACTATTTTTTGATGTCTCAAGAAGCAGGAATGGTGTAGTGAAGGAATTATTTTGATCTCTCCCCAAAAAGAGAGTTATTTATATTCTTTCAAACTTTAGTTTAGTTGAACTAATAATGTATATGAATATGAATCATTGATAAGAGGGCTTCAATTGGCCAAAGAAAGAGGAATATAGTAATTAAAAGTTTTTGGTGATAGTGAACTAGTCATTCACCAAGTAATATCTAAAATCACAACCAAGAATAACTTGTTCATATCTTATAAACATAGGGTTTGGGACCTATTAGAAGATTTCATCACTTTAAACATTCAAGTGGTACCAAGATCATAGAACAAGGATGTTGATCATATGGCCTTAGTAGGTTCCCAATATAACCTGCCTGAAGAGATAAATAAGAATAACAACCAACATTTAAAATTGATAGTGAAACCATCTATTCTTGAGAATGCAACTAACTAGCAAGTTTTTGATAATGATCACCAACTTATGAATTTTTTATGAGATGAGGCCAAATTATTAGACAAAAATCAATCAAGACTCCAAGAACAATATGGGGATAAAATCTTTTAGTTAAAAACAAACAAATTACCTATGGGTCTTGTTATTTTGGAGAGTATCTTCAACTTTGATGATCAGTTGAAGGGTGAGAAGAAGAATATCACGGTCAATGAAGAAGACTACAAGCCAATAATCATCTCAAAATACAAAGCATTGAAGATCAGAAAGGTATGTAATCCTTTAGAAAATCAATATTTTATTGAGTTATGTCAAGAGTTTGATGATAACTTCACTTAGAATTATAAATATCTAAGGGGGTTTAACCCTAGTTTAGCCCAACACACAATAGAGTTTGACCCAAATACCAAGCCTGTTAGACAAAAATAGAGACCAGTAAATTCAAAAATAGAACCTTTGATGAAGAGTGAGTTGTCCAAACTGATAGAGACTAACATCATTTTCTCTATCAAACACTCATCCTAGGTTGCTAACTTGGTCCATGTAATGAAAAAGAATGGTGAAATCAGGGTTTATGTAGATTTTAGAGATTTAAATAAAACATCCTTGAAGGATCATTATGCCCTTCCACCCATGGATCAAATTCTTTAAACTATACCAAGATCTAAAAGGTTTTCCCTTTTAAATGATTATTTTGGATATAACTAAATCTTAGTGCAAGAATCAGACCAGTTCAATACTACTTTCACTACAAAATGGGGCACATATGCATATATAAAGATGCCTTTGGGTCTAACATTGGTGCTACATTTCAAAGATCCATGGATATGGCTTTTAGGGGTTTGATAAATGAGATGATCTTGGTGTACCTATATGACATCACTATTTATTCAATTCATGATGGTGCATCCCTAGACACCTTAGGAAAGTCTTTGAAAGGTGTAGAGAATTTGGAGTTTCTATCAATTCAAAAAAGTGCATTTTCATAGTTCATAAAGGGAAACTACTGGGACACATTGTTTCAAAAGAGGGTCTTGCAATAGACCTAGAGAGAGTAAGTGTTATATCTTCACTAACACTTTTAAGCCATAAAAAGAGGTTACAAAGTTTCCTAGGAAATATCCACTTCGTAAAAAGGTTCATTTCAAATTTTGCATCCATGGCTAAGCCCCTTACTTCCATGCTTAAAAAGGGGGATAGTTTTAGCTGGACATGAGAAGGAAAGATAGTTTTGAAACCATCAAATAGGCTATTTCTTAGGTTCCTTCCCTTGTCAACCCCAACTACAACAATGATTTCATTCTCTATGCTTTTGAAGGGGAAGGTAGCATATCATTTATTCTAACCCAGTAGAATAAAGAATAGTTGGAGCACCATATATGATCCAAAACTCAGTAGTTCTGGTTGATAAATATTTCAAGAACATAGAAATAGCATAGTAATAATGAATTCTCTGAGAAGAGATGTATTATTACTCAAGATCGCAATACAATTATATGTTTATCTCTAGGAAGAGATGTCTGATTTTCTATTTCAAGTTAGATATTCATTTATACCTATTTAAAAATTAGGGGGAGGATGTGGAAGGTCACCAATCTCAAGTTATATTAAGTGGTTCAACTTCCATGCTTTAAAACAATACATAACTCAAGGAATTACTATTTTTAGAAACTTAATATTTTTAGACTGCACTACTAAAATTGAAATTTGGAACACTTCTATTGGGTTTTAGGGGTCAAAATTTATTGAGAAGATCTCAATGGCATCTCATGGTTTTCTCTTTATTCTTATCTTTCCAATGGTTCAAATGGCAAGTCAATTAGAGCTACGGTGCAAAAGTTATGGCTCCCAGAAGTTTCGTCATCAATTAAGGTAGTATTGTCACCCAAATTATCACCTAAATTACTGTCTGGATCATTCATCCCTCCTTAAAAAACAATGGTCCCCATTGCATCAATGTTCCTCATTAGGTGTGGTAGTTGTGTCTTGATTTGATTCTCTGTGAGCCACTCACCTTCGTGGCTAAGTTGGCCCTTTTTGACCACTCAATAAAGTGGAATAGAGTGTCCTCTTATTGTCTTCATCCAGGTATCCACAATTCAATCCTCTTCCACTGGAGAAAAACTCTATGGATCAAGCTCATCAATGTCGAGTTGTTTTGTTATGACTGAGGTGTCCAATAGAGGTGGATGATATGGTTTGAGGAACTCCACATTGAATATTAGATGTAGACCAAGGTAGGCTGGTAGGTTCAACTCAAAAGCATTTTCTCCAACTTTTCTGGTGATGGTGTAGGGACCATATCACAGAGGCCAAATTTTTTTGTGTGGGCCTACAAGTCATTCCTTCTAAATCCACAACCAAACCTTATCACCTACATCAAAATGGTGTGCAATCTTATGTTTGTCATGGTGTTGCTTATACTTCTGATTTATCTTCTCTAGGATGTCATGAACTTGTTGCTAGGTGTGTTGCATTTATTCAATGAACTTTGTTGTTTTTGTTGCCTCAAATCTTCCATGAGGTGTGTATTCCATGGTGTATAATGGAATAGCTATATCAATTGGTGCCATGGGTTGGAATCCAAAGCATACTTAGAATGGATTGTGCTTGGTCAAGCTGTGTAGGGCCCGATTGTATCCATGTTGTATGAAAAAAAGGCCCTCATACCATGTTCATGGATGTTTGGAGTGATACATCCAAATCATGTGAACAATCAAGTGGTTCACCACCTCTGTCTAACCATTAGTCTATGGATGGAAGGCTGTGGACTTCATCAGCTTGGTATCCATCATCTTCCATAGAGTGGACCAAAAGATGCTCAAAAATATGTTATCTCGATCTGAGACAATGGACTTGGGGAGACCAAAATGGAGCCATACATGACTAAAATATAGTTGAGTAGTTTCTTTAGTAGATATATTTTTCTTACAAGCAATCATTATAGCCATTTTTGAAAAATGATCAACTACCACAAAATACAGTCCTTACCATGTTTTGAAGTGGGAAAACCTAAGAGAAAATCCATTGAGACAGATTCCCAAGGCCTGGTTGGTTCTAGAAATGGTGTGTATAATCCTTGCTTCTTATTTGTTGGTTTGGCTATCGCACATGGGGTGCAAGATTTGAGATATTTTTTCACATCTTTTTGCATATGGGGCCAGTAGAAGTGTTTTTAAAGAACTGCTAATGTCTTCTCTATACCAAAGTGTCTAGTTGTCCTACTGAAATGCATTTCCCATATCATCTTATGTTGCTCTGAGCTGGAACATAGATGTGCCCCATATGACAAAGGACATTATCTTGAAAATATAAATTAGAAACATGTTTACCTTTTTGAATCCCTTGATATGTATTAGCAAAGGTAGGATCTACTTCATATAGAGCACCACAAGTGGCAGTCTCATGTTCGCACAAGTCAAGAACTATTGTGAGTGTAGTAATTGGTGGATGGCTTAGACAATCTATAGTTGTATTTGAGCTCCCCTTTTTGTGTTTGATTATTATATGGAATTGCTGAAAATATGTGGCCCACTTTTGGTGCCTCTCATTTCATAGTTTGCTCTATGTCTGGATAAATTCCAATGTTTTGTGGTCAGTGTGGATGACCGTCTCTTTTCCCAAGATGTAGTGTTTCCATTGTTTACAGTCTTGCACAATGGCATAGAGCTCCTTATCATATGTTAGATATTTTCTGACTGTATCAGTGAAAGTTTCACTATGATATGCAATAGGATGGCCATGTTGCATGATGACAGCTTCCATGGCATATTCATATGTATTTGTCTTCAACTCAAAAGGATGATGCAAATCTGGCAAGGCAAGAATAGGGGCTGAACAAAGTCTGTTCCTCAAATTCGCAAATGCCCTTTTTTGTATTTCACCCCACTGAAATGTAGCTTTAGATCCTCTTTTAGTCACTTGGGTTAGCGACCAAGCAACATGTGAAAATCCAAGAACAAACCTGTAATAGAAATTTGTAAGACCCAAGAAGCTGTAAAATTTTGTGAGGGTCCGTGGTGTGGGCCATTCTCAAATAACCCGAATCTTTTATGGATCAACATGGACACCTTGATCATTCACAACATACCCAAGGCACTGAATTGTTGTCATCTCAAATGTGCATTTTGTTGTTCCCAAAAAATTTCACTCATTTGGGACAACATATGAACTATTTTGGTCCTGCAAGCCAAAATTATCTCTTCCCTTTTCAAACAAAAATTGTTCTGAGCATTCAAATTCTTTATTATTCAAGTTTTTCAATTAAGAGATTAGCAGGTTCAATGGCTTCAACAAGTGATCTCTCTCAAAGGAGCAAGTTTTCAACAATTAGGCAATTTCAAGATTAGTTCAATGCCTTGGTTCAACCAAAAATGTTCATCAGCAAGCTTCAAAGAAAGGATTAAACCATTGAATCATTGAACCCCGCTTCCAAAAAGATTCAACGATTTAATGGGTTCAAAGGTTCAATGTCGTTGGCAAGCTTAAAGAGTTAAGTGCTTTATCAAAGGTCCAAAGTTCAACCTCTTCAGTAAGTTCAATTATTTCAAAAGACTTAGTGAAAAACAAAAGAATGAACCATTGAACCATTGAACCTTGAACCAAAATGGTTCAACGGATTCAATGAGTTCAATGGGTTTGAAGAGATCAAAAGACTTAGACAAAAAGAAGGCTTCAAATGCAAGATTGAATCATTGAACTGTTGAACCAAAGATGGTTCAATCAGTCGATTCAATCAGTTAGTTCAAAGGACTGCCCCAAAGCTAAAGAAACAAGTGCCCTTGCAGAGGGCAGTGAATTAAAGGCAAGTGCCCTTGCAGAGGGCAGGAAACATTGATTCAAAGATCAAAGAGAAGGTTGAAAGGGTAAGGTTTCCTTCAAATTTTTGTTTGAAGAAATTACCAAGTAAAGGAATCAAAAGAATTCCTTCAAAAATATTTTCCTCAGAAAAGTGAACAAGACAAGGTAAATTCTTTTAGACAAAAAGTGGAAAGAATTTCTTAAGACTTTTGTCCGAAAGAATTTACCTGAAAGACAAAGGCCTGACGAAAAAAGACAAAGCCAAGGAAAGATTTCCTTCAGACAAAATGTCCAAAAGAATTGAAGCTCAAAGACTCTCCGAAGGAATTAAAGCCCAAAGACCACCTAAAGGACCCCGAAGGGTAGGTGCCCTTGCGGGGGGCTCTCGGCACCAAGAAAATAGTCATTTTTCAAAGACTCGAAGGGACACCTTCCCTTCGAGGTGTTCCAAAGACAAAAGGCCAAAGGAATTTCAAGGCTTCAAGGGACTTAAAAAAATAAAGGAAGAAATGGAACAAAGGATGAACCAATGAACTGATTGAACCTTGAATCGAAAGAGTTTAAAGTTCAATGGTTCACAGATTCAACGGTTCAAAGGAAACTCTAGACAAAAGAAGAAAATAGATGATTCCAGAGACCAGTTCAAAAGGATGGTTCAACCAAAGAGCAAAGAAGTGATGGAACAAAGCGACCAGCTAAAAAGGATCGCCTGAACCATTGAACCATTGAACCAATGAACTTTTACAGGTTCAAAGGTTCATGGTTCAATATGGTTCAAACAGCTAGCAACTATTGACAACCCCGTAGATGTCAAATTTAAGGTAATGGAATATCCATTAATTTTTTAATGTGGCATGAAACTTGAAAAATAAACCAAGTGACTAGCTAAAAAGGGAGCCTGAGAGCTCAAATTGCTACAGGGAAGAGAGAACAATACAAAAATATCAAAAATATCTACAAGGGATTTATTTTCAGTAGGTGAAACAGTTCACCAAGTAGTCATCTGAGCACACCAAATCAAGGATGCAACCTATTTTTCTTCCATGAAGTAAAGGCAAAATGAACAACTATGCAGACATCATAAAAAGGACCAGATAGCCTATACTTTAGAGGAGACATATTAGATGAATTGACATGCCACAGTTAAGGCCAATGCACTATTCTAAGCATGGTCCCTTGATAAAACTAAAATACATTCAAGGCATTGACTGCAGCATGGGCCATTCCATTGAAAAAAGTGCCAAGCCTCTCTTGGCTGCCATATATTGTAATCTCTTATTTTATACAAAAGAGACATTTTATTATAAAAGTGAAACTCTGTGAAAATTGAGACGTGATTACTGAGACTTTGAGCTCAGATTGTTCATCATATTTCTTTGTTTGAATGAGAAAGCAAGTTACTTTCAGACTTTGTGTTATTATAGCTTGTGTCATTTTAGGAGATTGTTCTGATGTCTATTTCCTAAATATATTTTTGTTTATTCAATTTAACAAGTAGAACTAGTGGAAGTAATCAAAAAGGTGTCTTGAAGCCAACTGTGGAGAGACTTTGTGATGTCTACAATTGCTTTCAGTGTGTTTGTCTATTTTTTGTTTCTGTGTAAAAGACCTTGGGATGACTTTGTGCCCTCATTGTCCTCTGTATTTCACTCTTTGGGTAGCTGAGATAAAGACTTTGTGCTACACCGCATTTTGCTGATTACTGCACTTTTGTTACCAGTTACTTGTCACTACCTAAAAAACTCTTGCTATTTTCTGTAAGATCACTTCTGAAAGAAGAGAAGTGCCTTCAGTGTTTTCACTACAATTTTTTCTTTTGTTTATGAACATCATCTCTGAAAAAAAAAGATGGATGGTGCTACCCTACCCTTGAGTGTTATTTTCTACTTATATATATAGTATATAGCTCTTCATATTTATAGGGAACCTCTCCTTGATGAGAGGAGAGATTTATCCCCTTTTGATGTAGTAAACCTACACATTTGGTTGACCAATCTCTCTTGTTATGGTTGAAGAGACCTATTTTGCTCATCAGTTAGCTGATTGAAAAAATATTTACCCAAGAATTTTTTGATGACTCCGTTAGGGAAGAGCACACAGTTTGAAGCCTCAAGCTTCAAGCTGAAGCAGAGCCAATTCTTTTCTATTTTTATTCTACAAATGTGGCAACTCCATGCTATACTAGAAGCTAAAAAGCCCAAGGTATTGTTGACCCTATTTTTGAGTTGGTGCAGCAAGGCAATTTCAATTTGTTTCCTCCCCAACTTCAAGTTCAATGATCCAGGAGTGTTCCTCCTACTCGTACCAAGTCACCAACACAAGGTAGAGCTTCTTTTTCTGTTGTTAGCAGAACTTTGTCTATACATACTCCACCTAGATTTGTTATCCCTATTTTTCATAATCAAATCATGGCAGCTCAAGGCCCCTGAAATAACTCTTTTGGTCCACTCAATCCTACTCCACCTCTTCATGAGCTACCACACAGTTTAAAGAAAAAAAATGTCAGGAGAACCTACAACAATCAATATACTCTGATATTAGTTGTTAGGTGACCCCTTATCCAACAGAAGCACAATTGATTACTTTCTTATAAGCAATTAAACATGAAATTATATCAAAATGATAAAATAACTAGAAACTTGAGACAGCAAAGAATTTGAGAGACATTACACACTCTTGTATTAAATATTACTAGAAGAAAAATATAATAAGGAAGATGCCACTTCTTCCTCCACCTCAAAGGCTTGCCACACCTCAAGACCTTCTTCCCTCTCTCTCTTACTCAACACAACAACTCTATAGCCTGAGTTATTATCCCTCCTTGAATGCTTTAGCTGATCTCCTTGACCTTACTCCTGTAGATCTCCTTGACCTTGCTTACTTCAATGATTTTACTTGCCTTCTTCATAATTACAATGCATGTCTCATGGGTCTTTAAATAGAATTCCATGGTTACAAAAATAGAAATCTAACTATAATAATTAGACACGCAGCTCGTGACTATAATTAGTCATTTGACATGCAAACACTCGCTTCACTTAACTCACTATTCGTCAATAGCAGTTCTGAAATACACAGGCGATCGACGTCGGTCTCTGCTTGCCTGGTGCTGCCGACGTCAGCCGACTAGCTGCCGTCACCGGTTTCCTTCTGCACTGTCTATGACCAATGTCGGTTATACTGTCGCCGCCAATTCCTCTGGTTCTTCAGCATTCTCTTCTTGTGTCTGTAAATAGTTGAAGCTTTTAGCTCCACACCTTAACAATCTCCCACTTGGAGATAAACAGATGCAACTTGTACCTGTACCTGTACACCATCTATTTTGTTCCTTAGGCTTTGTATCCCTCTTTGAAGTCACACTTGAAGACCAACCACCACACAAACCTGTGATGCTAAACCTGTCACTTATACCAAAAAAAATTTGCTGCTCCTAAATTCTTCATGACATACTTCTGAACCAATTATACCCTTAGCTCAGAAAACTCCCTGTATATGAAACTCTGCAACAAGTAACACAATATAGTAACAGAATAATGTAGCTAATATTATCCAACCTGGTAAAGATAAAACATAATGGTCAAACCTCCATTGCTCTGCAGCCTAATCAAGACCATATACCATAGTCTTCTGTCTCATGTGTCCATCCACTCTCTTCTCTAAAATAGGAATCCATCCCTCTATCCAGTGCTTCCTTCCAGCTGACAACTCTACAAACAAATACATGTTTGGTTCTTCTCTAAGGACTCACACTCCTCATCCATATCAAGCTCCCACTGTTTCTAGATTCTACCTACATTGCTTCTTCCATCTTCCTAGTTCTTGACTATCAGTAAGCAATATAAAGAAGGTGAACAATGAATATGAGGTTCACATACCTTTTCTGACCTCCACATGGGTGTTTGAGACTTAATGATCCACCCAACATCTATTTCAGTGACCGATCTCAGCCATCTCTCAGTGTGCATCTGACTGATGTTGGTTCCCTACACTGACCCTGACTATCGATGTCATTTCCCTAATCGACGCTGGCGTCCCCCACTGCCGACATCGGTCCTTATGACTGACGTCGAACTTCTCCTGTCCAACCTACCGACCCTGCTAGTCTGCACATGACTGATGTCAGTATCTGGCTGACTGACGTTGGTCCCATGTGATCGACATCGACGTCTGTGTGTTCTTATAAGTGATAAAAATTTTATCCGCGAGCTCTTTTTGGATCAAACTTCTATCCATACTGCCCTGCTCAGATTTATTTAGCCTCTGTGACTGATCTCTGTCCTTCATCTCCTCCATAAACACCAAAGCTTCTTTGTTCCTGTCAAAAGCATCAATTTTTTTTTCTTGCAATGAACTCTATCTATGCTTTCCGAATCTGAACACATACCTCTTGAATCAAGAACGTCCATTCCTTTCTTATTCATGTGACCAAGCCTATTAAGCCACATCTTTGAATCTACACCAGAAGTAGAATTAGTAATACAAGTAGATAGATAAAGAGTATCTACTTTCTTACCTCTCACTAAAACAAGTGCTCCATTGGTAACCTTCCAAGAGTCTGCTGTGAGGGTTATTGTGCATCCCTCATCTCCCAACCTTCCTACAGAAATCAGACTCTACTTCAGAATTAGAATATGCATGACCTCTTTCAACACCCATGTGTTGTCAATCTGTAATCTCAGCTGCACTTTCTCTTTGCCAACTATCTGACAAGGCATACCGTCCCTTAAATAGAGCACTCCAAAGTCTCCCTGTTCATACTCATGAAACAAATTTTTGTTTAGGGATGCATGAAAAGATGAACCAGAATCTAAAATCCATGATCCTACCTAACCATCCAAAGAAAGTATGAGAGTATCCTGTATCACAATATTTGCATCCTTTGCTTCTTCAATACCTGCATGTTGATTCTCTTTACTCTCAACCAATACTCCTTTGTATGTCCTTTCTTTCCACAAAACCAGTAGATAATACCTTTGGACTCAGATCTCCTTTTCGACCTTGATTTCCCTTGTTCAACCTTCTCCCTTTGCCTTCCCCTGCTTTCTGCACTTAGAGCATTCCCTGATGATTCACTTGTGCTTTTCCTGCATATTTCCTCATTCAAAATCAAACTCACAACATCATCAACTTTTAAGATTTTAGAAGCAGATGCAGAATTACTTACTGCCATAACCAAACCATCCCAACTTTCAAGCAAAGAACATAAAATCAAGAGAGCCTTTACCTCATCATCAAAAACAATATTGACTGAAGCTAGTTGGTTTACCAAACCATGGAAATCACTGAGATGAGTATGTACCAATCCACCTTCCTACATTTGCAAAGTAAATAGCTGCTTCATAAGATATACCTTATTAAAAGTCGAGGGCTTTTCGTATAAATTCGCCAAGGACTTTATCAACTCTTTCGTTGTCTTACACTGTGATAAGCTAAAAATCACAGACGATGCAAGGCTCAACCTTATGAAACCGAGAGCCTTTCGATCAAGAACACTCCATTCTTCATCCTTCATATCTGTGGGCTTGCATGCAACCCCACCCAATGGTAAGTATAAATTTTTTTGATACAGATAGTCATCAATCTGCATCCTCTAATGTTGATAATTCTTGCCGTTAAACTTCTCTATTTGTAGCTTACTTTCTTCTACCATTGCTGAACTCTCACTCAATCAAAAAACCATGTGAATGACCTGTAATTAAAAACAATAACCTGCTTCTTGCAAATCGTAGCTCGGATACCACTTGTCAGGAGAACCTACAACAATCAATATACTCTGATACCAGCTGTTAGGTGACCCCTTATCTAATGGAAGTACAATTGATTACTTTCTTATAAGCAATTAAACATGGAATTATACCAAAATGATAAATTAACTAAAAACTTGAGACAACAAATAATTTGAGAGACAATACACACTCTTGTATTAAATATTACTAGAAGAAAAATACAATAAGGAAGATGCCACTTCTTCTTCCACCTCAAAGGCTTGCCACACCTCAAGACCTTCTTCTCTCTCTCTCTTGCTCAACACAACAACTCTATAGCCTGAGTTATTATCCCTCCTTGAATGCTTTAGTTGATCTCCTTGACCTTACACTTGTAGATCTTTTTGACCTTGCTTGCTTCAATGCTTTTACTTACTTTTTTCATAATTACAATACATGCCTCATGGGTCTTTAAATAGAATCCCATGGTTACAAAAATAGAAATCTAACTATAATAATTAGACACGCAGCTCGTGACTATAATTAGTCATTTAACATGCAAACACTCACTTCACTTAACTCACTGTTCGTCAACAGTAGTTCTAGAATACACAGGCGACCGACGCCGATCCCTGCTTGCCTGGTGCTGCCGACATCAGCCGACTAGCTACCATCGCCGGTTTCCTTCTGCACTGTCTGTGATCGACATCGGTTATACTGCCAACACTGATTCCTCTGGTTCTTCAGCATCCTCTTCTTGTGTCTGCAAACAATTAAAGCTTTTAGCTCCACACCTTAACAAAAAATTCCAAGTTCTTTGGTGATGGAAAAGTTCATCCTAATGAACATATTACAATCTTTAGCATAGCTTATGTCATAATAGGCGTGGAGTATGAAGACATAGCAGTCAGGCTGTTTGTGAAAATACTACAAGGTGTTGCTACAGATTAGTTCTACCATCTGCAAGCTCAGTCAGTGACTGACTGAGACACTCTTAAAGCTAAATTTAAAGATGCACATGTCTTGCTAGCCCAACTCACACAAATTAAGAAGAAACCTCATGAACTTATGAGAGATTTTATAGCAAAATTTGATAAGCTGAGGAACAAGATTTTTATGATTGCTTAACCAATAGCTGAGAATCTCAAATGCTTCTTCATCAACTCATAGTTCTATGAGTGAGATTTTTCTGTTGAGATAGGCTAGCCACATAGACCTTGTTATTGCTCAAAATTTGGCTACTGAGATAGAAGATGACTTTATCTTGGTAAGAAAGATAAGGAGAGATCCTAACAAAGGTAAATCATCTTCATCTTTTGAATACTCACCTACAGTCACTACTGATCTAATAGTGCAGAAGCTGGCAAACAAATTGCTAGCTCTTAGAAAGCAAATGGCGTAAGGGATGTCATCTGCTCTTTCATATAGAGATGTACCAAGGAGGACATTCTTTAATCAGTCATACCAAGGCAATGCTGCCAAGAATCAAGGGCAAATAAATCATCTTCCTCTTCCATGGAAAAACTTTACCATTGAAGCACCTCCAACCAATTCAGAAGTCAGATATCTTGAGGTAGAATTAGATTTTTCTTTTTAGCCTAAATTAAACCTAGAAAATGATGCTAATATCTTCACAGAAGGAGGAAAAGAATTAGCTGACAACTCTAACATTAGTTTCTTAAATTACCAGGATGAACCTAGAAGTGAAGGTAAGGCAGTTGATGGAATATACATTGTATTCACCCAATCCAAGAATCAGTCAGCCCAGTAAGCTGATAAAAAGAAGATAGAGGAGTGACCTCAACTAGTAATTTTAATTGCTCAATGGGGAACCACTCTGCCTTTGAGGCCAAAGAACCCAATGATTACAAGAAAGGTAAGTACATCAAACATCCATACAATTTCTACTTCAAATTCACAGACCAGTCCTCTCCCTCCCAAAAACCAAAAAGATGAACTCCCATCCTTTGTTCTCAGTTTATTTCAAATATTTGACATAATTGATCATATAAAGAAAACTAAAATTCAAATGTCTGAATTTGAATTTTTGTAGTCCAACTCTGAGCAGTTAGACAAGTTGGTTCAATGTGTAAAGAACCAAACCATCCTTACAAGACAAGATGCTAAGAAGGCAACTCATAATCTCTCAAGAAAAATGTTCATCCCAAATAATCTTGTCTTACTCCTCCTGCTACCCCTGAGAAAAGAGTCTTTTTATGTTTTTTATTGATAAACATTCACAAGCTGAGTAATTGCATCATTGATTTTAGAGCTTTAGATAATGTCATGCCTGCCAAAGTGGCAGAATCCCTTGGTCTCACACTAACCAAGACATATAAGAGATATTTCTCTTTGGAGAATAAATAAGTGCCACTATTAGGACAAATCAAGGATGCCTAATTTATATTTGTAGCATTCTCGGATAAGAGAATCAAGATGACTGTCCTAGTGGCTGACGTCGCAGCATCATACAGCATCTTTCTTGGACAAAATTTTTGTAAAGATGTTGGTGGAAAATTAAGCATGGACCTATCCGAGGTGAGGATCCCAATCAAAGGTGTCATGTAGAGATTGCTTCCTAATAAGAAAGAAAAATATGTGGTTATTCAAATATCAGTGCATGAAGCTCAAATTTTATTTGAGTCTTCAAGCATAGGTAATTACTTTTTATCTATGGAGAAAGTCCATGAGGTGCCTGATGAAGCTCCTGAATGTGATAGCTTAAAAATGGTTTCAGATAAAATAGTAAAAGAATTAGTGGAGTGCAATGCAAGCGTAGAAGAATCTCCTCCTCCAAATAAAGAAAAATTAGTGTCTAATGAGGTATGGGTTCTAAAATTTGATGGCAGTTGCTCCTTCATCGGTTCAAAAGTTGAGATTGTGTTGATATCTTCTCAAAGAGATATCTTTTCTTCTTCATACAAGTTGCAGTTCAGCAACACCAACAACATAGCTGAGTATGAATCTCTATTGTTTGGATTGAAGGTTGATCAAAATAAAGGCATCAAACTCCTTCATGCCAAAAGAGATGTTAAACTGGTTGTTTGTCAGGTAAAGAACTTATATCAAACTAAAAATAAGATATTGCACCATTACTACAATCTAATTTGGGATCAAATTGAAAGCTTTGATGCTTTCAACATCTCTATCATACCTAAAGAATTTAATGACAAAGCTGATACATTAGCTATTTTGACAACTCTTTTGGTCCTTCACCTAGACTTTAAGAGAGATAGGTACACTATTGAATTAGTTTTTTGACTAAGTGTACCTGATAATACTAGTCATTAGTAGGTGTTTAACAATGACCACTAAATCATTGTCTTCTTAGAACAAAAAGATAGCTTTGAATGGCTGCATTTCAAAGGTAGTGAACATCAGAAGCTTGAATTAGCACCTGAATCAAGTTCAGACATAGGAGAAAATTTTATGTAACTTAAAAAGAATAAAATCTCAAAAGATTTAGTTTTCCTTGAAAAGCTATTTGAGAAGCATGACAGATTCATCAAACAGATTCAAGCTCCTCCCAAGAGTTTGATCAAGTAAATTTAAGTACCAAGAAAAATTTCAAAATGGTGAACATTAAGAAATGATGTACTTAAGAATAAAAGTTCAAGTTCACTGCTCTACTCTGCTACTATATGGATGTTCTAGCATACTCCTATGATGATCTGAAGTCACTCAAGCCTGAAAAAAATTGCCATGAAATTCTCTTCAAGAGTGATTCAATGTCCTACAATCAAAAATCTAGGCAATACAATCTAAAAATATCAGGTACTATTCTATCTAAAATATAAAAAATACTAAATGCTAAGATAATTTTTTAAATCCATCATTCCACATGAATTGCCAACATAATACCTATGAGGAAGAAGAATGGTGAAATTTACTTTTGTGTAGATTTTAGGAACTTGAATCAGTCATCTTTGAAAGATAAATATCCTCTGTCCATCATGGATCAAGTTCTTCAGACGGTGACTGGTTCAGAAATGTTATCAATGCTAGAAGGCTTTTCAAGATATAATCAAGTTGAAGTTGGTGAAGCAGACCAGCGTAAGACTATTTTCACCACACCTTGGGGCACCTTTGCTTATCGAAGAATGCCATTTGACCTGATAAATCTTGGTGCCACTTTTCAAATAGCAATGAACCTTACTTTTAAATATGAAATAGGTAAGTTTATTATAGTTTACCTGGATGATTTAACAATCTTTTTTAAGCATCACTCTGACCATGTGCGCCATTTGCAACAAGTGCTAGAACGCTGCCACCAGAATGGCATTTTTTTAAATCCCAAGAAGTCTATTTTATTGGGGTAACAAAAAGGAAACTTCTCAGACACATTTTATCTTGAGAAGGCATAAAAATTGACTCAGATAGAGTAAAGTCCATCCAAGAGCTTACCCTACCTACAAGTAAAACTGCAGTTCACTTTTTCTTTGAAAAGGTAATTTTTTTATGAAGGTTCATCCCTGAGTTTCCTGAGAAGACTCGCCATATTATAAACATGATGAAGGAAAAGGCCACTTTTAGCTAGACTAAAGAAGGCAAATTGGTATTTCAAGATATCAAGACTACTATTGCCCACGCCTTAATTCTGATTTATCCAAATTACACTAAAGATTTCACCATATATAGTTATGCTTCTAAACATATACTTTCAGAAATTATGGTTCAACAGAATGAAGAAGGTGTGGAATCTCCCATTTCTTTCATGAGATGTCCTCTCAAAGCTCATGAGATGAAGTACTCAAACATGGAGAAGCATGCTTATGTAGTGATAAAGGCAGTGTAGTATTTCAACTTTTACATCTTGAATTCACATGTTACTACTTTGATTCTTGATTCCACAATCAAATCCATATTAACTCAGCAAGAGTTTAGAATGAAAAGAGGCAACTAAATTGCTAAAATCTAAGAGTTTGATCTAGTCATCAAACCAATGAAGTTGGTGTGGGGAAGGGGCCTATGCCAATTGATTGTTGACAACAAGACCAGAAGAAATAAAGCATAGAGAAGAAGAAATTGAATGCATATCAATAGTCTTTTTTGTCTCCACCATGAATCAGTGGTATTCAAATATTTCTCATTTCTTTATTTATGGTGAGTGTCCTGCTCACTTGTCTCATAAAAAAAGGAGGACAATCAAGTTAAAAGCTGTCAATTTTATCTTCTGAGATGATCTGTATAATAAGAGCCTTGATGGAGTGTTCCTTCGCTACATGGATAAAGAGCAGCAAAATTAACTTTTGAAATCTTTATATAATCTAGCCTGTGGAGGACATGTTTCTACTCTTGTAACTACCCATAAAATTTTGCAAGTCAGGTATTACTGGCCTACTCTATTTCAAGATGCATCCAAATAGGTACAAACATGTGAGTTATACCAATAGTTCATTGGAAGACCTAAATTAGCTACTCTACCTCTTAATCTAATGGTGATAGAAGAGCCATTTCAGCAATAGAGAATTGATTTTATTGGTGTTGTAAACCCATCTTCAAGTGCTGGGCATGATTATATCCTCACAACTATAGATTACTTCACTAAATGGGTGAAAGCTATTCCAACCAAGCATGATACTTCAAAAGTAGTGTGCAATTTCTTCAAAGAAAACATCATTCCAAGTTTGGGGTCCCAACCAAGATTGTCACAAACAACACAGCTTGTTTCTCTTTTCAAGAAATTACTCAGTTCTATTTTTACTATGAGATTATTCTCTCCCACTCTTCTGATTATTTTTTACAAGGGAATGGCCAAGCTGAATCAAGCAACAAGAACATGGTGACTATCATCAGGAAGCTAGTAGATAACAACCAACGAACATGGCATAAAGCATTGGTTGATGCTTTATGGGCAAACAAAATTACACCCAAGAGGGCAATTAGTATGTCACCTTTCCAACTTTTTTATGGTCTCAAGGTTGAGATACCAATCACCTTGGAATTGCCAGCATTAAAATTAGCTAAGGCAATTGAAGATTAGACATATAAAAGATCCATCGATAAGAAGATCATGTATTTGATTGAGCTAGATGAGCAGCAAACTATGGTGATGGACCAAATTACTATGCATCAAAGTCTGGTGAAGAAGCTCTTCGACTAGAAAGCAAAAAATTGTGATTTCTAGATTGGAGATCAAGTCTTGTTGTGGAACAAGAGAAGAGAACCAAAAGAAATGCATGGAAAATTTGATTCTCTTTGGAGAGACCCATTTACCATCCATCAGTTCCATGATAAAAATAGTTTTTTATTGAAGTAATAAGATGGCATGCCCTTTTCTTTTTTTTACAATGGGCAGCATCTGAAGCACTTCAATTCTTGAAGTATCTAGAAAAGTTTATCTGTACATATGTATATTTGTATAGTCTTTAGTTCTATTTTGTGTTGTTCATTTTTATTTTTTGGTGCCTTTTTTTTTGGGTAGCATGACTTCATAGCCCAACAGCATACTTAAAGGCACTAGAGATTCTGATTTCTACTCTCCTCAGTTGTTCCAAGTTTTCAACTAAAGAAAGTTCTCCAACTGGAGCCAGCTGTTGTTTTCAAAATTTGTCACTCATTTTGGGACAACATATGAACTATTTTGGTCTTGTAGGCTAAAATTATCTCTTCTTTTTTCAAAAAAAAAATTGTTCTGAGCATTCAAATTCTTCATTATTCAAGCTTTTTCAGTTAAGAGATTAGTAGGTTCAACAGGTTCAATGGCTTCAACAGGTGAGCTCTCTCAAAGGAGCAAGTTTCTAACACTTAGGCAATTTCAAGATTGATTCAACGCCTTGGTTCAATCAAAAATATTCATCAACAAGCTTCAAAGAAAGGATTGAACCATTGAACCATTGAGCCCCGCTTCCAAAAAAGTTCAACGAGTTCAAAGGTTCAATGTCGTTGGCAAGCTTAAAGAATTAAGTGCTTTATCAAATATTCAAAGTTCAACCACTTCAGTAAGTTCAATTCTTTCAAAAGACTTAGTGAAAAACAAATTAATGAACCGTTGAACCATTGAATTGTTGAACCTTGAACCAAAATGGTTCAATGGGTTCAACGAGTTCAATGGGTTTGAAGAGATCAAAAGACTTAGACAAAAAAGAAGGCTTTAAACACAAGATTAAACTGTTGAACCAAAGATGGTTCAATCAATCAATTCAAAGGACTACCCCAAAGCTGAAGGAATAAGTGCCATTGTGGAGAGCAGTGAACTAAAGGTAGGTGCCCTTGCGGAGCACAACGAACATTGGTTCAAAGATCAAAGAGAAGGCCGAAAGGGTAAAAAAAAAATTCAGATTTTTGTTCGAAGAAATTACCAAGTAAAGGAACCAAAATAATTCTTTCAAAAATATTTTTCTCGAAAAAGTGAACAAGACAAGGCAAATTCTTTCAAAGAAAAAGTCCAAAGGAATTCTTTCAGACTTTTGTCTGAAGGAATTTACGTGAAAGACAAAGGCCCAATGAAAAAAACAAAGCCAAGGAAACATTTCATTTGGACAAAATGTCTGAAGGAATTGAAGCCCAAAGACTCCTCGAAGGAATTAAAGCCCGAAGACCGCCCGAAGGACCCTGAAGGGTAGGTGCTCTTGCGGGGGGCTCTCGGCACCAAGAAAATGGTCTTTTTTTAAATACCCGAAGGCACATCTTCCCTTCGGGGTGTTCCAAAGACAAAAGGCTAAAAGAATTTCAAGGCTTAAAGGGACTTAGAAAAATAAAATAAGAAATGGAACAAAGGATGAACCAATGAATCGATTGAACCTTGAATTGAAAGAGTTCAAAGTTTAATGGTTCAACGGTTCAACGGTTCAAAGGAAGCTCCAGATAAAGGAAAAAAATAGATGATTCCAGAGACCAATTCAAAAGGATGGTTCACTTAAAGAGCAAAGAAGCGATGGAACAAAGTGACCAGCTAAAAAAGATCACCTGAACCGTTGAACCATTAAACCAATGAACTTTCATAGGTTCAAAAGTTCATGGTTCAATATAGTTCAAATAGCCAACAACCATTGACGGCCCTGTGGACATCAAATTTAAGGTAATGAAATATCTGTTAATTTTTGAATGTGACACGAAACATGAGACCAAGCAATGGAACCAAGCGACCAGCTGAAAAGGGAGCCTGAGAGCTCAAATTGCTATAGGAAAAAGAGAACAATACAAAAAAATTAGAAATATCTACAAGGGAGTTATTTCCAATAGGTGAAATAGTTCACCAAGTAGTCATCTGAGCACGCTAAACCAAGTATGTAGCCTATTTTTCTTCTATGAAGTAAAGGCAAAATAAATAGCTGCACAGATATCAAGAAAAGGACTAGTTAGCCTATACTTTGGAGGATACATATTAGATGAATTGGCATGCCACAGTTAAGGCTGATGTACTGTTCCAAGCATGGTCCCTTGACAGAACTAAAATGCATTCATGGCATTGACCGCAGCATGGGCCGTTCCATTGAAAAAAGTGCCAAGCCTCTCTTGGCTACCATATATTGTAATCTCTTATTTTATGCAAAAGAGACTTTTCTATTATAGAAGTGAAACTCTACCAAAATTGTAAGGCGATTACTGAGACTTTGAGCTCAGATTGTTCATCATATTTCTTTGTCTGAATGAAAAAGCAAGTTACTTTTAGACTTTGTTCTATTATAGATTGTGTCATTTTAAAATATTGTTCTGATGTTTGTTTTCTAAATGTATTCTTGTTTATTCAATTTAACAAGCGGAACTAGTGGAAGTAATTAGGAAGGTGTCATGAAGCTAACTATGGAGAAACTTTGTGCTGTCTACAATTGCTTTCAGTGTGTTTGTCTATTTTTTTGTTTCTATGTAAAAGACCTTGGGATGACTTTGTGCCCTCATTGTCCTCTATATTTCACTCTTTGGGTAGCTGAGGTGAAGACTTTGTGCTACACCTCATTCTGCTGGTTACTACGCTTTTGTTACCAGTTACTGGTCACTACCTAAAAGAACTCATGTTGTTTCCTGCAAGATCACTTCTGAAAGAATAGAAGTGTCTTCAGTGTTTTCATCAAAGATTTTTTATTTATTTGTGAACATCATCTCTGAAAAAAGAGAGATGGATGGTGCTACCCTACCTTTGAGTGTTATTTTCTGCTTATATATATAGTATATAGCTCTTCATATTTATAGGGAACCTCCCCTTGATGAGAGGAGAGATTTGTCCCCTTTTGATATAGTAAACCTACACATTTGGCTAACCAATCTCCCTTGTTGTGGTTGAAGAGACTTGTTTTGCTCATCAGTTAGCTGATTGACAAAATATTTACCCAACACATTTATCAAAATTTGCATATAACTTGTGCTCCTGAAGAGTTTGAAGCACCATAATTACGAACATGTTGCAATTTTTCCTCCCATGTTCTGCTATAGATGAGTATGTCATCTAGGTAGACAACCAAAAATGAGTTGGTGAAGGGTCGTAGGATGTCATCCATCATCCTCATGAAAGTTGCAGGTGTGTTAGTTAAGCCAAAAGGCAGAACCAACCATTCAAAGAGCCCCTCCTTAAATTTGAATGTAGTCTTCCTGACATCAGTGGGATCGATGGAAATTTGGTGATATCCAGATTTGAGATCAATTTTGGTGAAGAATTTCACACCATAGAGTTGGTCCATCAAGTCATCAATCCTAGGGAGAGGGTAGCGATTCTTCACAATGATTTTATTCAGGGCTCGGTAGTCAATGCAAAGCCTCCATGTTCCATCTTTATTTGGTGCCAAGACAATTAGGCTGCCATAAGGTGAAGATCTTGGCCAGATGTGACCCTTTTGGATCAATTCTTGAATTTGTCTTTTTATCTCATCATTCTCCAAAACTGATCTGTGATACACAGGACTGTTAGGCAAAGGTGATCTTGGGATCAAAGAGATAGAATGTTTTACCTAGCAATGCAGTGGAACTCATGTGGGTGACTTGAATAAGTCATTATATTCTCCTGTGATTCATCTTATATGCTTTTGTTGTTGTGTTTATTGTGTAGTTAGGACTACAACATCAGCCTTCTTGGGTTTCTATGGTTTGACCACCATCAGAACAAATTGCTTTGTCTTCTCCACCAATCTCTTACATTTCTTAGCATTGATCAGGGAGATAGATGTAGGAAGTGGTACCTCTGGTACCCTGTAGCACCATGTTCTAAGAGTGAGGGTGATTCTTTGAGTTTGTGATTCATAGATGCTATGTCATTCATACATGAATGGCTGAACAAGGAGTACATCACAAACATCTAGATTGACCACATCACATAATAATTCATCTTGAAAAGGTTTTATTGCATATGATAGAAGACACTAATGGGTGACACAGAGGTCTCTCCCTAGGCTCAACCATCCAATACTATATGGCTTTGGATGAGGCTTCATGGATAGATTTAGACTTTTCATAACTTTAGCAGAGATTAAATTCTTTTGACTCCCACTATCAAGAATGAAATGCAAAGGCTTATTTTTTACCCATAATTTGGAGTGAAATAATCTTTCATTGTCATTTGGGCTTTCCTCACAGGTCTGTGATGAAGTGATGATGGTGTCAGGCTCAGCATCTACAATTTCTTCTTCATCCTCTTCAACTGTGGGTTGTGTATGAGACAGAGTAGTAGATGTCGAGTATTGTGACTCAAAAAGCAGTGACTTGATGGCTCGACATTCTTCTTTAGAGTGAGTTCTAGTTTTATGGTAATCACACCATTTTCCAGCCTTCCCCTTCTAGAGTTTCTTATCTTGAAACTCCTTTTGCTTCCAATTTTGGCCTCATTTTTGACCTTCCTTATCACTTTTCCATTTTGAGGGCTTACTCTACATATTCTTTCTACCATGCTTCTGCTCAATCTTTACTATGAAATTGTATGCCTCATCGAGGGTTTCTAAATTGAAGAGTTTTATTTCCCCCCGTATGTACCATTGAAGTCCACCACTATATTTGAGAGTCTTATGTTTCTCACTTTCTTGGATGCCCAATCTTGCAGACAAAGAATGAAAAATATCTATGTAATATTGAATAGATTGGTCCTTACCTTGGTGAAGTTATTGCCACTGTATGTATAGATCATCATATGCTCCAATGGGATAGTATTTTTTTTTCACCACTTCCACAAAATCATCCCAAGTAGGTTCCACCTCAAGTCCAATGTCATCTATATTGAACCTCTTTTTGTACACTTCCCACCAATTTTTCATGGGTAATGATGCTTTCAAAAGAGCAAAAGTGATCTTTTCTCCATCAGTGAATTTGTTTACAGAGATGTAGAAAGACAATTGATCTAACCAATTTTATACTACATTAGCATTGATTTTTTCTTCAGATTTAGGAATATCAAAATTCACATGAACTTTGAAGGGTGTTGGGGCACTGAAAAGACATTCTATGGATGAGGATCCAGGAAGTGTAGCTGAGGAGCCAGAATTTGTTATCAGGAGTTGTTGAAGAATTTGGGCAAATTGTTGCAGCATCTATGCTTGTTGTCGTTAGAGGGTTTCATTTGTCATTTCCTTGAAAGGATTAGATGTCTCAATGTCATCCACCATTTGAAGTTGTTTGGAGCGAACAAGTGGGTAGTTTGAAAGCTCTGTTGTTTTCCACCCAAGCTTCTTGTAGCCTGACCTCGTCCTCGGGATCATACACTCTCAATACAAATCACTTTGATACCACTGATCTAAAACTCAAAAGTTTTGGTTGATAAATATTTCAAGAAAACAAAAATAACATAGTAACAATGAATTCTCTGAGAAGAGATGTATTATTACGCAAGATCGCAATACAACTATATGTTTATCTCTGGGAAGAGATGTTTGATTTTCTATTTCAGGTTACATCTTAATTTATACCTATTTAGAAAGCAAGAGGAAGATGTGGAATGTCACCAATCTCAAGGGAGATTAAGTGGTTTGACTTTCATGCTTTAAAATAATATAGAACTCAAGGAATTACTTTTTTTAGAAATTTACTATTTTTAGACTACACTACTAAAATTGAAATTTGGGGCACTTCTGTTGGGTTTTAGGGGTTCAAACTTTACTAAGCGAAGCTCAATGACATCTCATGGTGTTCTCCTCATTCTTATATTTCCAATGGTTCAAATGGCAAGTTAATTAGAGCTTCGGTGCAAAATTTATGGCTCCCAGAAGTTCTATCATTAATTGGGGTGGAACTGTCACCCAAATTATTACCTAAATTGCTACCTGGATCAATATATCTTTTTTCAGTCAATCCTTGAAATATTATATGGAAAAGTATAGTTTTTTTGAGAAGTATATGCCATAATAAAATTCCTAAAAAAAATTTAAGAATATGCTCTCTAATTATAAAATTCACATGATGGTCGGTCACCAAAGTGTCAAAGAGTTCTTGTTGAGCTAGGAAATAAATGAGAAGAGAGCGGGTTGGATCACAAACGTCACGGAATATGGTGTGAACATAAAAATAACAAAGCTCATAAGAGGAAAGGGCTTATGTGAATAGCTTGCTTCTGATATAAATACTATTGAGGTAGTATTGGATGTATTATATGCTCAACATGCATTCCAACTAGCCACACCACATTCGATCAACAGCTAGATCTATGACATGACTATCTTCTTAGAGATTAGCAAGTACCTATATGATTTCTAGTAGTTAAAGAAGAGGTATTTTAGACTCCAATCGATTATTTATGTTCTTGTTGATGGATTATTGTTTAGGAAAGATATAAATAGAGTCATGCTGAGGTGCATCAAGCATGATCAAATTTCCAAAGTTCTTGAGGAGTTTTATGATGGTCTATTAGGTGGACATTTCTCCATAGGAACCATTGCCATCAAAATAATGAGGGAAGACTATTATTAGCCTGACCTATTCAAATATGTCCATCAATTGGTACAAAACTATGAGAAGTGTTCCTACTTTGTAGGCAAGAAAAGATTAGCAACTCTCCCTCTCAAACCAATCCAAACGGACCAACCACTTTCCCAATGGGGATTGTATTTCATTGGCATGATCAATCCACCATCGAGTGTAGGCCAAAAATGGGTCCTTAAGAAACTAATTATTTAAATAGATGGACTAAAGTGGTTTCAATGAAAGATGCCACATAGGCATCTATCTTGGAATTCATGGATGGCATTGTCATGAGATTTGGTGTTCCGTACACCATTATCTCAGATAATTCTAAAGCTTTTGTGGGCACTCAAGGGAGTGAATGGGCTATAAGGCACAATATATATTTGAATACTTATCCAATTATTACCCATAAAGTAATGTCTTGGCCGAGTCTACCAATAAATATTTTATAAGGATTATCAAAAGGAAAATAAGAATAACCAAAGGACATGGCATACAAAGTTAAAATCAACACTTTGGGCTGACAAGATCACTCCCGAGAGAGTCATTGGAAATTCTCTATTCATGTTGGTATATGGAAGGGAAGTTAGAGTCCTATTGTCAATTGAATTATCATCTCAGAAACTCAATCATCAGTTGGAATTGATTGAAAATGATGAAATGATAATATGGTTTGTATAACTCATGAAGCTAGAGTAAGTCAAGAACCAGTCAATGAAAGTTTTAGAAGTAAATTAGACTAAAAAAATAGAGAACTACCTATCCCGATCAATGGGATATACCTCAAAGCTTATTTTTGAGGTTAGAATTCTTTACAAAACATTGTATATATTAGGTTTAGTTGGTTTTCCCAAATAAGTGCTTTCACACAACTCATTAGGAGTTTTTATTTTCCTTGATTTATTTCTATTTTTTTTCCTATTTTGATCTTGTTTAGGTAATTCCCAATTTTGTTCTCCTCCAATTAAAGTGTATTAAGTTTAAAATGACTCCATGCCCAATGAACTAGAAGGCTACTCTAAATAAACTAATTAGTAGGAAAACCCCATAGAGGTCACTAAAAATGTTGATATTTGTGTGTCAAAAAAATCAAAACATCTTATACCCTAAGGGAGACTCACTATTTTTTTAGAAAAAAACTTTAAGTGACCTAAGAAACCTTTTTTCAACACCTAGTGGAAACCAGAGCTTTGATTACAATTTGCAACTTTGAAAAGTTGAAAAATTCATCCTAACCTCTGCTTCTAGTTCACCTAACAATAGCAAAAATCATAAATCTAATCGCATTTTGAAACTTTACATGTTACAAATTGCAAGCATAACCTTGCTTTTTGCCATTCACTATACCTATGGAAACTAGAAATCTAGCTGCACTTTACAACTTGAAAATTTGTAAAGTATAACTTGAGTCCCACTTTATATCATTTAATAAACCCATAGAAACAAAAACTTCAATTGCACATTGCAAATTGCAAAGTTACAAAGTGTAATTGAAGTTTCACTTTCCACCATCTTTGTTACCCATAGAAACTAGAACTCCAGTTGTACTTTACAATTTGCAAATTTATAAACTATAACTTGAGTTTCACTTTCCCAATTCCATAGCACCAAGTCACTCAGCAAAAACTGGAGGTCAAAATGTAAAATGCAATTTTACAAACTTGTAAAATTGCACCATACTTCAAAACCATGTTTCTCCCATTGTCTTCCTAACTACCACCCTAATTGGCATTAATTACAGGGTCTTATTAATAAAACTAGGGTTTTGGAAGTCATTGTTTAAAATTGCAAGTTGGAAATTGAGCTATGTGTGCCAGGAAGCCAAGAAATGCCCCACCAAGCCATGTCAAGCAATGCCTCACCAATCCATACCAAGCAAATCATTAATGATGCCAATCAATCTCATGTCTGATATTGCCATTCTGTGCACACATAAGATGGTATTATTCCATTTTCCCCACACTGCTATTTTTCTTGTTAGCAAAGCATATATTTCCATTGAATTCACAAGGATTTAGCTATAAATTCAGGGTTTTTTTTCATTTTACCTTCTTCTTGCATTCCTTCAAGTTTTCTCTATTAAAATCTTTTTAGAAAGATCATCCAATCATTTATCCTTCATAGTTGAAATCTAGGGTTCATACAATTAATTAAAAATATAGAATTTTCCCACAAGATTCTCTACATAGACTCCACAAAAATCCCCATTGCAAAGACAACTCATAAACCCCATAGAGATCCAACTTGCTTTTATAAACTTGAAACCCGTTAGACATTTCATTAGGATTGGCATGTCGAAACCCTGTCAGACTTTTTAGTTGCAATTGCACAATCTAAACCCCATCAAACTTTTTACCTATAATTGCAAGTCTAGAACCCACCAACTCTATAGTTGGTTTTTTCCATACCAATTTTCCCAAAACATATATCTGGAGTGGAAATGAAGTTCAAGTCAAAGGGCCCTAGTGTCTCACTCAGCCTTGAATCTAATACAAATGATATCATCAAAATAGATCTAGGTCACATAGACCTAGCTAATTTTTGGAATAGAGTAAACATTGATTTAAGAATGATTCGATTCAAAGCATTTACAATAGTAGATTGCCCCAGGAAGTAACCTTCCCACTATCAGTGTAGATCCCTGAGTTTATGCTCACATTGGCAAAGCACTATGATGCCAAGAGGGAAGTGGTGAATGACAAAAGAGAAAGGATTATGAACCTTGACTTTGATTTCATAGATATTGTGTTCTTGATTTTGGAATATGAGATCTATTTAGATATAACCCCGAACTCTTCAAAGAAGTTTTATCAAGATAATAATATTGTATATCTAGGGATTTTAAATAAATAATTACTAAAAACCTCTAAACCCACATCCACGAGGTTGCATAAAACCCTGATAAGAATACACTTAAAATATGAATTAGGTGACATAATCATACTCTTGCATAGAGTTATAGGGAACCCAGATGCCAATAATTATTAAGATTGGATGTACCAGTACAAGTTCCACCAAAATAAACAGTATATCCATGGGGCCAGTTAATTTTTAACTCCATCCACAAATAATTAATGAAATCTCAAACTATAGGCAAGTTTTACAGTACCTCATACTTGATCTACATATTAGCAAAGGGAAGGGAATTCCCAAGATTAAACACAGTGCCTGATCAAGTCAATAAGGTTTTTAACTACTATCATGACCTCACCCTTGACGTTAACAAACAACATTTTAGAAGGGCCAATGATGCTTTCATAAACTGCATCATAATTATGTTTGACAAGGAGCTAGAGAGGAGAGTATTCTCTAATGCTACAACATCTAAAATCATAAATTGGGGATCATATTTTATTAAGTTCCCAACATATCCATACATCAATGTAGGAGGTTTTAGTGGTTGTCCCTACACCTTTCCAAGGTATGTAAGTGACAGATGAGCCCTAATGGAACTTGTGAGGTATCTTGTAAAAACCCACAAGTTTTTGTCAAGCAAACATAATTCAAATATCCACTTCCACATTATCATAAAGAAGTATACATGCCCTTCCCTATCAAAGACCAAATGTGCAGATACTAAGATGACTCAAATGAACTTAAGAACACTCAATGCAAGGCTGTTGTGTGATATGACTGGCCATCTTACCAGTATATTGGGTATTGCCACATATTCCCACATTATTTTTTACAAAGATTACTAAAAAGACATGCAAGATGAAGAGGAAGTGAGGTTGAGAGATTATTTCAGGATGACCCTAGAACAAATCAAAACTTACAACATGGCACTAGTCCCTAAGGACTTAAAATATGATTAATTTCCAGTTGAAAGGGTATACTATGATAATAAGATTTATCTCCAACCTCTTCCACTAGTCAGATGGTCTATACCTGAATCCTTCTCATTGATGGATAGGACCACCCAAGTAATAAACCAAAAAATCAACTAGCTAAGGAGCAAAGGGGTCAAGATTACTAAGGAGACCATCAGTATCATTGATTATTTATGAGAACTGAAAGAGAAGGGTGTGAAAACAATAGTAGAGGGTTCCAGTAGTGGAACCCTAACAGATTAGGTAGACATGCCAATTATATCACACAAGATGAATTAGAATTAAAATGCTAAAAGAGGTCCTTCCAATAGCCTAGAGACAACACCATAGCAAATGGATAAGCCAATGCCAACTTTCACATAGGATATAGTTATTACTCAACAAGCACAAATAGTTCCCCCTCCTATCTCTTTTATTCAACCAACCACAGTACTCCCTCCTCCTCATGTTTCCACTACCAAATTATCTCAAATAACTACCCCTCATGTTTCCACCAATCCACCAGTGCAAGTGATTTCACCTTCACCCAACCCACCTATGCAAGTAGCTTCCTTGGCAAAAAGTCAATCAACACAACTGGACACTCAAACACCTCCCTCTACTATAATCACTTCTACCTCATTCTCGCTGTCCACTAATACTATATTAATCACTAACACCACCTAAAACTACATGGATGTGGACTCATTCATCTTGACTACAATCCCACTAGCCATCCCAACCACTAGGATAATTACTACTTCATTTTCATCTCCCATCACATTCTCCATCTCATCAACTTTGAGTGTTCTTACCACATTGATTGATTCATTTGTTGCATTGGATTCCACACTTCTATAGGTTCCCCTATTTCAACTACCCATTCCTACCTCTCCACTCATGTCACTCCCAGCTCCCTTACCCCTAATAAACACATCAATACCCACTTCACCCATCTAAGTACCCATCTCTTCCATTCCATCAATAACCCAAGCCCCCACCAAGGAGGTGGAGATAAAATGACCCACTAGTATAACTATGGTTGCTCAACCCATTAATGGGAAAGAGATAGAAAAATCATCAGCCAAGGATTTAGTGGCAACATCGTCATGGATATAGCACTTGTCATAGTAATCACCAATATAGCAACATCAGCTATAGATTCATAGATGACAGTGTCAGTATCACAGGTTTCCACCCTAAGCTAGCTAACACAATCAATGACAAAGATGCAAAAGCAAATAGTGTCTCATAACACACTAGACTTTGGTCTATTGGAGGCATCAAAAATATCAAAAGTAGGCCCCATGACCATATCCATGATATCATATGATTCATTGAGGGAGAGATATGTGGAAATAGTAGTCCAAAGTAAACCTGGGTCATCTAACAAGAGAACTAAAGCACGATGTTTAGTCAAGCATTACATTTATTTTTGAGAAGATGGATAGTGACAAGGTCATAAAGGATGAATTAAAGAATAAATTTGAGCAGTTGACAACTTTCCTAAATAAGTTTATCAAGCTATTATCCCAACCAACACAATCTCTTGCTCAATTCCCTGACAAAGAAACACTTGAAGCAGTGACAAAGATTAGTAGTATGGGGAGGGTTATGAAGGACTGGGATGATGAACTCATCATGAAAGGATATAGAGTAATAGAGCTATCAATGGACTATTACAAAACTATGAAGGATGATTGGGCATCCATGAAATAAAAAACAAGCAAGTATGAGGAAGAGATTGAAAGACCGAATCTTTCATTTCTAAAATTGCAAGCTACAGACCGAATTGACATTGATACCCTCATATCAGAGAAGATATTGAAGAGTTCTATAGAGCATGAGGAGCTAGATATGTCAGCGCATTTCAGAATTAGTATACTCACTGAGAGTATTAATAAGGCCAAGGCTACATGTGATAATGCCACAAATACAATCTATAACATTGAAGATTTATTTAGTAAATTGTCATGTGAAGCAACAAATCATCAAGAACAAATCCTTTTGGTTCAAGATATTCAATACAAATTCAAAGGAGTGGTAAAGAGAGTTAGCATGAGATATAATGTTCAACTTGAGTTCTATGCACCGATTCATTAGGTATCACAATACATTGGATCAAATGGGGAAATAGACTCAAGTATGCACGGTTACATCTAGAGAACTCTCTGAAATAATGGTAGAATGTGAGATAATCAACCTTTATTCACTTGGTCATAATTAAGATCCCCTCTAAGATATTTTTAGAAGCTTTGTGATCCAGGGGATTCCCACTGAAGATTCTGATCAATTACTTACATGGATGAAGTAGAAAAATATATATGAAGATTAAAATATTTTTATTTTAAATATTTTATATAATAATTAATTATTTGTTATTATGGATGCAGATGTGGTATTATCTAGCCAATAATGCCACACGTCCACCCGTAATACTTGTAATTAATTTTATAAAATTACCACCAATATATATATATATATATATATATATATATATATATATATATATATATATATATATATATATATATATATATATATTGATTTCCCAAATATGTTTTAATCTATTTTTGTTTTCACTAAGATATTTTATTATTTCCATAATATTCCATCTTTGCATGGCTAAAGTCCATTGAGCTGCATGTTTATTCCACCAAATGACATATGGCGTTGACTTCTACTTATCTTGGCACCAATTTTGAATGCATAGGGATAAATTTTATAACCACAATTTTCCAAATAAAACATGGTAGATGTCATATTATAATATTCCACCTTGGCATCAACCAACTACGGAATGCAACAACACGTGGCATAGTTTGTTGGTATTATGGTGTATGGAATTGGATGAACATCCAAACTTGGTGCTAGTGAAATCTTTAATAGCCAAATTAAATGCAACAACATGTCGACCATTCATATATGGGCATGGAATCTCCTTTAATGATGGCAAGCACACATGGCACTAATCACAATGGAATGGGCTCGACCGGATGCCAATTAATTAAATTTTGATCATTAATGAAATGTAGGTTCTTATGTATAAAATGGAATGTTTGTTATAGCAACACATTTGGGGGTGGTTTGTTTTAATCTTCCAAATACATGGAAACAATAGTAACATAGTTGACATGAGTTGTTGGCATTAAATCAAATGTTATCTTTGGCATCAAACTATGTATGGACTGCCACTTGGATGGCATAGAAGGAGAAGAGGATTGCCTAAAAATAATAAATTCAATTCCATACTATGAAAATGAAATCTGAATTTGATAAAATGGTTAGTGCCCAGCCAATGTGTGAAGGCATGGGAAAATAAGAAAATATTTTCTAGCACAAAACTATTATCCAATGCCAATGAGGCATTGAGAAATATAAAAAGTAGGTGGTTTTATAGGGGTGGAGGTGATTTTGCACAAAGGTGGAAAATTAAAGAACGGACAGATAAATATCTAGATTACAGAGGCAACAAGAACCTTTTGTAAATTAAAGAGGTTTATTTTGGTTACATAAAAAGATTATTTGGTATATAAGTATTTTATTATACTTAGATATATTTTATAATTATTCTTGAAGAGTTTTTAATAGATCGCAACACTCATAGAGTGGACCTGGGGATGCAGCTATTTACTGAACCCTGTAAACAAATCTTTTGTGTGATTTTTTTTAATTTATTCTCTGTGATCTGAATTTCTTTAAATTTTCATAATTAAATTATGAATTTTTTATAAATCAACTTTTCATATTTACTTAAAATGGAAATTAAAATTTAATATTTAGTTTTAATCCAATCTAGGCAAATTGTAAAAGTTTTATAAAACTTGGATTTTTGGATCAGTTTGGTATCAGAGACAGTCAAGGCCATATAACATAGTCTAGCAATTGAAATATAATCTTGTATGTTAACCAGGTCTAAATCAAGATGTGGTGAAGGATAATTTACAGATTTTGATCCTAAAATTGGTGCAAGACGTGTAAGCTAGCAATCATGTATGGGAGTAGATATGTTTGAGGCAAAATTCCAACGTGCTTTCTTCAACATGAAGAACATGGTTGAGAAAATGTAAGAGGAACATAGGAAAGAGAAAGCAAAGGAAGATAAAGTTGAAAGAGAATAAATTCTTCTTTCACCTTCTAATAAAGGCTCCTATTTTATAGATGGTAAAACTATTTCACACTTGAAATTATATGTTAAATTTTATTTTCCAATTTATAATAGTGAGCTAAGTGTAGAGAAATTAGATAACTAGGTCAAGCAGATTGAGATATATTATAAGATTCAAAATATTGACAGTGAGGAATCCAAAACTCAATTGGATACTCTCCATATGAGTGGCACAACACTTATTTGGTGGGAGAGTAAGATTTCAGAGGATCTCAAATAACATGGTAAGGAGATCTCCTCATGGAATGATTTTATTTTTGAGCTGAGAAAACAATTTTATCCTTTGAATTATATGCAACAAGATACTATAGATTGATAGACTTTAAGGTAGAATAAAGGTTAGAGTATGAAGGATTATACTCAAGAGTTTATAAATAAGGCATTAATGTTAGGCATTCCTATTTACAATCCAGAAACATTGCTAAAATATATTGGAGGTTTGCATAGCTATTTGAGACATACTATTCTCATGTTTAGTCTTTCTAGCTTTGTTGAAGTCTGTGTGAAAGCTACCCATATGGAAGCCAGGGGTAAATGACCAACGAAGGATATGAAAAGAAGTCTCTTAATCTATTTGAAAACAAAAATAAAGGTAAATGAAATGGTAAGAGTAAGTCTACTTAAACTGTTAATAAAGAGGAATGAAAAGCTTTATGTAATCATTGCAAGAAGAATCATGATGAGGTTAAGTGTCGAAAACTCCATCCAGAACTCAAGCTAAAGAGGTTCTGGAATAAAAGGAAAACAAGGCTAATGTTGTGATTTAACAAGACATGGGATCAGATTTTGATGATGAAACAAAGGTGACAGCCATAGGTCTACAAGGGTTAACTTCTTCCTCATCTAACATTAAACCTTCTATTATTTCCTGTTCTAAAACTAAATTTAAACATGCTGAAAGAAAAATGAATGAGTTTTTCTAATAAGATTCATATCTAAGCATACTAAAATAGATACTCTTTTTGATAGTGGATCGCAAACTAATCTTATTTCTAAAGAGGTTGTTAAAAATTTAGGACTCAAAACTAAGCTACATCCAAAACCATATCCTTTTAAGATGGGTGTGTGATAATGCAAAATTGTAGGTCACAAAAACATGCACCTTAAGGTTTGTTATTACTTCAAAATTCATTAATGAAGTAGAGCTAGATGTAGTCCCTTTGGATATTTGTAGAATTGATTTGGGTAGTCCTTACTTATATGATATAAAGGCAATAGTTTATAGAGAGGAGAGCAAATATGTGGTTGTAAATGATGAGATTGAATACATAGTAGGAGCCCATTTTGTTAAAGTAAATTTGACTCTTGTTTCTATAGGACAAGTGAAAAGACTTGTAAACTCAAGTACAAGTTTTGTTCTCATGATTTTAAAAGCCAAGGATAATGAAAAATATAAGACCTTAGAGGGTTGTGATCCTAAACATCAATTTGAGATAGAAAAGATTATTTATAGCTATAATGGTGTTTTTCAGAAGCCACAAGGTTTACCCCCTAAGAAATTTATTCAACATGAGATTCAGTTGTAGCAAGATGCCTCTCTCCCTAATATTAGCATGTATAGTTTTTTAGTAGTAGAGAATGAATAAATAAATAAGCAAGTGATGGAATTACTTGATAAAGGAGTCATTTGACCAAGTACCTCTCCATGTGGTTTGCCTATTGTCTTGGTATCTAAAAAATATAGATCATCTTAAACACATCAGGAAAGCCTTATATGTTTTGTAAAAGGAGAAACTATTTTTAAAGATGTCAAAATGTGAATTTTTAAAAACATCTTTGGTTTAATTAGGTTATGTTGTAGGGAATGGTTCACTAAAAATAGACGCTACAAAAGTTGCATCCATAGTGAATTGGCCAAGGCCTAATAATGCAACAATATTTAGTTTTCTTGGAGCAGTACAATTTTAGAGAAAAATTATTGCTAACTTCTTTTATATTGCATCTCCTTTACATGTTTTAACAAGTGTTAAGCAAGTATTTCAATGGGGAGGAAATCATGAAAAAAAATTCAATGCCCTAAAAGAAAAGATAAGTACAGCCCCAATTCTTGCACTTCCTAATTTATGATAATTTTTTGAGATATAAACCAATGCTATTGGGTATGCAATGGGGGTAGTGTTAATGCAAAACTAAAAACCAGTGTGTTTTCATTTAGAAACTTTCACAAGTGTGGTAAAGAATTATCCTACTTATGATAAAGAGTTGTATGCTTTAGTATAGAGTGTGAAAAAGTGGAAACACTATTTGATGGGCAAAGAGACAATCATCCATACGGATTATTAGTCTTTGCAGTATCTACAATCACAATCTTAGATACAACAATCATGACACTTTAGATGGATGGGATTTTTGCAGCAGTTCCATTTTGTTATAAGGTATAAAAAGGGAACACATAATAAAGTTGCAGATATGCTTTCTAGACCTCCTATTGTAGCATCTATTATTTTACAGCATAGTCCTTTTGTTAATGGAATCTATAAGGAACAATATGCTAGAGATGTTGATTTTAAGTATGTCTACGAAGATTTGACAAATGGTAAATTAGTAGAAGCATTTGACTATCATGTATATAATAGAATGTTGTATCATCTTGGAAAAATATGTATTCTACAAGATGAAAGAGTTCACGTGATTAGATAATCTCACACTTCTCTTGTTTCTAGTCATTTCGGCATTGGTAAGACAGTTGCACAGTTACAAAGATATTGCTATTGGCCCCGTATGACATAAAATGTATCTAAATATATTAAAGGTTTTTTTTTAATTCTATAAGTAAACCTAATAACTAGAAGTTAGGATTGTATACACCTCTTCCTATTCCTAACCTTCCTTGGGAAAGTATTTATATAGATTTTGTAGGAGGTTTACCTATGTCATGAAGAAAACATGATTATTTGTATGTTTTAGTGGATAGGTTCAGCAAAATGTGTATTTTAGTTCCTTGTACTAAACAAGATATAGGTGAAGATACTACACATTTGTTCTTCAAAAATGTTTGGATCCATTTTGGGTTACCCACTTCTATTATATTTGATCATGATTCTAGATTTGTTGGTGAGTTCTAGTCAGCTTTGTGGGATTTGATGGATACTAAGCTAAATAAAATCATAGACTTTCCTCCACAAACTGATGGTCAAACAAAAGTGGTCAACCAAATGGTGGTACATTTACTCATAGGGTATTATGGTAAACATCCTAAATTATGAGATGGGCATTGATATTATGTGCAACATTCTTATAATCTTGATTTACATTCTTCTACTTTAAATTCTCCTTTTGAGACTTGTTTTGGTTATTTGACTAGTTCTCCTTTGGACTTCTCTTTTGAAAAATAATCTAACTTAATGGTGGATGGAATCAGTGATGCCAAGAAGGCTAAAAAGTTCATTCAGAGAATTCAAATGATTCATAAAGTTATTCAAGAACAATTGGAGAAGAGCCAACCTAAATATAAAGCTAGGCATGATAAGCATCGATTTGATCATTAATTCAAATTGGATGATCAGGTTTGGATTCACATCAGCAAGGAAAGACTGAAAGGTGGAATTAGAAAATTAAAACCAATCAAGTATGGTCCATTCAGGGTTTTGGAAAAGATTGGTACAAATGCTTTTCAATTAGATTTACCTTCTTATATACAAAATTATTCAGTGGCTAATGTAGAAAACTTGAAATTGTATGAACCTCCCATAATCATGGATCAAGATGAGGGTATTCAAGTTCGTAATGTTGATGATTTTGCTCTTGAGTCTCTTTATGAGTTATAGAAAGATATTATTGATAGAAAAATTAAAACTACGTGAAGGGGTGATATTGAATATCTTTGTGTTGGTTTGAAAGGAATGCATCTGAGTAAGATAAAATAAATGAAAATTAAAAAAGTGAGAGAAAAATACCCTCACCTGGTTTTTAATTAAATCAACTTTTGGAGGTCCAAAAGCTCTCAGTGAAGAGGAATGATCTAGGAGATTCCTACTGAAGATTCTGATCAATTACTTACAAGGATAAAGTGGCAAAAATATATATGGAGATTAAACAAAACTATTTTAAATCTTTTATATATTAATTAATTATTCGTTATTAAGGATGCAGATGTGACATTATCTAGCCAATAATGTGACACCTCCACCCATAATACTTGTAATTAATTTTATAAAATTGCCACCAATATATAAATTTTAATATATTGATTTCTCCAATATGTTTTAATCTATTTCCATTGCTACTAAGATATTTTATTATTTGCATATTATTCCATCTCTACATGGCTAAATTCCATTGATCTGCATGTTTATTCCACCAAATGACATATGGCGTTGACTTCTACTTATCTTGGCACCAATTTTGAATGCATAGGGACAGATTTTATAACCATGAGTTTCCTAAGAAAACATGGCAGTTGTCATATTGTAATATTCCACATTGGCGTCAATCAATTACAGAATGCAACAATGTGTGGCATAGTTTTTTGGTATTATGGCATATGGCATTGGATGAACATCTAAACTTGGCATCAATGAAATATTTGACAACGAAATTAAATGCAATAGCACATCAACCATTCATATATGGGTGTGGACTCTCCTTTAATGATGTCAAGCACACATGACACTAATCATAATGACATAGGCTCTTAGACCTGATGCCAAACAATTAAATGCTATGCATTAATGAAATGCAGGTTCTTATGTTTTAAATAGAACATTTTTTATAGCAACACATTTTGGGGTGGTTTGTTGTAATCTTCCAAATGCATGGAAACAATAGTATTGCAGCTGATATGAGTTGTTGGCATTAAATCAAATGCCATCTTTGGCATCAAACTATGTATAGATTGCCACTTGGAAGGCATAGAAGGAGAAGAGGATCGCCTAAAATTAACAAATTCAACACCATGTTGTTAAAATGAGATCCAAATTCGAGAAAAAGGTTAGTGCTTAACCAATGTGTGAAGGCAAGGGAAAACAAGAAAATATTCTCCAACACAGAACTATTAGCCAACGCCTAGCCAATGTCAAGGAGGCATTGAGAAATATAAATAGAAGGTGGTTTTACATGGGCGAGGGTGATTTTGCACAAAGATGGAAAATTAAAGAATGGACAGAGAAATATCTGGATTACAGAGGCAACAATAACCTCTGATAAATTAAAGAGATTTATTTTGGTTGCACAGATAGATTATCTAGTACATAAGTATTTTATTATACTCAGAGATTTTGTAATTATTCTTGAAGAGTTTTTAATAGATTGGAACACTCATAGAGTGGACCCACGGATGTAGCCATTTGGTGAACCCCGTAAACAAATCTTTTATGTCATTTTTTTAAATTTTTTCTCTGTGATCTGAATTTATTTCAATTTTCATAATTAAATTATGCAATTTTTATAAAGCAATTTTTTGAATTTACTTAAAAGAGAAATTGGAATTTAATATTCAATTTTAATCCAATCTAAGTAGACTTTAAAAGTTTTATAAAACTTGGATTTTTGAATCATTTCAATGCTTATATTGAGAAATTACAAGCAAAGGACAAAAAATCTTTAAAGGTCATGATTGTGGATTGATTCTTTCAATAAAATACATTCTGTAAATTACATTTCTTTATTGTAAGAAACATTGTAAAATTATAGGTTGTAAATTGCAACTACTATTTTGGCATCTCTCTTTGAGAAAGAGCCACTTGTAATTTTTAAATATCTTTTTGACAGGGTTTAAGTTGCAAAAGTGAAACTTGTAAATTGCACTTTTATTTTTAACAAAGTTTGAGTTGCTTAACTTGAAAAAACTCGTGTTGTAATTTACACTTCCCTTTTTGTCAAGTTGGATGACTTAAAAAATTGTAAGTCTCAACTAAAAAATACAAATTAGGTTTTGCAGGTTATAATTTAAAATACCTAAGAGCATTCAACTTTATTAAGTCCTAGTTAATTTTGGTGCCTCATTCTTTAGAAAAGATATCAATAGCTGGACTCAAAGAGGAAGAGGATGCTTGTGTGAATATCCCAATGGATTTCTCGACTCCAACACTTATTAAAGCACCCAGTATTTGCATGTTTCCTTTTCTAGTAGTCTATTCCACCCACGACGCCATTTCAAATTGAAGAGAATGTCATTTGCATGAGATTCCCATATTTTCTTGCTCTTCAACTGAGCATAAGGTTTTTGATAACTCCCTCTCTTCCAAAATAATATTTTTGTATGAATATGGGTACCCAAGCATAACCCAAGGATATTTTTGCTATTTGAGAAATTATTCTACATTTTGAAGAATTGATCTACATGTTGTAACTTGGAGATTGATAATAGATTGAAGTTTTTCCTTCCTTATCTGTGTTATCTTTGTGTATGAAAGGTTCTTTATTGTATTTGTGAATGATTTAAATCTTATTTCCATCATAAGATTCATCTATGATATTAATTTCTTCCATTTTGAAAACTTGTTGAGAGAAAATAAAGAATCTTGTTCTTTATATGATAAGTGCCCAATATTAACTTTGGTTTCATGCTTGTATAAGTCTGTGCTACAATAAATTTTAATATATTCATTAGTATACTATGTTCATACAAAGCAAGAATTAATTTCCACTATAATCATTTGGTGCAATCACCATTTTATAGTTTTAAAATTCATTCTAAAACTCTTTTCTTCACAATTCAAACCCTAGTTAGAAGCGAGGTCACTACGAAGTAGTTTTTTAATGTGAACTGGTAATACATTAGTTCACTAAACTTAGTGAAAGTAAGTCGGCCTTCTTTGGAGGTTCACCTCAATTCGTCAAGGTCCCATAGCTTAGAGGTGATCCCATTGTATCATTAGATTTCTCATAGTTTGCAACTCATACTATACAACACACTACCACACAAAGACGGGTGGAAAATCTAAGTGATAATAGAACTTTCATATTAACATTTCATTTCAATAAATTCCATGTGATATATTTATTTCCCTCTTATCCAACGAGGTCTACAAACTAAATCAAGCATTATTTCATGCAATACACATCATAATGATAAATTCATTTTTTTTTATAATTCAACATAGAATATTACATATTTAAGGATTTATAGTGGCCAATACAATGTTAACAACAATTACAATTTCTAAGTCATAAAAATTCTCCAAGTGATCTTCACAAGTCTTCTACAAGGCCAATCGAAGGAGGGGCTCACATCCCATCCTTTTATCATCATCAAGTAGCTACCCTAGGCAACACTGAACCTAAGACTCTTAGTTTTGAGCATCATCACATCATGGTTAAGTAGATAAGTTGGTAAAGGAGGTTTAGGTGGTAACAAGACTAGGCAAGGAAATGCTCACTAGGAAAAATGCATCAAGGGACAAAACTCATAAATGAAAATACTAAAAAAACCTCAATAATCCAAGCATAACAAGTGCCTTACTCACCCCTTTGTAGACAAGAATTTCCACTCTCTACACTTTGAGTTGAAGCATGAGAACCTTAGAAATATTTTGTTGCCTAAACCCACGTAAGGATGCATACATAAATAGTTAAATGCAAGCTCATTTGGGTAGCATAAAAATACTACTTTAGGGAAAGAGAAAGGTTGTAAACACAACCAAAAAACTTAAGATAAATGCTACATCTCTAAGCCAAAAAAGCAATCAAAACTGCATGGTGGCCTTGGCACAAACCATGGAAAACAAGTAAAGGAAGAGGGTAAGCCAAATGGCCTTACCCCTCTTGAAAATTACACTTAAGAATAGGGAGAAGATAATTTAAACAAGGTCATATTGAAATAATAATGGTTAAAGGAACCGTAGATGATATTTATGGATTATATAACACCTTATTCTTATACACTTGGCAAACTTGACTTTAGATGTTCCTCTTAATTCTGGACTTTTTCCCACTTTTGCAAGTCTCACATCTGCTCTATATTATTCTCCTTGGCCTATCTCTTAGTCCGACCATTTTTTTGTTGATGACCCAGTCCTTATATCTTGTCCAGAATGCTTAAAATATACTTATTTTCCATCTCTGTAAGTTTTAAACTTGTACTTACTTTTTTGCTCCTAGGGCACTAACATCTGAGACAGACACTAACATTGATGTTAGTATCCTGACCCAATGCAAGTGTTTAGTGCCCTAAAGTCATTTATTTTCTAAATGAAATGTATGCTAATGGTCAGCCAAAATTATTTAATGTGAGTTACTTATCCAAAGGGATTGATATAATATAATATCAACCCTCATTAATTCCACACCTATAAAATACCAAGAAAGACCAAGGTAGCTTATCAAAACCACTCTATCAAGAATTTAATTGAATAAAGCTTCCCTATTTTCATCCCAATTATAAGAACAACACATCTATTAGTCTAAAGTACTAAAGGAGCAGTCCAAAAACCTATTTTGCCAAGTTATAAGCTAGGTCACTATTGTACTTGATTTCCACATATTGTATGATTCGAACACAAGCCAACACATAAGAGAGAATTACATTAGTTTGAGGCCCTCTTCAGAGTATTAACTATGTAGATGGTGCTCATTGATAGAGGGGTATTTAGTGTCATCTCAACACCATGTGCCCATAACCCATTTTTTCCCAAGGTCACTAAGAAGATGAAGAACTAAGGTTTTGAAAATTCATGAGGAGAGATGGTCCATGACCCAGATCAAAATGCACCAAAATAAAGGTAAAGTCAAACCTAGATGCATCCAAGTGGTTGTGTCATTTTCTAATAGGTATTATGTATAGGACACTTGTGTCGAACCTAGACAATAATATTGATGCAACCATCTGAGGCTGATGTTATTGTCTAGAGCTCCAAAAACATCAAATCTAAAATTTGATGACTTCTAAAATCATCTTCCAGCCTACTTTATACCTATTCCATATCTAGCACTATGTTAACATTAGAAATAACTAAGTGTATTATTTCTTTATCATTTTCATGCATAGCTTAGTTGTACTTTCTATATTTAACCTATAATTGGCATAATAAATTCAGTGTATATTTATATTTGAATTTAAAACCCAATTGGCCTATTGTAGATCTGATTATCACTCTTGTGCATTGTCACTTTTATATTCTTAACCCTCGAAAATGTTTTCTATGCTCAAATTGTCAAAATCAAATAAGGAACCAATGAACGTACCAATGAATATGTCTTTAGATATAAGACAATGCTAGCTAAAATGTCCAATCCTATGGCAAATAAGGAGTTGAAAGACATATTCAAGCAAAGTTTGCTTGTTCTTTTACATGATTCCATTGTTTTTAAGAATTTCAAATCTTTTGATTACTTATGCCATGTTTTTTAGGACCATGAAATGAAGCTTATTTTATTGAATAAGCTCAAACATGTAACAAACACACCAGCTGCATCTACAACTAGTATCAAATTCACAATCAAACCATGTTATAAGTTAAAACTTCCTGAGCCTAAAAAGGAAACAACCACCATGATTAACATAGTTTCACAGTAACCTAATCAAATTATTTTATCCAATGCATCAAGGACATTGTTCTCCCATTTACTTGAGTCCCCAACTTCATTACTCCTATGATTACTAAAGTTTTAGCTTAAATCCCTCCCTCATCCTATTGAGGTTGATATGAGTCGACCTCTACCCAAAAGATATGATGCAAATACTTATTGTGATTATCATCATGGACTAAGCCATTCTACAAGCAGATGCTTTACCTTGAAGCATAAGATCCAAGATCTTATTGATGACCAAAAACTTACATTTGAATATCTTCCAAATGAATCAAGCTCACAACCTGGTGATCACCATAAATATGAAATATTTAACAATCCTTTGCAAGACCATTATAAGAAGGAAAAAAATGAAAATGACATATACTTCACATACTCCACCACATTATGGGCACCCAGTAGATGGGATTATTGGTACTCACACATGACATATACCTCCTATGGTTCAAAGACCCTCTATTACTTTTGATGATCATGAGATTAAGGATAATGACTCTGATCTTCATTCTTTATTCATTTGAGTATGCCTTGATAAACACTCTATAAGTAGTATTATGATTGATAATGGTGAAAGCGAGAACATTTGCACCATGGCATTACTTACACAATTGAGTTATACTCATCATGATTTTCATCCTTCTACTAGATCAGTTAGAGCATTCGATGGGACCTCTGAGAAGGTTCTTTGCAAGTTTGACATTCCTTTATAAGTCAATCCCGCTTATTTGGTTGCTATATTTTTAGTTATACCTTTCAAGATCATCTTTGATATGTTATTTGGAAGACCTTCGATCCATAAACTTTGATTAGTACCTTCTACAATGCATGGGTGTGTTAAATACATTCATGTCAATCAAGAAGTCAGTGTTCAAAATTCCATATGAGCATCCTCTTGAACAAGAGAAACTTATATCTAGATAGTCAATTACCAAGCCTACTAAGACTCATTCACTGCAAAAGGTCAAGCAATAGGCAATCCCCTTTACTAAGCGGCCAGTACTTGAGATACCATTACACCAAAGACATATGGTGGATCCCCATCTACTACACACCATACTTAGATATCTAGAGCACCTACACATGTTCCTATTATGGTTACTCTAAATAAACCATAGAGCACTTAATGATGGGTTCCACAAACCCATACTCATATTATTCCTACTACTGCTTCAAAACCACAGTCCTATTTCCCATACGCAAATTATTACCAATACTATTATGATAGATATTGAACCTGTACATGCTCCTCGATAGTGTCACAAGATTATTAAAATAGATTCACAGTGGGGAGATATATAGGACCATCTATTGGATGGCATCGTATAATGATATTTCATTTTCAAACTTTTCAAAATACCAGAAAAATTAAAAACATTCAAAAATTTAAAAATAATTTTGGCACTTACATGTTCGATTGGCTCCTTGGCATCTATGTGTTAGTTCCATGTTGATGGATGGCATATTCAGTTACTCTTATGTACACGTGTGTCACACTTCTACTTGAGTGTGATACAAGCATACACAAATACATTATCTATTCCTATTTTGGATGTTGGGCCTTCCCTCTACTCATGTCAAGTAGACATTGGGGGCATCCACTTCTTTGACCACAATACTTTTAGGTTATATAATTATATGATCACATTTCATTATCATGTTTAAGCTTACATATGTACTTACACATGTATTTTACCCATGATTATATCTACATAGGGTACTTGATATGATATACACTTGACATTTTTGTATAACACATTTGATACATGGGTTACTATGACATGTTTATGTTAGTTGCTTATGTTTTAATTTATGAACTTCTTTGAGTGTCTTTCTTTGCTATTGTATTTTTTGTTCGAGCATTTGAATATACTTTTTTTATTATGGCCCATGTGCCTATGTATAATTTATTTGACATGTGCATATGTCATTATTTATTGTATGAAAATTTGAATGTCATTATTATTTTTATGGACATTTGACTAAGTCATGTCCCTTCGATTGTGCAAGATTTAAACATACCAGTTTGTGGTTTTTTTGGACCATTTTTTTACTTGATTTTGAGTGCCCTTGTGTGTGTGTTTGTTTCCTTATTGAGATTGTATTGTTATTATCTAGATATTTCCATGATCCTTATCATGCATCTTAGGCCTTCATGTGATCACATTGATTCTTTGCACTCCAATGATACATTTACATAAACATGTTCCTTATATATGTTACATGGTTCCATTCATAGATTATACAATTGTCTTATCTTTTTGAGGTGAGGTGAGGTAACTACCATTTTTTATTCTTCCCTCATCTCAAAGCGGGGGCATATTAGTGGGGGTGTGTCATAGAGGCATGTTCTCCACACTTGACATAGTTTTTAGATTTAATGAGAATATGCTTTGGAGGTATGTTCTCTACACTTATTTAGTATATGGTACTTATATCAATTTTCAAATACAGTGGGGGCATGTCATATGGGCATGGATTACACATACTCACAATTTTCATATTCAGTGGGGACATGCTTTGAAAGCATGTTCTTCACACCTATTCAATATTCTACATCTCCATATTATAGTGGGGGCATGTTTTGGAAACATGTTATCCACGTTGATACTTATATCAGTTTTTAGATTTTTCTATATATAGTGGGGGGCATGCTTTGGAAGCATGTTATCCATACATAATTTTTTGAATTGACCAAAGCACATAGTTATATGATTCAAAATCATAGTTTTGACAGAAATCTATATATTACTACCCTTATTATATACAGTTTCATCAAGAGACATATGTAAGGTGCATATGTTATTCAATTTTTGTCTAATATTGTAAAATCCAAATTAGATTTAGATTTCAAAACTCTTTTACATAATGATACTTTGATAAGACTTTTATGGTTTTTATTGAGTCAATCTACTGTAGTGTTGGAGGCTTGTCAATGATGTCTCCAAGGTGACCAATGATGTTGATGAGGTGTCATGTGTGCTAGAATGACAATGACAAAATGTGCTTCAATGTGCTTTAGAGTTCTTGCATGGTTCTTTAGTGTTTGACTGAGTGAGGTGATTAGGAATGAGTATGGTGATTTGAGGATGTGCAAAGTGTCCTATGAGAGGTCAATGACAATTAGAGAGCTTGTGTGCATGAGTGGAATTCCCCTGGTTCTTCATTATGTTCATCTAGGCATAGTTGACTCTATGATAGATAAATCTAAGGAGGCATATTGATGACATCATATCTCATAGTATGAGGGTTCCAGGAGCTTATCGATATATGGATGGATTCTCCTATGTGAGGAGATCACATGGTTCAAGGTTCAAATCATGTGACTAAGTGCAGCCAAAGTTATTAAGGTGCAAGGTTGGTCCCTCAAACAAAAGTGAATTAAGTTCTAACACTTAGTCAATTTGCAAAGGCATATGTAACGGTTCGCATTTCATCGCATTGAAGATCAACGGTGTAAAATGAATATGAGCTCAACCTAGTTATTTGTCTAAGTTCAAGAACGAGTTGAGTGAGCAGTTTTATAATAGCATATCTTGCATGTGAGGTTTTAGAAATAAATGGTCATATGGATTCGTTCAGTATTATGCCTAGTTTATATGATGCAAATTTGAGAATATGAGATGGCTTGAGGAAAAAGATATGCTTCTGCAAATTTGGCCTTCCAAGCAAATAGCAATGATCCCCATAGTTTATTTTGCATGAAGTTAAATATCAGGGCCATATGCATATCCAATGGTTCGCAGGTGATCGTACAGTGAAGATCTATGATACGCAACAAGTCAAAAAGGTCAAAGTGTTCAATCTTTTGAGAAGTTAAAATCCGAGCTATTTACAAAAGATCAACGGAGCGCGTTCATTCCAAGGTGTCTGGAAGTAGCGAGATGAGGATAAGTGTTTGAAGTTTAACGTCAAGTAGAGATAAAGATTGAGTTTCTTCCAAGATCTAATAGTGAGTGAGTGTTCATACAAATAGAGATCAATGGTGCGTATTGAGCAAGATGTTTTCAAAGTGTCCAATGTTTAACACAGATATAGATCGAGCTATGTACAGGAAATCAACGGAGCGCATTAAGTCAAACAGTCAAGACAAAGATCCAATGGTGTGCGATGAAAGGTAAAGGTCAAGCTACTTCAAGAAAGATCAATGGTGCATGTTTAATCTAAATAGCGAGGGCATGAGATGATAGCAAAGTGGTCGAGGTTTAACTGTGACCATTGGCATTTGAATATTTGAATTTACAAAGGGAAAAAACCAGTGCTTGGTTTTTTGTCCATAACTTTTGATCCATAGCAAATTTATTGGAGTAAAAATCAAATATGTAGAGGATTCAAAGCACATCTAGTGAACCTAGTTAGAAGGTCTGAATGTTTGTATAGTCAAATATATTGAGCTCCAAAGTTGACTATGTTTAGCAAGTGACCCGAGAAGGATAATTGAATTTGTGTTGATGACATATGGATGTCTCACCATGAATTAGCTACTAGAGAGTGTTGTAGACTCCATAAAGATCATCTATTTGGTAATTGGATGTTTGACCAATCTATATTTTATATTAACAAAGGCGTAAAAGTTGATTGTGTTTGTTGAATGCACTGACAGTTTGAGTGACCATCTTGCAGAGGTAAGTTGAAGGTGTTCTAAGCATAGTTGAAGAAGCAAATGAGCATGGAAACGTTTTATAAGTCTCTAAGGATTATGAGAAGGCATTAGTTGTCATGATATACCTTTGATCAGATATGGAAAGTCAAAATAGCTTGATTGTATTTTGATTGTATATGACCAATCTGAATGGTCATTTTGTGTATGTTGTTTTGAGTGCTTATAATATGTGTTGATGTGTCTAAAGCACATGGAGGTATAGCTGAGGTCCTAAAGGGTTCACTCATGTGATATAATCATATAACTAAGTGAAATATTTGAGTAGTTGGTTCATAAGTTTGAGACTATTTTTTTTGTGTGTGAAGACCTAAAGAGCTAGGAGACCTAATTGGTAGGTCCAAGTGTGGAGTTGGTTTTCCAAATGGCATGGACCCATGTGGGAGTGAGAAATGGGCTATTAGATATATTTTTGATATGTTTGAAGCATTGGTAAAGGATGAAGGTGGTCCAAGTAGTCTCATATGTAATGTGTGAGTATGAAGGCCTAATGGTTTTAGGTCTCACCAAGACCTAATGGTGGTTTAGGGGTAATGAGGCATTGGTTGACCTATGGAGTATGTGATTATTATATTTAATGTGTATGAGGACCTATTTCAAAGGTGGAACAAGTGTGGTAAGCATCTTGGTCGACCAAGATGGGTTATACCAAGAGCATGGTATAAGTACAAGGGCTATTTGGCATGTTTGTTCTAGATGTACGAATGTGGAGCCAAGTGAAGGAGAAAACTTTTGAAAGAGAAGTTATAGGTCAGTGAGGACCATCAGAGAGAGAAGAGGATCAAACATGCTTTTCTAATCAAAGTGATGAAGGTGATCACATAGGTCATTGGTCCTAATAAGCCTAGAAGAGGCAGAATGAGTGAGTATGCTCAAGAGGTTATTTGAGAGAGTGTGTATGGTGAGCGAAGGCAAGGTGAAGGTTGTTTGTGCCCAGTGGATGGTTTGAAGGGCAGAGCAGGTTGATGATGATGTGTATGACATGTAGGTCATATTTTTGATGTCATAACAGTGTTCTTGCAGGTTTGAATATTGAGTGTGAGCGAAGAGTTGAAGAGTGGGGTTAGTTGGGATATGTAATGTGTCCTAATTGATATTTGTGTGTTGGTTCAAGTATGTAATATGATTGACCAATAGGGAGTGTTGGATGAAAGAGTGAAGGTGAAGAGTTATAATTAAAGGTCCATCATTAGGTGTTGAAGACATCAGTTCAAAGGAGGCTCTAAAGGACTTAATCTTCCTTACGAGCAGTTGTTCTTTGTAAAACATGGGTTTCACTAAAGGCCTTTGGTCATAAGGACTTGACCAAAGTTGTAGGTCAAAAGGACTTGACCAACAGGGGGTACTAAGGACTTGATCATGGGGTAGGTGTTCCTTTTAAAACATGTGTTTCACTAGATCTTGGTCAGAGGGACTTGACCAGTCTCTGATTTGTAATACCTTATAGGACAAGTAGTCCAAGTGTTAGCAAGCTTGAGAGTGGGTTTTATTCCCCGAGAGGGTTTTCCACGTATGTCATGTGTTATGTGCTTGATCTTACATTGTTTTTCTTGTTCATTACTATGAATGATGTGTATGCCTCATGAATGTATGTATTGAATGATTAAGATTTTGAAAGAATTGGAATTGAAATTGGATTATCTAGGCTCACTGATTCACCCTCCTCCCCTTAGTGATTATACCTCTAACATGTAGTAGTTGGTTCTCTTTTTAGTATAGTTGAGATGGTTAAATCACTCAATATTAATAAGTTTTTAGGTTGGACTTGATTGTATCATCTAGCCTCACCAATTTATAAGTATCATTAGGTTACACGATTGAGTTAATCTCAACTGCTAGGTGGCAACTAATCTTTGCTCCAAAGGTTGGGGGCATGGGCCTTATAATCTCTCTATCGCTATCTCCTTTGATATATGCACTTTCAAGATTTATCTATATTTATCTTAATCTAAGTTTTAGAGCCTTGAAATGATACATTTTTTTAATCAACTTGCCAATAGGCAAGGTGTTTACATCGACATACAGGTGTACTCCTGAACCTTGTTATTTCAATTTTAATCTATTTCAAGTACTTTCAATTCTAGATTATATGCACTGATTATTTATTGTAATATGTTCTTGGTTGTATGTCAATCACCAGTAAAACACTCAAGTTGGATATATGCAAAGACAAGGCATGTCATGCACACTTAGGTACACATTCTTTTTTTTTAAATGATAACTTCATTACTAGATTAAAGGGATGCAAATGTATATGATATTTATGGATTATATATCACCTCAGTCTTGTATACTTGGTAAACTCAGACATTGCTTGTTCCTCTCAGTTCTAGACCTTTTTCTATTTTTGCAAGTCTCACATTTGTTCTATCTTATGCATCTTGGCCTATTTTTTAGTCTAACCAATCTTATGTTAATGACCTAGACATTCTATTTTAACCAGAATACTTAAAATATATTTATATTCTATCTCTATAATTTCTAAACATGTACTTACTTTCCTGCTCTCTGAACACTAACGTCTGAGATAGACGCTAGCATCAATGTTAGTGCATTGACCTAACGCAAGTGTCCAATTCTCTAAAGTCATCTATTTTGCAAATGAAATGTATCATAATGGTCAGTGTAAGTGCTTTAATATGAGTTACTTATCTAAATAAATTGATATAAATATAAGATCAACCCTTATTCATTCCACCCCTGCAAAATACCAAGAGAAACCAAGGTAACTTATCAAAATCATTCTATTAAACATTTAATTAAACAAAGCTTCGTTATTTCCATACCAGCCTTAGGAACAACACATATGTAGCTCTGAAGTACTAAAAGCGCAGACCAAAACCCTGATTTACCAAGTTATAAGATAGATCACTATTCTACTTTCTTTGCACATATTGTAGTCTTCAAACACAAGCTAACATATAGGGGAGAACTACAACAGTCTGAGGCCCTCTTCAGAGTATTAGCTATGTAGGCAGTGATCACTGACGGAAGGGTCTTTGGGGTCAAATTGACATTGTGGGCCCACTAACCCACTTTTTCTCAAGGTCATTATGAAGATGAAGAACCAAGGTTTTACAAATTCACGAGGAGCGACAGTTCATGACCTAGATCTAAATGCACCAGAGCAAAGACGAAGTCAAACCCAGAAGCATCTAAGTGGTCACATCCTTTTCTAGTAGGTATCCCATATAAGACACTTGTGTCAAACCCAGATAGTAGCATCGACACAACCGTCTTAGGCTGACGTTATTGTCTAGAGTTCCAAAAGCATCAGATCCAGAATCTGATGACTATCCCAGAATCAACATCCAACCTAATTTTTGCTTATTCCAAATCTAGCATTATGTTAGCATCAGAACTAGCTAATTATATTAACTTTTTGTCATAACCATGCATAGCTTAGTTGTACTTTCTATAATTAACCTATACTCAATATAATAAATTCAATTTATATTTATATATGAGTTTAGCACCCAATTATATTGTTGTAGATTTGATTATCACCCTTGTGTATTATCATTTTTATATTATTAACCTTATATACTCTAGAATTAGGATTCCTACATCCAATTTAGGGTTAAACATGAACCTACCATGGCTTCACCTCTTGAATCCATTCAAGAACTCCATTTATAAGACTTGGACACTAGCAAACACCTTTTCTCCAATCTCCTCATCCAAGCTTATTTTTCTCTCCACCACTTATGGCTTTTCCCAAAACTCAAAATAAATAGAAGAGTCCTCACAAGGAATGTTTTCCTTCCTCATATAGACTAGAATATCCCCTAATGGGAAGGTGACATGTGTCCTTTCCCATCCGGCTTAAGGTCAAAAGTTCCTCCCCCTCCTTAACTCCACTTACAAGCCTATGTGGGCAAGTAAACAAACCCATACTTTAATAAATAAGCTCACTATCTCATGTCATAAATGACACATGGGCTACCTCAAAAGTTATCCAAGGCATCTTGAAAAACTCCTACCTTCCTATTGGTCCAAGGGCAAAAATATCAACCTAAAATATCTAAAATCTACTTTAAGACATTTTAAAAGGTTGGATCTCTCAACCCATCCGAGTTTTGAGTCAAAGAGGGACACTTAAGTGGCTTAAAAATACTTTAAGAATGAAATACCACTTTTAAAAATAACTCCCAAGGTTAAAATTAAAGGTGTGAATAAAATCCAAGGGAAGGTGAATAGTGCAAAATAGGTTAAGGACATTAATGCTTCCGACGAGGTCCACAACAAGGTAAAAATATCATTTTCGGTCAAGGTAAGGTCAAGTAGATGTGTCACCACTCTACCTATGATGCGATCATGTCCAACATATTCCTAGTTCCATCGTTGGCCTCTCACACAACATTGCACACATAAAATGCCCTACCCTAGAATATGAAGTTGCAGAATGTAAGCAGTATAAGTGCTTTGAATCAACATAAGGTGCACACAACATATCAAATGCACCACATATTAAAAGCAATAAACTCATACCATTTATCTAAACATATGCATAATCAAATACTTGTTTAAGAATAAAATCTCTATAGTATGGGATCAATATTCATCAAAATGGACAACCAAAATAGCATAAACAAATTGATATCATAATGCATAAAATAATCATCTAATCTAAGTGTAAATGTTCTTTCATACACAAAACTTAATATATTATTACATACAAAATCTATGTCTCAATCTCAAGAACTCAATAACATCTCATGTCTCAATAACACATAAGGCACATCTCAACGGGTTGTGTGTGTAACACCAATAGTCTAACGGTAAACACTGTGAAAGTTTGGGGTCTCACATCCCTCTCCTGTTATACAGACTTAATTTTAATATAAATTATGTTAGTGTTTACAAGGCAAGGAAGAATGGGTAGTCGTCATCAAACAAACTCAAAAAAGGCAAGTCAATCACAAAATTAACCTTCTTGTGGAACACAAAAGATGTTGATCACGACAACAAATAAAGTAAGGCTCACAAAAGACATGCACAAGGGAATCAAAAAATTCCTCTAATACAAACGATACACTAAGATCATCTAAGGACAAAAGCTTCACATGAGGGGTATTACACTAATTATAATTATATGTTCAGAAAATGACAATAAGATTAAATAACCTTTTATCTAAATAAAATATTCTTGATTAAATAAAGTAAAATAATTAAAAATAAAATAATTAAAGGAAAGGAACAATAAATAGAGAAAATAAATTAAATTAAAAAATAAGGCAAGACAAATGTCTTTCTTGAGAAGACACTTGTCATCCCATCATGGAAAGGGAAGGAAATAAGAAGGGAGTGTGAGGCTTAGAAAGGCCAATATTTTTTACATGTAAAGAAATTATGTACGAGGAAAAAATTGTAAAATGTATATGAATTTTTCATATTTATTTTTGGAAAAGAATTGTATGTGTTTGAAAGATGTTTGTGCATTAGTTTTTTCAAACATATTCACCCTTTTTGTGCGTTGTACATACTTTTTATGGTTTACACTCTAGGATTTCTTCTTTAGCAATGACATGGAATGGTTTCTCTTTTTAAGAGGAAAAATGTTGTAAAAATATAAAAGAAATCTTGGAGATGGGTCACCTTTGTTGGCTAAATCTATTTTATTTAATCAATTGTTTTGCTCAAACACATTCATCTTATAAATCTATTTTAATCATCTATTGTGGAAATCTACGATTTTGCGACATCTTTTGTATATGGAAATTTAAGGAAATTAAGGAGAAAGTATGACACTCATATGGGAATTATTTTGTTGTTTATAAAATCTGAACATGAGCATAAATCAATTCACATTATGTAATAAAAATATGTGGAAAATTTCTGAGTTCATTTTTAAACATTTAAAAAAAAAATAGTTATATGGGTTTTGTTGGAAATGTTATTGTTTGAATTATACTATTTATGAAATTTTATATACATAACAAGAAAACTTGTGTGGCCATTAAAACTTGGGGTTTTTAGGGTTTTCATGTACATGTGGGGCATCTATATTTGGATATGAAAACCTTAGAAATTTAGCTAAAAATATAAGGGTTTGCTTTAAAATTTGTCGATGATAAAATAAATTTGTGTACACCAAACATGTAAGGCCTAAGACCCAATTAAATTGAAATTCATATTTAAATTCCAAGTGAAAAGTAAGCTTTCATGAGGAGAAGCCACACCAAAGAGTAAGACTTTGGGAAGATGTCATTTAACAACAATTATTATTATAATATAGATTTTATTTAGCTCAATTTAAAATGTTACTAAGAATATAATACAAATTATATGAAGAACTTGAGACGCATGGAGACCAAAATTTAATAAGTTGCCTCACTCCTTTCCATTTCTCGCTAGAATCAAGAATCTTGTTTTCAAAATTTTCAAATCTCAACAAATAATTATTATGTGACACTGACCTATACGTGTAGAAAAAATAAAATATTTTTTGTAGATTTTTCAATATATTGGTTTTTGCTTCAAAATTCTAAGTGCAAACATTGTATTTGATTTATATAGAGAAAATTATGAAGCATCCATTTATTGTTCACAAATATTTACCATGCACTTACAAGCATTTTACAGAGATCAAACAATTATGTTAAACACAAACCACACCACAATAATGAGTTTGCATGTTATTAGGACTATTCCAATTATTGAGGTTTGTTGCGTTAGACATTGTTGATCTAGTGGCCTTCATTACATGTTCCAAAAACATATGTTGAAAATTTTTAGATATCACAACCTTACCTTAATTAGGAGAAATATGTTTTGCAGATGAATGAACCCAACACTTTGCTCATTGTTTGTCTACGGAGGAAGTGATGCTCCTCTCGGGAAACTTATTTGTTTATCACAAAAAAAACATGTTAGATCCCTCCTCTCTTGGTTTGGCATTCATTAATTAGGCTGATATCACTATTTTGAACTTTAATTAATTGTAATATGGTTATCCATATAACACCATCATGTAACTTTGAAACAACATTTAATCAATTAGTTTGAACTATTGTATCCAAAGAGTGCAAGGTTTTACCGAATCCAAATCTATTAATTAGCTTTTTGTTGTTTGAACAAACAATTTTAGGGCAAGTATGTAACGGAAATGCCAAAACATTGTCCCAAGCAATGACTTACTAGCTAAATGAAATGTTAGTGTGAGAAAATGCATATCTATCGCTCAAAAGCGGCCAGGCTTTGTGTCTGCTACCATCACTCGTAGGGCTCTCCCATCCATATCCTGCATACATGCAATGCAAACAAAATTCCTTTTATCAAAATCTGAATCTGAATCTGTAAAACACAAATGATTTTCTTTGAAAGCAAAACACTTACCGCCCCATCAAGCGAAGAAACAGCTGCTTCCACTTCCGGAGAAGATGACATGGTGACAAAACCAAAACCCCTAGACCGTCCTGTCTCTCTATCATACACAATTCTAACATCCTTAACCTTTCCATGATCCCTAAAAAGCTGTTCTAGGGTAAGATTATCAGCTCCCCAGGGAAGATTACCTACAAACACTTGATTTGCAGAATCAACGCTTTCATTTCTGGGAGAGAAATCGTTCTTGGCAGGGGGTGGCCCTGAACTCACTCGCAAAGTTCTGCCCTGGTATTCCTGTTACCAAATTGTCATAGGAACATTATATTATGCCAAAAGCAAAAAAATATTCATCGATGATAAGGATTAGGGTTTAAGATCATCATGGACTTACATATCCATTAAACCTCTCTACAGCTTTGGAGACATCATCTGCGGTTGCCATGCGCACAAAGGCAAACCCACGGCTTCTTCCTGTTTCTTTGTTATATATTACCTGCAACACAACCTTCTTATAAAAGATGCCAGTGGAAAGGTTTGGAGTTTAGAAAAACTTCAATCTCTTTATCAAATAATTTATCCGTTAAATAAAAAGGAAGAATTTAAATCCATGTATATACCTCGACCATCGTGACATTGCCTACGTCCTTGATCAGCTCCAATAATTCCGCACTATCCACACTATATGGAAGATTCCCCACAAAAAATGATACACCATTTGCTTCTCTTGGTCGCCCCTGCCCTTGCCGCTGCCTCTGCGTGTTGTTTTCTTCTTCCTCCTCCTCCTCCTCCTCTCCCTCCTCCTCCTCCCATTGCCATGGCGATTGCGACTGAGTTGTTAGTGCTCCTGTGGTTATTACTAAAAATTTATTACGCTTCTTCTTTGAATCTGAATAGAGGGGCACCAGCAAAGAGGTTCCACTGCCACTCCTCAGAAGAGGCGGTGAGGAAAATGGAAAAGAGGGCACGAGGACCCTCGCCCTGGCCCTCGCCCTGTTGGCAGTGGCGTTGATACTGCCCAGAGGAAGAGGAATGGCGCTTACATGGCGCCCATTGATGGCCGATAACCAAGTCATCGCAGCGGCCATGGGTTTCTTTAGGTTAACTCCAACTAGCCTCCGGAAGAGATGATGGATAAGTTCGGGATTGTTTAGGTATCTCCTTTCTCCAACTGTTTTATTAAAATAGATGTAAACATTATATTAATAAAAATGCCGTACAATTACACTCATGGGAGAGCAACGAATATAGAGGGTTTACTTTTGTCCCTCGAATCTTGTACTCATTGAATTGGAAGATGGTTCACTTAGACAATGGGATCATTCTTCAAGGAGTGGGACTTTTACGTTTCTTCGAATAAAATTGATTTCTTTTTATTCTAGATGCATTAATTTAAATTTAATTTGTAGATTTAAAGAGCAAAAAAGTAATCTATTATTAATTTAAATTTAAGCATTTAAGGGAAAATGTAAGAGAGTGTTAAAATAAATAGTGTTGCAACAAGAATAGAGTGAGTGCGCACACTACAAAATCTTGAGAACGAGACAATATCATAGACTCCACAAAGGATACTCCAAATGCATAAGTATTTTGTATGAAGGCACAGGGACACAACACAACGTTGAGAGAGACGAAGGTTATTCACAGACAAAGCCTACGCATACCTGAGTGCATACAAAATACAACTTGCAAGTGAATTTCAAGTTCCGCATAGAAGTGTTGGGAATGGACAACAATGAGAGGCATGAACATTACCCACAAACAAAGAACAACAAACACAAATAGCACACAGAATACAAGAGGAATAAAGGGAGGTGAACTCAATTTTTATTAAAGTGCAAGGTTCAACCAACAAAGGTGCTCCTAGAGGGCAAATTTTCGTAGCGTTTGTGTTCAAAAAGTCATTTCTTATAATAATAAATATGCCTTCTTATATAGGTAAATGGAGAGCTCATGGTCATTACTCGACCTCACCCACTATTAGGGCAATTACAATATTCAATGATGATTGGGGAAGTAGTTGACATATTTTTTGAAGTGAAAGTGTGTCCATGTTCTGCATTTGATAAGTGACCCTTGATGTCAGTAGTCGCCTTTGCATTGAAGTTTGTAGACTTGTCAAATCAATACACTATTCCAACTACAGCATTGACTAGTTTTTAATCATGCATTTCTCCAATTTTAAATTATCATAATTGCAAAGAGGGAGAATTATGTTTTCCAATGCAACAAATGGAATAAAAAATGGAGCTGTGAATCAAAAGATATGACTAAAAAACTAACATGTAGTCGCACGCAATTGTATCACCACCTTTAGAACATGGAAAAATAAAAAATCGCAGAGCAAGATATGAGCAAAACCTGTCATATCTTATATTTATAGGAAGCTCTAGAAGAGATGCTCAAAAATGTATTTTTAGTTTCTTGAAATGATCAAATTAACCCCTGTGAACTACCCTTTGAGTGTCTTCTTGTAAAAAAGTTGGCTAAGTGATAAATCTTCCTAATAGGATCACTTCGCACTATTATAGATTTTCACTGAAAATTACAATAGCTGTGAAACTCATTTCATTGCCTTCTCATGTCACCATGGTACTATCATACAAATTTTTAAGAAATTTGGACTTCATTTGGTTTTACACAAATGGGTTGCAAAAGTGTTGCACAAGCTGATTTGATAACTGGAAAGCCACATAAATTTGTGCACTAGACAGTTTTCATAACTATGATCTTTTCAAGTAATGAGTAATTCTATGCAACCACCTTCACCATTGTATTCCCTTGACATTTGACTACCATCATATAAATTTTGGAGAGAAACGAGCATGATTTGGCCCTATGAAATTTGTCTCAAAAAGCACTACACATGTTGATTTGATGCAGAGAGCTCTATTTTTTTTGCAAGGGATCAAGGTGACTTAAAGAGTCAATATTTTGGTGACCTATGTGGGGCGCTTGCCTGCTAAGCAAAGATTTGATAAACTTAAGCAATCCATTGGGCATGGAGTTGTAGAAACATCTAAAACTTCTCACATTCTGAAAATGCAAGACAACTGCAATCTGTTTGGCCTTGCACCTGAGCCAATATTTTAAAACTAAAAGCACAACTCAACAAAATGCAAAAAGAAAACAACACGTCATAGGTACTTAGAGGAAGGTAAACAACTAAAACTAATTAAAATGTGCATGTAATCACTTAGAGAAAAGAAAACATCTAACCTACCCTAAACTAACCAATCGGGAAGCTATCTAAACAAAGCCATTGACTAGTTGTACAAAATAGCTACCCTTTCTTACTACTCTATAATGCCTTACATGCTTAAGGACAGCCAACCAAAGGTGGATAAAAAATAGATTTTTAACAAATGGATGATATGCTTCTCTAAGAACATATACAAAATCATTTACCCGATCTATTTGAATGAAAATGCAGCTATCTTGTAGTGGATGATTAACTGATTTTGTTTTGTTTTATACTCAATTTTGTGTTCTAGACTGAGCACAACATGTGATGGCTCCTCCTTATTATCTTCCAATCGGGCCAGGTACTTGATTAGGTACCCTCTTGTCAAGACAAAGTTTGAGCAATCAGAATTGCTCTCCCTTATGCATTTTGCTTTCCCATCATTCTCTTGATTGGGATGCTCTTATTCTAGTGGCTAAGTTGGAAACACATATGATTCATCTTGCTATTCTTGTTACTCATGGTTTTCTCCTTTAATAGATGATGGTTTAATTTCAAAGCTTGAACAAAAGTCTTCTAGCTCATCCCAAAAGAAGTCTTCTTCCAGCTGTTCTTCACTCTTCTACATGAGAGGCCTCATTACAGCTTCATGACTGACTTCCTCTTCTTCCATGTTGAATGGAAGCTCATTTGTCCAAGAGAGTACCTCATCATCTTGCCCCTACACACTGCCCCACTACTCTAACTGATCATACTTATCTTTTTCTTGTTGCAGGTTTGAATTTTCTAGTTTCGTGGCACAAAGAGGGTTGTCAATAGTTACTCATTATATTCACTTGAAACTTCCTCATCATCTAAATGATCTTCACTCGCTCTCCATACAATGGGTCCTCCTTTGAAAAGGGAGATGGTGGGAGGGAAATAGGTTTCAATTGGTGAAGTAGGATCAGCCTTAATAAGGTTAGACATACTAAAATCAAAATGTTTGGTCTAAAAAAGTTGCAATGACTATGTTTGGGGTTTTTGAGGATGAATGGGCACTATCTCTTTCAAGGAAAGGGGGTCTCTAAAATTTAGAACCTTGAAATCAGGAGATTTACTTGAAAGCGTAGAGAATTTATCTATTACAGGAAACTTCCACTTCATGTAAACTTCATGTATCTATAACCCATCTAGGAAAGATCACAATGAACCTTGAAATAGGGACCTTAAGCATAGAAACTTCATGTATCACAGGCTAGTCTATGATTATAGGGGGAGCTTGCTTGAAGCTAGGAAAGGAAGGAATGGAGGTGGTTGGATGCGATCTAATTTCTTGCATCTATGCAAGGAACTAACACATTTGTTCCTCTTTGGTTGTGATCTACCTATACAAACACTCTTCATCATACATTTTGTACTTACTCACCTCTTGCTGATGAATGTAAGCTTGATAAGCAAACTCTTCATGTTACCTACCATACTCTTTCTCTCTTTCAATCTCCATCAGCTATCTCTAGAAATCAAGTTGTATATCATTTATACTTTTTTGGGGCTAATTAGGAGGATAACCATGATATTGATTTAGATAAATATGACCTTTAAGGGGCTAATTATAAGCATGAGTAGGTTGCTAAGAAGGTTGAATAGGGGTGGGAGGGAGGCAATTATTATGAAAATGAAGATACCCTGTTGTGACAGGGCTATTTGGGATAAAACCAACACCATTTTCAATCTGATATGGATGGTAGGAGGGAATAAAAAATGCATTTTGACAAGGATGAGGGGGAAATACATTTTTCATGATAACTTGACATATTAGAGCATTCAAATAAGGAACAATCAGGTCTACATTTTAAATAATAAGTGCATACCAGTAGAGTCATTAGGTGACTAAATTACTTCAAAAGAATGAAAAAGATCAAGAATGTCACCTAAATCTTGATATTTGATAATCTTTAAGCACTTGGATTGCTTAAACAAGTATATTTGATCTTTGGATTTGCCATGGTGTTGAAGAAGCTACCCTGAATGGAAAGATGCACTGAAGAGCATACCAAAACTCTACAATGGATGATATAAAGATCATCAAATTATGGCCCATTGGTGTGTCAAAAAAAATGTCACTCAAACCTTACACCCATTGAATTAAAATATGGTTCAATGAGACAATGTGATCATCCCCCAAGGTGTGGAACCCTTGTGCTCCTTGATATGAACCTTTAGAGAAAGTTGACTTCCTTTTATTATAGGCACACCAGTTTAAGACCAATGCACAGATCTAAAGAGCATAAAGTTAAATCTACCACTAGTCTAAACTTAAGATTTTGAGGGAAAAGTGAGGGATAAGGTAAGAGAGTACTAAAATAAATAAAGGGTGATGCACCAAAAATAGAATGAGCATGCCTACTTCCTTAATGAACACATTACAAACTCTTAAGAATAAGATAATATCACACAGACTCCACCAGGGACACTTCAAATGCATAAGTATTTCATATGGAGGTGCAAAAACACAACACAACATTGAGAGGGATGAAGGTTATCAATAGATAAAGCCTACATAAACCTAATTGTGCACAAAATATAACCTGCAAGTGAATTCCAAGTTCTACATAGAGGTGTTGGGAATGGATAACAATGAGAGGGGTGAACATTACCTATAGAAAAAGATCAAAAACCATAAGTAACACACTGAATATAAGAATAATGAAGGGAGGTGAACTCAATTTTCATTAAGTTTCAAGGTTCAACCAACAAAGATGCTCTTGAAGGGCAAATTTTTGCAGTATTTCTATGTTAAACAAGTCCTCTCTTATAATGATAAATTTGCCTAGTTATACAGGCAAAATGGAGAGCTCATATTCATTACTTGACTTCACCCACTTTTGGGGTAATTACAATATTCAATGATGATTTGGGAAGTAGTTGAGATATTTTTTGAAGTGAAAGTGTGTCTATGTTCTGCATTTGATGATTGTTACCTAATGTCAGTAGTTGCCTTTGCATTAAAGTCCATAGACTTGTCAAATTAATACACTATTTCAACTACAACATTGACCAATTTGTAATTATATATTTCTCCAATTTTAAATTATCATAATTACATATAGAGAAAAATTAGTTTTCCAATGCAACAAGTAAAATAAAAAATAGAGCCATGAATCAAAAGGTATGGCTAAGAAACCAACATGCAATTACACGCAGTTGTATCAACACCTTTAAAACATGAAAAAATAGAAAATTTCATAGCAAGATATGATCAAAACCCATCATATCTTATATTTACAAAAATCTCTTGAAAATATGCTCAAAATGGTATTTTTAGTTTTTTGAAATGATCAAATTAACTCCTATGATTTACACTCTGAGCGTCTTCTAGTAAAAAAGTTGGCTAAGTGATAAATCTTCCTGAGAGGGTCACTTCACACCATCATAGTTTTTTTCTAGACATTCCAATAGCTACAAAACTAATTGCATTACCTTATCATGTCATAAGGGTATTATCATATAAATTTTCAATAAATTTGGACTTTAGTTGGTCTTGTGCAAATTGGCTACAAAAGTGTTGTGGTTGATTTGGTAACTGGAAAGACAAAAATCTGCCATTGGGCAGTTTTCATGACTGTGATCTTTTCAAGTGAAGAGTAATTCTTTGCAACTACCTTCACCATTTTATTTCCTTGATATTTGACTACCATCATATAAGTTTTGGAGAGAAATGAGCATGACTTGGCACTGCATAATTTGTCATGAAAAACACTACATAGGCTGATTTAGTGAAAAGAACTTTGTTTTTTTCACAATGGATCAAGGTGACTTAAAGAGTCAACAGTTACTCTTTTAAGTTTATAAAATGTCCATTCTTTTTTTTTGTGGGTGTGGAGGATGGGGGGGGGGGGGGGGGCGACGAAGGGGGGGGATGTTGAATTTATATTATGAATTTTGATCCAAAAAATTATTTCTTTTCTAGCCTTACCTCTTGAAATAAGGTGGTCAAATTACTCACTTTTAGGGTGTCATCACAATTTATTTGAATGTCATTATATGTTAGGCACATCATGATGTAGTCTCATTCTATCTCCATATCCATAGTATAAAATATGCATGCCCTCTTTTCCTACTCTTCTTTAAATATTGTCTACCTATCAATTTTGAAATTAAGATTATGTGAGCTAGTCCTTCATTGAGCTATTAACATTTTTACCTCCCATTTGATTTTTGATCCTATGTATTATCATATGTCATGATTGTATGAGGGATTAAATTATTTGGTAAATACTCTTTCTTCTGTCCAAGTTGTTTTTCCCACATAGTTACCCTAATTTTTTCCCTCACACATAATTTTGTATTCCTTATTTGTGTTTGGGCAATCTTTTATGATAATGTCCCATTTGCTCATTCACTTTTTTATTTGTTTCATCCATGTGTTTTACCCCCTTCTTGACTCTTCCTTCACTACGATTTTTAACCAATGATGAGTCTCCATGATTTTTTGTCTTATTTAAGTAGCTTACCATCTAAATCATGGTTGATGCCTTGAATAGGGAGGTAATCATTATTTTTTGGTCTAAGATCTCATTCTCCTAGATGTATCTATTAGGCTAGATGCACTAAATGAGATCGGAGAACAATTGAGGTATTTGCATATTCTCATTTTAGGATTATTGCTAAGACAACCAATGGCATGAACTATAGGGATTGGTCTCCATTAAATAACCTACTTAGAATAGATATCCAACATATACAATGCTACCACCAAAGACTCAATACCACTGTTCTTACTGACACAAAATGCATACACTTCTAACTAAACCAATTCCAATAAGTCAAGATTTTGAGCCCTATTTTGTTTCACTTAAAAATTTCTCAAAGGGGAGACAAATATCACTTGACAACAAATAAACATAAAAATAGAGAGAAGGTAAGGCAAAAAAGAGGAACTCTCTGAATAAATGGCAACACTAATGCTTTAAGAACCAAAACATGCTCAAATACAGTTATACTATTATATGTTAAGTTTCACAATGGCTTGGGGTATAGTCACATAGGGAATGAATATAAGGAGGATTTGTAAATGCTTGGTTCTAAGATTCTATTAATGAATAAACTATAAACAAGATTATAGTTAACTACACATAGTTCCTCATAAATTTAAAATAAAATTAAAAGAATCAAAGAACTCAACTAAAATACTAAGAAACACATCTTAGTTAATGCTGTCACTTGAAATTACACCCAATGAGGAGATGGAAAAAGCTTCTCATCATTAAAATGAGACAATGGAACCACCCCAAGGCTATGGGTATCCCTATTGGGGGGTGGATCTCTAGATTAGGGGCTAGCTCCCCTTGATGCATCACTAAAGCACATATCCTAAAACTATCACTTTATGATTGAAAAGGGTTAAGAATAGCACAAAAAGTAATCCTAATTTATGGGGGTGATACACAAAATATTTTTTATACTCACCCTCTTTTAAATGCACTTGAAACTAATAACAAGTTACATATACACTTCACTCAATATCAACTCTCTCTCACACACATCAATGCTTCAACATGGGGTCTAGGAGATAGCAAAGATTAGGAAGACTTAGGAAATAGGAATGATAGGAAACTATATTGAATTAGATATTCACTATAAATAAAACCTCACTTGACACTTCTTGTTGACCTATAAGAAATAGAACATAACACACTAGGTACAAGTAGGAATAGTATGTGAAGGCAAATAGACATCACTCTTGCACAAGACTAAACACTATCATTTACACTTAGTGAATTATTTGAATGAGGTAAAATTACTTGTATTTATTTATTCAAGGTAAAATTTTGGCTGGGATTTTCCATACCTCAGTGGATAGATCCATACAATGGCCAAGAAGGCCCAATTTATAAAACTTGGAAGAAGAGAGAGATGAGAAGTTGAAGAGGCACAAGGACATGTGTCACTAATGTGAATACCAATTAAAAATGCATGAGATATAAGGATGGGGTGAGACATATAATATAAGGAGTTAAAAATGTCATCTTCAATCATCTAAAAGCTACAAATAGTCAAGAAACTCCTTTTCTATGCATAGAAAATTGCCCCTTATGATTAGCCTTATAAAACTACCCAAACTCTATACTTGATCAATTTTGATGATGAATATAAGTATGATGGGTTACTAAAAATCTCTCACATGTATTTGGGATGCTCCTTACCCTTCCTATCATCTTGGTCATGCAAGATCACACTTGGTAGTCTCAAAATAGCCCTTTTCCCTTCACCTCTCACACTTGGCACCTTCAAGCCCTTAAAATATACAATCTGATCCATAAAAGAGGATAATTTAAATGTTTAAATATTTATCATACCATTGGTTAAAATAAATTATCCTTAAAGGATCTTCAAATTGAGATTTGTCATTTCTTCTAAGTCCTCATTAGCTGGTTCACTAGACTGGCTAAAAAGAACAAGTTGGTAGGTACACATATGAGATTATTAACTTGATATAATTAAAATAGGTACTTATAAAAAGTCCTAATAGTCCTCCAAAAGTGATTTCATCTATTGTAAGTTCACCATGCCTTCACAACATAAAAAATGGTCAAAACAAGCCCAATTTTCCTCTTTTTTGTATAGTTCCATATAATCCAAGGCCATTTCTATGATCCTCATGGAGTTAGAAACAAATTTTATTCATCACTCAAGGTAAAATTCCTCCATCTGGGTGCACTTTTAGGCTCATTTTCACCTCTAGGTCTCAAAATAGGGTTTTGGAGGGTTTGTACTCTTAACCTTTGCTCATAAAGGTTTGAAATTGAAATTCTCTCCAAATGGAACTAGAAGCTTCTTAAGGACCCCCTAAAACTTCCTTGAATATATCTAGGTCCCATGTAAAGGATCATGAAATATATGAGCATTCTAAGATGACCATTGGAGTCAATTTTGCACAAATAACATGGTCTAAGTACGTTCTAAGCCAAATGGTGGATTATTGATGAATATATAGAAAACCAGAGGTTGGAACACCTCTAAATATTTCCTATAAACATCTTATAATCACTGTAAAATCTCCCTTGAATATATAAATGAAATTGATCCTTGCTTTGGAAACATGTCTAGCCTTGCCAATAGGTCTGCCTGTACCCTGGATTCAAAATGTCCCTTAAAATGGATTTATCTACTTATTTATAGCTCAAAAAATTCATTTACACTTCCATGAAGGTTAATTGAGACATTGGGATGCTTTACTAAGCCCCAAAATGAAAGTGACTCTCCATTTGAGACTAGACATGTGTTGGGAAATAACGGAAGCACACAATTGATTACCAACCAACTTAACATGTGGAAATTAACCAGAATACACAAATAACTAGAATTCAAAAATAACACAGAATATGAGAGACAATACACCACTTGTATTAAAACTCTTCTAGAAGGAAATACAATAAAGAAGATTGCCACAGTTCTTCCTTACACACCTCTAGGGCTCCCACACCTCTAGGGCATAAACAGTAAATCTTCCCTCAAAGCTCTCTCTCTTACAGTCCCAACACACAACTCAAACACAGAGTTAGTGTTCACCTCCAACCAGTTAGTATCCACTACTGCTAGTTCTCCAGTGCTCCACACACTCCACAAGTGCTCCACGCACTCTATAAGTACACAATCGTACTTCAAGTAGATCTCCCCTAAACTGCAACAACCTGCAACCCAAATGATCTCACTTATGGAAGGATCTGCCTTGCCTTCCTCTTTGCTCTCTTTTTGAGTACACACTGTACTCCAAGTAGATCCTACCTAATTCTACTCCCTATTGTGTTGCTATCCTCCCTGATCTTGCACACCTACAAATCAATCTGGTTCTGCACACCTGCAAACCTGGATCATGCACACACATACACCTGCAGATCAATGATCTTACTTACCATGCAGATCTCCAAAAGTAGCCATGCAAACCTGCTGACCAAGATCCTACACACGTGAAGAACCCTGCTGATTCTCCAAAACCAGCACCCACACTTGGCATAGCGTGGAACTAGGAGGAACACCCTTGCTCACCTCACACATAGAAGGAGCTAACTTTGCTCAACTCAAACTAGAACACTTTACAATACAACCCATGAGTCTCTTAAATATATCTCATGCAAACAATAATTAGACATCTAATTACAATAATTAGATCTATAGCTTCCAGTCTAAATTTGGCTCTTGACATGCAAACACTTGGTTCGTTAACTAACTGCTCATAAAACTCATAGTTCAAACCACATAGGTGATCGACGTCGGTCCCTATCTGCCTGGAGGTGACCGACGCCGACCGATATCTGACCGACATCGGTTGATCTTCTATCTAATCCTACCAACGTCAGTTGGCCTAACTGACACTAGTGTCTGTGACACTCCAGCAACCTTCTCTGCAACCTCCTCCTCTATTTGCATCAGTGAAGCTTTTAGCTCCACAACCTAACAACATGTTTCTTGCCCACTAGGTATATATGCAAACCTCCTTAGTTAGAGCACCTTGTTTGCCCTCAGACCCTCCAATTTGGCTTCTCATGTATACCTTAGTGTGTTACACCTTCAATAATCTTAATTTCAACTATCCTTACATTTTTTTCTGTGATTTGACCTATTTTCATGAAATGGTAGGGTCTATGCAAAGGGAAAAGTGCCCCCTATCTAAGACAAAATAGGGGGAAATTCCCATACTATTCTTGAAAATTTTATTATTTTTAAATATTAATAAACCCAAAATGGTACTTTTTACCAAATTTCACCTATTTATTCCTAGTTTTGACCCTCAATACCTCTAAATTCCAAGACTAGTCATTAGGCAAGCAGAATATGTATGGTAGGCAAGGTGGAAATTTGTTTTGCCTTTGGAAAAATGGTTTCCTTTTCTTTGAATCCTCATTTTAATTTTTAAATATAATTTTTATCCATAGATATACCTTGTTTCAACCACTTTTCAATGTCACTCTCACTAGAAACTGCATCCAAACATCTCATACTTGCTTACATGTCCTCATATTTGATTGGGACAAAGTCCTTTGACTATGTTTGGAAGTTTTTTAGGCATAAAAACCAGGTTTGAAAGTGTTTTAAGAATTTTTATATTATATTTATATCTCTCATTACTTTATACAATCTTAATTTCACCTACAAGGTCCCTATTGTGTAAAAGATAACCTATTTTCAACTTCCTACTTGTAGGACTGTATTTCATGCATTTTGGGCGTACCTGGAGGTGATCTTGAACTTTGGATGATGGTTTATGAAATTAAAATTAATTTTTATTGCTCATAGGACATAAAAATTAATTTATTTCACTTATAAAACCTTTAAACCATACACCAATTCATGCTTAAGTTTCCAACTAGCAACCTTGTCTACCTTGACTATGTTTTTGTGAGTTTAAGGACCTGTAGGTCATGACCTGAGATTAATTTGATGTTCATGGTCCTCATTTCCATGTTATTTTATGTCATAGGACTCCTTAATTCATTTTAATTTCCTATAATCCTTCCAAACTAGCATCAACTCATGCTTAAGCCTTCAATTGGATCATCCTTTACCCTGTTTGGACTGAGACAATCTTGCAGGTGATTTTAGGAAAGATTTAGGGCTAGTTCATGATGTGTTTAGGTTGTAAAAGGTTTATTAAAGGTAAATATTCATTAATATATTCCCACCACACTTTAATCCATATTTAAGGAACTCTAAACCAAATTCAAACTCCAAATTGTTCCCTCACTGCCCATGACTGTGTTTCCATGGAGTTTGAGGCCTGTAAGTGGTTGGCTGAGTCCAATTAGGTCATGTTATTGACAAGAAATATTTTAAACTTCGGCCTAGTACTTATTAAAACATATAATTCATTTCACACCTTCAATTTTATCACTATAATCCTTATTGAGGTTAAAAACTTGTTAAGGTTGTTGACTATTGATGTTCTCAGGCCTATATGGACAAGGGAGGGTGTGTTAAGGGTCCAAAACATTGGAAATGACCTTGTCTTTGTCATCTTGGCCTATGAATACCATTTTGACTAGTTTTAAATGGTTTAAACTTGAATCATGGTCTATAACTTCTCAAATGAAACACAAGATCACTTTTTACACCTTCCTATAAATATCACTACTACAAATAAATGATTTTTGGCAGCTTTTGAGTTTATTCAAAAACCATCTTCCATTCCTCCTTTTGACGTAAAAATTGACATAAGTAGTGATTTTGGATATGGATAAAAGGTTAACCAATCAATTTCATCAAAAAACACCATGATCTTATAATATGAAAACATCAAAAGCGCCTAGGATCTCTATTTTGATCCTTTAGGTACTGAGAACCTAAAATGGCCTTCTCACTATTTAAAGTGAAAATATTACCTTGAATAGCCTTTAAACCTTCATATTATGGAATGAAATGACCCTTGGATATGTTATATGACTTAAATCATGAAATCCACCATACATTCATCATTAAAATCTCCATACAAACCTCTTGGGGAAGCTAACTGTAAGCACATTTTGGAAACAAGGTAGTGAGCAAAGAGACTAAGGAAAATTAGCTTAGAAAGAGTACTTGATTTGATATCTCAAAAGATTTATTCATGAAATAAAACTTTAAAACATGATTTCAGATACATTGAAACCTCCATGGATCTCCTTCCACATTGCAAAACTCAGATTCCACATACATGACTGCCAACTTGGCAAAACAAGCATAATTTGGAATCCTCCTTCAAGTGACATTGAAAGAGAAGGAGTTGGAAGTTGGAAACACAAAAATAACAATAATAATCTCTTAAAAAACATGTGGAATCACCTAAAACAAACCATTCCATCAATCTAAAGCAAGAAAAGTTGAAATAGATTCAAAAAGAGACCCCCTCATGATTGAATAGGCATAAAAAGATGCCTGGAGTGTTAACCATTGTTAATGAAGGAGGAAAAACCAATATGAGAGTTATTATTATGGATTTAAATTTAAATTAGAGTGATATCCACCTATATAATAATTTCCCTTAACTTCAGTTGTAGCTTCCATAGCGAGTGCTTGAACTTTCCCTTCCTTGGTTTGTCAATGGAGAATGAAGAGGAATGAGTTGAAGATGAAAATTTTCATGCCTTATATGAAAAAAAATGTGTATATGACATATGTGGAGGTTAAGAGTCACTCCACCATGTTTTATTTTGCAAGGGAGCTTGAGAAGTCTATACAAGTGTTGAAAAAGGTCTATTTTTTAAGGAAAATGGCTTCTTTCCTGATGAACCTGACTTATAAGTATCACTTGACCTGATCCTAACATGATCCATGTTGAAAATCACCTTCATGTCAAATTTTATTTCATAAAAGTAAGTACAAGTCATTTAATAGGCTAAAAGGTGGCCAAAAGACCTCTTTTTACACATGAAACCTTACAAATGACTAGTTTATGACTTGTAATCACATTGAAACATGATAAATGACATATTATGACAATTTGACACATAATTTACCTTTGAATAAGTTTAACCAAGGTTTGACCATATTTGACCATGGTTGACTAGGCCAATTCAAGGGGAATGAACTTAGACAAGGACTAGGACAAGACCAAGTAAGATAGATAGGACAATATGCGACCCCATATGATGTTTATAAACCTTATTGAAAATTTTAAAATGATAGGGGTTGACCTCATTTGACTAGAATTCAAATTTGGTCAACAATTTGGTAACTCCTAAGGGTAACATGCTTGCCTATGTTAAGGACTAGTAGCCTTTCCTATCCATTGGGCAAGGGAGTCAGAATACACTTGGAAAAAATTAGGGGAAGACCATAAAGAGATAAAAAAGATAGTAATCCTATCTCAAACACACAAAGGGAAAAAATAACACACAATAAATACCCAACAATAAACAAGAGAAGGACACACTTGTGTTATTATGTACTTAGGGAAAGCAAAACACAACACAACTAAAAGAAAAATAATATGTAAATCTAACCCGATACATTTCCCCCCCTCTTGGATCAAAGGGGAAACTTCTTAGGTCTCTTTCATGGAAATAAACCTCATGGTGGTAACCAATTAGTTTGTAGGAGTGAAAACTTAGTGACTCATCCTTCTTGTTTGCCATCTTGATTGGCATGTATTCCAATGCATTAGGTTCAAACATGTCTACCACCTCCATGTATTCATATTTCTCTTTGAGACATGTTTCATGCTAGTCCTTCATGTAGGTGTAGTCCATCAATGGATCAATGGCTACAATCTCATCATTATAGGGCTCATTTGGCTCATGGCCCTCTTGGTATTCATCATGGACCAACTCATTCTTTTCTATATCTTTGAAAATATTGTCAAACTAATCTCTTGCTTCATCATGGCTCTCTTGAGGAAGGGTGACTGGTGTGATGTTTGAGTTGAGACAAAAAAATTCTACTTCATCCCAAAAATCATCATTTTCTTGTTTAAGGTCTCCTTCTCCAATACTTCTATAAAACCAATCTAATTCTTCTCCTTCTTATTCAAAAAAAGAGTCTCTAGCTACTCAAAAACATGCTATTGAACCTCATTCAACTCAGTTCCCATGATTTGATCACTATCTTCATCAAAGCAAAAAAAAGGTTCATCAAACAAAGGGAAAGAGAGCTCACCATGCTTACATTCCTCATCATCCAACATTGACATCTGAAGTTTGTCAATCTCATCTTCATATTCTTGGAACATTTGTATGTAGGTGTGACCTATATCTTATCCTTAAACCATGACACCTGGATACTTATTCAACCTTAACATCATGCGATTCTCCTAGAATAACCACCTCTTAAGATATGATTTGACTATGTTTTTCATCTTTCCTAATGCCTTCCACCTCATGTTCATGATGATGATCACCATGATGATGCTCATGGGGAGTACTTATGATGATCTCATCTTCATTATAACTCATGATATCCTCTTGTTCAACCAAAAATTGCATTTTCTCTTGCTCACTTGCCTCCCTCAAAACAGGTTCCTCTTTAGGAGGGAATGAAGTGAAGGGTGAATGGATAGGTTCATGAATTTGAGGTGAAAGAGATGGAATATGGAAGGTAGTGGAGGGTGAAGGGAATGAAAATTGAGTGTGGGATGAAGGAGAAGATTTAAGAATGGACTTTGAAAAAAGGCAAGCCCTAGTGAGCTCGAATGGAAGTCCACTCTTAGGCTAGTTGGAAGGAACATCACTTACATGAGTAGGAATCTCACTTTACCAATGATTTCCTTGCATATAGTTCATGGGAACTTCCTATTTCGCATAACAAGGCTGATAGGAATATGCTTTAGGATGATAGGCAACAACATATGAGGGGTAGGGCTCAAATTGGGGCTGGTAACAAGGCATTTCTTGGTAACCATTACCATAAGACTGCCAAACATCTTGATGATGACTATGAAGGGATGGAAAAAAAGGATCATATGGTTTAAAAAGGCCATATTGGAGCTGATGAAGGTCATATTGGGCCTGATAAGGATCAGAATAAGGTTGATAAAGATCATGATTGAGTTGACCAATTACTTTCTCACTTTGAAGAGTAAGAGGCAAAGCTTGTAATGTCTCACCCACTTATAGAGGGCAAAATTCAACATCAAGACCAACCTTGAAAGCTTCATTTGGAAACCAAGACACAAAAAAGGCTATGAATAACCTTCAAATGGAATACCTAGCTACTAAACCATCTGATTTAACTTTGGAGTCACCATTGGTGCTTGAAAAAGTGCCTCCCAAGGCTGATGTATTGAAGGACACCACCAAAACATCTTCCAACTCTTGGAACTTGTGTTCCATCAAGTGTACCAAAAACTATTATCACTTGAACTTTCACCCAATGATGAGATGGGACAAGATTATACTCATTCAAGTGAGATAATGTAACTACCCCAGGGCTGTAGGTGTCCCTATTGGAGGGTGGATCTCTAGATTAGGGGATAGCTCCGCTTGATGCATCACTAAAGCACATATCCTAAAACTATCACTTTAGGGTTGAAAAGGGTTAAGAATAGCATAAAAAATTAATCCTAATTTATGGGGGTGATACAAAAAATATTTTTTCTAATCACACTCTTTGAAATGCACTTGAAACTAAAAATAAGTTACATATACACTTCACAATATCAACTCTCTCTCTCTTTCACACACATCAATGCTTCAACATGGGGTCTAGGAGATAACATAGATTAGGAAGACTTAGGAAATAGGAATGATAGGAAACTCTATTGAATGAGATATTCACTATACCTAAAACCTCACTTAACACTTCTTGTTAACCTGCAAGAAAGAGAACATAACACACTAGGTACTAGTAGGAATAGTATGTGAAGGCAAATAGACATCACTCTTGCACAAGACTAAACACTATCATTTACACTTAGTGAATTATTTTAATTAGGTAAAATTACTTGTATTTATTAATTGAAGGCACTATTTTGGATGGGCTTCACCATACCCTAGTGGAGCGATATATACAATGGCCAAGAAGGCCTAATTTATAGAACTTGGAAGAAGAGAGAGAGAGAGAGGAGAAGTTGAAGAGGCACAAGGACATGTGTCTCCAATGTGAAGACCAATTAAAAATGTATGAGAGAGAATGATGGGGTAAGACATATCATGTTAGGAGTTACAAATGTCATCTTCAATCATCCAAAACCTACAAATAGTCAAGAAACTCCTTTTCTATGCATAGAAAATTGCCCCTTGTGATTGGCCTTAAAAAACTACGTAAAATATACACTTGATCAATTTTTATGACTAATATAAGTAGGAGGGGTTACTAATAATTCCACACATTCATTAGGGAGGCTCTTGACCCTTCTTATCATCTTGGCCATGCATGATCACACTTTGTAGTCTCAAAATAGCCCTTTTCCCTTCACCTCTCACACTTGGCACCTTCAAGATCTTTAAAACTATAATATGATCCATAAAAGAGGATAAATGACATTTTTAAGGAGTTCTCATACCATAATTTACAATAAATTAGCTTTGAAAGGCTCTTTAAATGAAGATTTGTCATTTCTTTTAAGTCCTCACTAGCTAACTCACTGGATTGGATGAAAATAATGAGTTGGTAGGCACAATTAAGAGCTTATTAATTTGATATAATGACCATAAGGAATTATAAAAATTCATAATATTACCTCCAAAAGTTATTTCATATCTTGGAAGTTCACCATGCCTACACAACACAAAAAATGGTCAGAATAAGCCATGCTTTCCTCTTTTCCTTATAGTTTTATACAATCCAAGGATATGGATTTTATCCTCATGTATTTGGAAACAACTTCTCTTCAGCACTTAGGGTCAAATTTCTCCATATGGGTACATTTTTGGGCTCATTTTCACCTCTAGGTCTCAAAATAGGGTTTTGGATGTTTTGTGCTCTTAACCTTTGATCATAAAGGTTTGATGTTGAAATTATCTCCAAATGGAAATTGGGGCTTCTTAAGGACTCCCTAAAAATTCCTTGAATATATATAGGTCCCATGAAAAGGAGAAATATATGAACATTCTAAGATGACCATTCGAGTCAATTTTACACAAATAATAGGGTCTAAGTATGTTATAGGCCAAATGGTGGTTTTCTAGTGAATCTCTTGCAAGAAAAAGGTTGTAAAAACTATTAATATGTCTTATAAACATCCTCCAATTACTATAAAATCTCCATTGAAGATATAAAAATTAAATTGATCCCTACTTTGGAAACATGTCTAGCCTTACCAATAGGTCTATCTGTACCCTAGATTCAAAATGGCCCTCAAAATGGATTTCTCTACCTCCTGATAGCTTCAAAAATTCAATAACACTTCCATGAAGGTGACTTGAGAAATTGGGATTCTTTACTAAGGCCCAAAATTAAAGTGACTCTCCATTTGAGACTAGACCTCTTTCTTGCCCACCAGGTATACATGCAAACCTCCTTGGTTGGAGCATCTTGTTTGCCCTCAGACCCTCTAGGTTGGCTTCTCATGTCTCCCTTTGTTTCTTCCACCTTCAAAAATCTTAACTTTAACCATCCTTACCTTCTGGTCCATGATTTGACCTATTTTTATGAAATAGTAGGGTCTATGTGAAGGGAAAAGTGCCCCCTATTTGAGACAAAATAGGGGGAATTTCCCCTATTATTCTTGAAAATTTGATTATTGGGAAATATTAATCAACCCCCAAGGGTAATTTTTACTAAATTTCACCTCTTTATTCCTATTTTTGACCCTCAATACCTCCAAATTCTAATATTGGTCATTAGGCAAGTAGAATATGCATGGTAGGCAGGATACAAGTTTGTTTTACCTTTAGAAAAATTATTTCATTTGCTTTGACTCATCATTTTTATGTTTAAATGATTTTTTTATCCATATATATACCTTGTTTTAACCACTTTTCAATGTGACTCTCACTAGAACCTACATCCAATCATCTCATCCTTGCTTACATGTCTTCATGTTTTGACTGGGATAAAGTCCTTTGACTATGTTTAGAAGTTTTTTAGGCCTCAAAACCAGGTTTGAAAGTGTTTTAATCATTTTTAAATTATATTTAAATAACTCATTAATTTTTACAATCTTCATTTCACCTACAATGTCCCTGTTGTGCAAAAGAGAACCTATTTTCAACTTCCTACCTGTAGGACTATATTTCATGCATTTTGGGCTTGCCTAGAGGTGCTCTTGAACTTTGGATGATGGTGTATGGAATTAATCTTCATTTTTATTAGTAATAGTAAATAATAATGCATTTTTTTCACTTATAAAACATTCAAACCATACACCAATTCATGCTTAAGTTTCCAACTAGCAACCCTGTCTGCCTTGACTATGTTTTTGTGAGTTTAGGGGCTTGTAGGTCATGAAATGAGATTAATTTGATGTTCATGGTACTAATTTACATGTTAATTTAGGTCTTAATAATCATTAATTCATTTTACTTACCTATCATCCTTCCAAACTAGCATCAACTCATTCTTAAGCCTTCATTTGGATCATCATCTGCCCTGTTTGGACTGAAACAGTCATGTAGGTGATTTTAGGAAAGATTTAGAGCTAGTTCATGATGTGTTTAGGTTTTTAAAGGTTTATTAAAGCTAAATATTCATTAATCTAGTCCCACCCTACTTGAATCCATCTTTAAGGAACTCCAGACCAAATTCAAACTCTAATTTTTTCCCTCACTACCAATGACTGTGTTTCCATGGAGTTTGAGGCCTGTAAGTGGTTGGCTGAGTTCAATTAGGTCATGTTATTGACAAGAAATAATTTTACATTAGGCTTAGTACTTATTATAACATATAATTATTTCACACCTCCAATTTTATCACTATAAGCCTTATTGAGGTCAAAAACTTGTTAAGGCTGATGACTATTGGTGTTCTTAGGTCTGTACGGACAAAAGAGGGTGTGTTAGGGGTCCAAAACATTGGAAATGACCTTGTCTTTGTCATCTTGGTCTATGAATTCCATTTGGACTAGTTTTAAATTGTTTTAAATTGAAGCATGGTCTAGAACTTCTCAAATGAAAGACAAGATCACTTTTTACACCTTCCTGTAGATATCACTACCACAAATCAGTGATTTTTGGTAGCTTTTGAGTTTGTTACAAAACCATCTTCCATTCCTCCTTTTGACCTAAAAATTGGCATAAGTAGTGATTATGGATAGGGATATAATGTAAACCAATAAATTTCATTTGAAACCACCATGACCTCATAATATGAAAACATCAAAAGCACCTAGGATTTCTGTTTTGATCCTTTAGGGACTGAGAACCTAAAATGGCCTTTTCACTGTTTGAAGTGAAAATATTGCCTTGCATAGCCTTTAAAACTTCATAGTATGGAATTAAAGGACCATTGGATATGTGTTAGGACTTAAATCATGAGATCCATCATACATTCATCATTAAAAGCTTCGTATAAACCTCTTGGAGAAGCTGACTATAAGCACATTTTGGAAACAAGGTAGTGAGCAAAAAAAACTAAGGCAAAGTAGCTTGGAAGGAGTAATTGATTTGATATCCCACAAGAGTATTCATGAAATAAAACTTGAAGACGTGATTTAAACACATTAGAACCTTCATAGAGCTCCTTCCACATTTCAAAGTTCAGATTCCACATACATGACTTCCATCTTGGCAAAACAAGCATATTTGGAATCCTCCTTCAAGTGGCATTGAAAGAGAAGGATTTCTAAGTTTTAAAATATAAATGAAGCATAATAATGTCTTTAAAAACATGTGTAATAACCTAAAACAAACCATTCCATCAATCCAAATCAAGAAAATTTGAAACAAACTCAAAAAGAGACCCCCTCATGGTTGAATAGGCATAAAAAGCTACCTTGAGTGTTAACCATTGTTCATGAGGGAGGAGCCAAAAATATAATATTTCCTGATATGGATGTGAAGTGAACTCAATTTTATATCCAACTATATGAGCATTTCCATTAACTTCACCTGTAGCTTCCATAGTGAGTGCTTGAACTTGCTCTTCCTTGAGTTGCTAATGGAGAATAAAGAGAAATGAGTTTAAGATGAAAATTTTCATGCCATATATGAAAAAAAATGTGGATATGACCTATGGCAAGGTGAAGAGTCACTCCACCACATTTTTTTCTGCAAGGGAGCTTGAAAAGTCTATACAAGTGTTGAAAAAGGTCTATTTTTTAGGGAAAACTACTTCTTGCTTGATGAATCTGACTTATAACTATCACTTGAATTTATCCTAACATGAAACACATTTAAACTCACCTTTTTTTCAAATTTTATTGCATAAAAGTAAGTACAAGCCATTTAATAGGCTAAAAGGTGGCCAAAAGACCTCTTTTTGCACATGAAACCTAACAAATGACTAGTTTATGACTTGTAATCACATTGAAACATGATAAATGAAATATTATGACAATTTGACATAAAATTTAACTTTGACCAAGGTTTGACCATAGTTGACCATGGTTGACTAGGCTAATTCAAGGGGAATTAACTTAGACAAGGAATAAGACAAGACCAAGTAAGATATATAGGACAATATGCAACCCCATCTGATGTGTATAAACCTTCTTGAAAATTTTAAAATGATAGGGGATAAAATCATTTGAATAGAAGTCAAATTTTGTCAATAGTTAACACATAAACTTTGTATAAAATCAAATCTAACAGTTCTTGAGCAATTAAAATCAATCCGTTAAAACATAAATAAAGTGGAAGACATTAATGAAAACTATACACATTTTACATGGAAAAACTAAGTTAACATTAATCTTAAAACATTTACTTGAGATAGAGTTGACCCTATCAAAATTTTACATAACATTATATATAAAAGAGAAATGAGGCTTGTCTCCTCATGGCATGAGGTCCCACTTTTAGCCATCATGTCTTGAAATGGTTACAACATAATTATACTAAATATATTCTCAATCCCAAAACAAGTAGAATAAAATTTGTAGGGCCCACCAAGAGAGAATCAATAGGAGGTCAGAGGTGGGCCACTTCCCAACTACTGTTGTAGGCCTTATTGAGATGCTAATGATTGATCAACAAGGTAGGCCTTGTTGGCCAATTGGCTTACATACAAAGATTTTTCCTAAATGGATGACTTGAATAGAGTTATGGATGGAATGAGTGGTCTAAAGATCACGTGTAGCTTGTAAATATTTTGAAACACTCTAAGTAAACTTAAAGTGTAGTTTGTTAAATTTTGATAAACTAGGTTATCATGGTGATCAATGCAGTCAGGATCATGGAACAGGTTTGCACAGGCCTCAAAGACTCATTGGAGCTTTGAAAGATCAAGTAATAGTTCAATCACAAGTCTAGAAGAACCAGACCATCATCACACGTCACAAAGAAATGAATAGACTAGTTTGATTGTGTATTTTATAAGTATGCTTAGGAAGCCTCTCAAACCCAAAGGATCATGTGGACATGATGTTTTTCATGCCTTGATCATTCTTTACAAATTTCATATTCTAATGAGTTATCTATCTTAGGATCCAAGCATTCAAAGCTGAATAAGCAAAATGAGATGTACGCGGGGATATCAAGTTAAAGTTATAGTAAATAGCCATTTGAATTCAAATGTTCCAAGGATGAACATGCAACTGATAAGTGTCCAAATATTGGAAGCTAAGATCATATCCAATGATGAGTGGTGATCTAATGAGTCAGTAGGTCTTGAAAATCCAATAGAGCACATTGGATTCTGCATCAATGATCAACAATGAGAATGAAGTCAAAAGGTTAGTGGATTCTAAGATGAACATGTAATTGACAAGTGTCAAGATATCAAGTGCCCAAACAAATATCTAACAGTGCATGTCAATTGACAAGGCTAGTGGGCCCAAATAGTTCAATAGTGCATTTAATCATACCAAAGTAGATCGATGTTGAGCAAAAAGTCAACAAGTCAATGAATCTTGAAGATGAATGAGAAGCTATCAAGTGTCATGACTATGACAATTATCAAGTAAATCAATGGTACATGTTTGAGCTATGTAAAGGGAGATATATGGTGCACATTAGGTCAAGGAGTTAGATGAAAATGGGATCCTAATAATAAATGAAGAGCTAATAGTTGGCACAATATCAAAGGTCCAGATCAAGATCAATGGTTACTATCAAAAGTCAAAATCCAGGGACTTCAAATGAAGAATAATTGTGACCTAAGTTAAAATAGAAGTAAGTCTTGCAAGGATCATCCTATCACCATTAGAGCTCGATTTAATGTCACAAGCAGATGTATTCATAGTCAAGATGGTTATGATGAAGTCTTATCACCATTAAAGTATAGTCTCAACCTTTGGTTCGAAAATTTAAAACTTATAGAGCCTATATTTTGGGGTTGTAAAATTGTTTCACGACTATGATCATTGATATTTAAAGAATATTTTTGTAGATAATGAGTCCTTAGCTTCCATAAATGTTCAAAGGAAAAAATAGGTCTTTTTAGACCTAATAAAGATCAAATATGGGTAACTAGCTATTAAAATAAGATCAAATAGCTTGTATATCTCCATTATATTCATAGTTATAAGAAAACCAATAAATGAGATTGATTTTTAGTCTATAGTAAATATATATATAGGCTAGAGTAGATGCAAACATAAATGAGATATGGAGAGGTGTCTCATCCTTTGACATAGTCATAGCTTTGACAAACATCCATCTAAAGTAGACATAGTCATGGCTCTATTAGATCGGCATATATGAATATTTTGTCTTCACAAATAGGTCAAGTGGGAGATGACATAGAAGATCAAAGCAAAAGGGATTTGGGGGTTGAATAGTATAGTGGAGAATTTAATTATTTTTCAAAGCCTTTTAAATATTTTATCCAACATCAAGATCATGACTCATCATATTCAAAATAGACTCTTGTCTATTAGTGCATTTCTTAGCCAATGAGAAGAGCTTAAAGACTAATTAGAGCAAATACAGGTTAACTTGTTGATGAAGGGTGAGTCCAAATTAGATTAAGTGTGGTGGAACATTCATTAAAAGGTGACATCTCATTGATTATCCCTCGTTAATGTGCTCCCTCTTCTCTCTTCTCTAGTTCTCTATATTACCCATTCTTTCTCATTTATAAAAGGATGCTCAATTTTGGAAGTGTTATGGGACTATCTAAGAAATTGAAATATATGCTCATCTTGATTAGGCTAAACACTGTCAAGAATTTTTAAGAACTACTTTTTGATGTAATAAAGACTTTTTTTACTTATCTCTTGCTTTGGATATGTGTTGAGTGAGTTGTGCATGATGGCATTATGTGAAGGAGAATCTTACTAATCCATTGTCCCCCTTTATGACCTCCTTTAGGGTGTTTTCAAGCTATTATAGGTCTAGATTAGTGTTCTACCTAAACCTAGTCCATGAAACACTTATGCAATTAGCTAGTCTATGAGGTTGTGTGAGCTAGCATTATCTTTTGTTGATCTAGTGTGGGTTCAAGATTATGGGAGTTTCCCATTTTTATTTGGTGCATCACCTTTTAGCCTTCTTAGTATCCCTTTTCCCACTTTCTAACCCTTTTTAATGTAGTAACATTAGTTTAAGTGATCCATCAAGAGGAAGCCAGTCTTCTCTAGAGGTTCAACCCCATCATAGGTTACCGACAACCTAGGGTTATCCCAATATTATGGCTTAGTTAGAGGGAGCTTGAAGAACTCTCTCCAAGGGGGAAAATTAACACTATAATAGTTTTTGGCATGCCCAATAGGACTTACTACATTGATCACTGGTTAAGAGTTTTGGTGTTCTCTTCATCTAATGAACGTTTGGAGGTAAGTGTTCAAACATAAATAACAACTTCAAGCATCTATCAGCTAGTTTGAGTAGCCCAAATAAGTGCCTAATCATCATAATATGGTATGCACAATCAACCATCTATTGATTAGTATGCTTATTCTCTACCCCAAAGTCACATTTATCAAGCAAATAATGTTTATGTGTTCCCCCTAAGTGGCCCTTAAACAAATTATCAGCTCTATCATGGCCTTTTCCCTCCTCCTACCCTTATATATGACCAAGGTCAACCTCTTTTGATTTTAAATCAGTCCTCTAATTCCCCTTATCAAGACCGTACTTATCCTATTACATCCTTATTAGGAGTTAAGCAAGCATTATTAGTTTATATTGATTTGGTAAGGGAGATTGGTAAGGGTTTATATTTTTCTCTAGTCAACCCTATCCATGTTCTACAAAAGGCAAGGAGTACTCTTTAGTTTTTCAAGAATAGATGATCAGTTTGTGAGGGTGAATAATGGTTATTTTGTGAGAATTAGGACATAGTAATGGTGAGAATCATGATCCAAAATATAGATAACATGTTGATATATTATAAAGAGCAACAGGCTCATTTGGATTAGTCTTATATGTCCTCTCCCCTCCAAGAGCCTCAATCTCAACCTTCAAGAGTTCCTAATCAGCCCCTAATCAACCTTGTCAAATTCCATCCTTGTCAAAACTTAGAGAGGCAATACTGGACCAAGGTAGAACAATCATGAAAATTAATGAGGGGGTTAAGCTTGGACAGGAATTCCACATTCATGTCATGGAGGGGATAAATATCTTCTTGCAAGATTTTTGGAATGTGTGGGTGCTAATTAAGGAAGATGACTATCCACAAGTTAAGAAAAAAGAATTGAAAGGGTGGGTATTATCCATTAAAAAAGTGTTTGAGTAGTGGGAGAAAGAGTATGTAAAACCCGAGCCAATTAGTTTGCCCTCTCTTACCCCTATGCTCATTCCAACTCATGAGCATGAAGCCATTCCATCATAGATCTTCTCCAACACATTCAACCTTAGTTATTCATACCCTCAATTGTAAGGCCACCATATCCTATAACCATTCAAAAGGAAGAAAAACTATTTGTTCCATACTCATTTCCATCATGGAAATTAGTTGAGAAGGGCATAAAAAAGGAGGAGGTGTTAGTTGTGGAGGTCTAATCACCAGTTCAAGAGACACCAAAGAAGCCATTCAAAGTCCTTAGCTAGAAGGACACTCTATTAAGCTACAAGTAAGGTGAAATTATTCACCCTCCCATCATCTCCATCTTGTAAAAAGATCCTCTTTTACAAAGCATGGAAGAGGATCTTGTAGTCATAGGTGAGCCTTAAGAGGACAATTCAAGTGTCTATGCTGAGGAGATCATGATAGACAACCCACTTCATAGGGAAGAGGATGTTTTAGCTTTCAAGTTGTAGGAGTTTGATGAGAAGTGAGAGGACAACCTTCATAAACATATTATGGAGGTCAAGGTCAGCTCAAGTGATTTATAAGATCAATGACAACATTTATGCTTGGATTTCTTGAGTGAAATGGAGCATCTTAGTGTTTCAAACTTGCCTAAAGAAGACAATATTCAAGCTAAACATAGGTCAAACCTTAAATGGACTATTGAAGGTCCATTATATATAGATGAAGAAGATGACTAGAACCAAGTGTTTGAGGTTGGTACCCTTCAAGATGAGGTGTCAGTTGATGATAGCCTTAATATGTTAGAGAAAGAGGAAAGTAGATCAGACCTTGAGCAAGATAGGTGTGATGTTTTAGACCTTAGATGGTCAAATCAACCCTCATTTACCATGAAGAGCTAGATGAAATCTTGAGTGACGTTGATGAAGGATACATCTTAAGTACTCAAGTGATGTAGTTTGAGAAGCACACTAGTGAAGAGCTTGAAGAGTTATAGTAGTAGTTCAATGCCATAACCAAAGAGTTTGAAGAGGTTAAGAGACATGTCTTTCCTATTCCATGTAAATTTTCACTTTAAGTTCTATGAAAGAAAGAAAAGAAAATCAATACAGGTGTGGTTGAAAAACCTATTTGGTTGTGCATGTATTGAATTAAAAGATTATGAACAACTCCTCTTTAGCTTGGGAGGAAGACCTGTAGATAAGAAAGCACTAAAGCAAACTTGTTTGTTAGATAGATAGTTGGGTGGATTTCCTAGAGATAGCTAGATCCTAGAAGCGAGGGCTTCTTTAGGGGATGTCAATCCATCCATTTAAAATAATCAAGTTTATAACACTGAAAAGGATGTACTTGCATTAATTAAAGAAGATTGCTAAAAATAAACACAAGAATGCTTTGCTAAGAAAATAGATTAGGAATGATAAAATTAGTGATAAACTAATTAATATTAGTGCTAATGGGTCAAGGAATGCTTCAAAAAATATGAAAGGTGTCTGTGAATAGTTAGAAACATAAAAAACTATATTTGGTTGGGGTTAAGTAGTTCAAATTAGCTTGCTAGTTTTTATGCCACAGGTAACCATTGACAGTTGGGGTGACTAGCAGTGGTTATGCCTAACCATTGGTGGTTAGGGTTTGGTCGTCGGTGGTTGACTATGTATTTTTGGGTTTGATCAACAACTGAATGATGAGATTCCACATGATTTTTGGGAGTTGGGAAATGGTTGGGTTAATTGTGAAGTGGAATTAAAGCATGTGAATATTGACAAACAGGTATGTGTCTTAACAAAAGTCAGTTATGTGAGTGGTTGAGGTAGTTAGCCTATTGGTGGAATCTAACTTGATTCTAGTAGAGTAATGGTACTTTAAATCATGGTTAAGAGGTGACATCAAGTTAGATCTCAATAAGATGATTGATAATGCTTAATAACACTGATGATGTTGACTGACCAGATTGACCTACAAAAGAAAACTCCTAAATTCCTGATCTCTTGATAATTATTATAGATTACTTTAACCTCCCAAGCCTCTTTCTCTTATAGACACAATTAAAAGGTGGAAGTGAAGGTATAATTGGGTCATCTAAATATAATTTGTGTATGAAAAGGCTCACAACACAAATTAGACAAGGTTATACTTAGAAATGGGTTGGTGGAGCTTGCATGCTCTTGTTTAAAAGGTAGATCTTGACTGTCAATGGTTAAGAGTTCCCAAAGTTGACCGTTGATGGTCACCCTAACCATCGATGGTTAGGGTCCATAGGAATAGGGTCCTAAAGGTCAGGGTTATTTAGTTAGGTGAAACTAAATGTAGATTGGTTGGTTTAGGCCTGATAGGTGTAGGTTGGTCCCAAGGGGGTCCTAAGGGTATTTTGATAATCAAAAGTGCAGGTGTGTGGATTTATGGTGTCTATATTTTGCCTCTTTTTATTGTGTGTCTTGCATGAATGAGTTATAAAACAAAAATGGAGTATGGGTCAAGGGTTTGGTTACCCTGAGAGTGGAAGTAGGTGTTCCCCCTCAAACTAGGAGTCAGTGAGGTGAAACTAAAATAGGTACAAGTTTAATAAGTGGTAGATGGTTAGTTAAGATGTGGTGACATGAGGTTGGGTATTTAAGATGTAAACTTGTGCATAAAATGCAATAAAAGGTGTGATATCCAAGATCATGCATAGACTAGGCTACCATAATTGGTAAAAATAAGGGTTGGTGGTAAGTAGGACCAGTGATAAGTGAAAAACATGATTGCTTATAGGTGTGGTAGCTGGGAACACTCATAAATGTAAGTCTCCTAAGTGATTTTTATGTTTTTGAAGGGTATCAAAGGTAAGAAGTGCTTCTATGGAAAATATGGATGGGTCATATGTTGCAGGTATTTGAGGTAAGAAGTACTCCCAGTGAGACACAAGTAGGTTGGTATGCAAAAGGTGGCATAAAATTTAAAAGGGGTTAGCATGGAAATGTTGTCATTATGGTCAAAGGACCAAGTAATAAGTATTTCTAAATAGCACACTAGATGGGCAAAAATAGACCAATGGTGAGGTGATGAGGTGGTCAAGTTGGTGGGAGAAAGGCATCTCTAAAGTAGGAAAAAGCTTGGTGTAGTTATGCTAGGATTTGCTAGGTTACAGGTAAAAAGAGGAATTAGGGGTTTAAAGCATTTCCTAACCATTGATGGTCAGGGTCCCTAAAAGGTGATCATCAATGATCACCCTGATTGTTGATGGTCAAGGGAAACCCTAAAAATCTAGGGGTAAAATAAAAAACCAAAAGTCATTTTATCATTGTTAATGTTTCATTATGTTTAACCAAGCTCTAGTGATTTTGGTGTTTTGTGAGGAAGGTATTTGTTGAGGTGGGTATTGCTCATTGAGCAGAGGCATGTGGGTGATTGCATGGGTCCAGCATGCAGGGAACATGAGGACACAACCAAACACTTGCTTGTGAGCTTAGACCATGGAGGAGGTCATAGAATGAGGTAGGGGGAATTTAAATTGGTAGTGTAGTTTGATTTTGTTGTTTTGAATTTACTTGGGTTGGGTAGGTGTGAAAATAAGTTACTTTAGCTTGTATGCCCTAGGTAGGGTTTTTAGAGGTTTTGGTCAAAAGAGTGTCAAATTGATAGGGTGGGTAGGGTAATTGGGCAACACATTAGCTAGGTAGGGTGCTTAGGTTAGTGTATTTCAATTTTGTTTACTATTTTAGGCCTTGAGGGTTTTGGGTGTTTTGGTTATGAAATGCCCACAGGTGACTATCAATGGTTGATACCTTAGAAACTAGGGGTCCCCAACCATCAGTGTTAATCATGACCATCAGTGGTTAGCTAGGATAGGGAAGGGTTTTTAAAAGTTTTTAGGGATTAGGTATGGTATTCAGGTTTAAAGTTTAATGGTTAGGCTTAAGATAAGTGGTTAGGCTTGAAGTTTGGTTAAATAGGTTGGGTGTAAGGGGTAAATGGGTTATGGTAATGGTTATGTTTAATTTAATGGTAATGGGTTGAGAAGTAGACCTAGGTTGATAGGGGGAAACATAGATAGGGTGAGATAGGTAGGTAAAAGTGATAGAGGAATAGGTCAAGTATCAAAAAGCTATGGTAGATAGGCCTAGTAATAATAACTAAGTTTAGTGTTTGGTTTGGTGTAGGCTCAAGAGTAGATCTAGATGCATGAATATGTGCCACACATCTTCCCTATGCTTCTCGAGTGGATGACTACATATGATTGGGCACAAATGGAGGAGGTAGGGATAGGAGCAATGAGACACTACCAGTATGTGCCTAGAAATACATTGATAATAGTAGTACTTATCGAGAGATGGGAACTTGCTACTAATACCTTCTAGCTGCTGACTAGGGAGATGACTATTTTCCCAAAGGATGTACATATGATCACTTGAGTCCCACTACATGGTGAAGTAATATACCAGATAGAGCAGGAGGAGTGGAATGAGTATATGGAATATTTGTATGGGGATGATAGTGACTAAGTTTGGTGGCATTTTGGAGGGTTTAGCTACACAACATTATATTAGAGGGCTCTAGAGGAGAGGAGGCTTATGATGATGTTGATGATCATGGTTACATGATTTGGGCTCCTAGATTCTAGTAGTAAGATGTTTCCTTATGTATTGTTGGTTGTTTTGGTTGAGTTGCTACTTGAGAGGATAATGTTTAGTTGGGTCCTAGTTTTGCTAGTTTAGATTTATAGGGAGCTATGGGGTTGTAGACACCAAGGAGATATGGTATCAATGTGGGTCTAGTTCTTCATTATTGGGCATATGAGCATATTTAAGTTTTGAGATTGATGGGATTACCATGGGAATGGTCTACACGGATCAAGTTCCCTATCAGATTCATGAGATGGAGAGATGATGTGGTTGTGTCAAGGGCAAGAGGTGGAGCACATGATGTCAATTTGTTTGGAGGTGCCTTAGGTGCATTGATAGCTAGGGATATCACTTGGAGGCCATATCTAAAGTTTTCCATCTAGCTAGGCTACAGGAGGTAGACCCTTATGATGTAGAGTTATAGGTGGATAGTGTGCCACCGAGAGTGTCAAGTTGAATGATTTTATTCGATTGGGTGCAGTGCTAGTTTGGTTTGCTACAAGGTGTACCAAGTCCACATCTATGGTATAGGAGGTAGGAATCAAACGCTTAATTGTTGATACCCCATCTTGATTAGATATTTTTAGATGGTGGTTTTGAGGAGCTTTTTATTAGGGATCCTATGGATGACGTAGGATACATAGATGGTTATATGGCTTGGTACCAACTAATCTATGTAGTGACAAACATGGCTAGAGATGATGGAGGGGTAAGGCCTATGGCTATAGATATAATTAGCTAGGATGGATGGGTAGGGGCAGCATTGGCTATGCCCCAAGCTCAAATACAAGTGTTGCAGGGATAGGAGGTTGCATTACAAAGTTAGGTCACCATATTGCAGGGTCAATTTGCCACCATTACAAGTGAGAGAGACCTACTCAAATAGAGGGCTATAGTAGGTGTAGTAATAAGAGGGTCACTAGGGGTAGTGCCATGATCACAATACCTAGATACCATAGAGGAGCACATATACTATAAGGTGATGGTATTAGACTAGCTATCTTAGGCTATGAGGTTTACAAAGTATAGAGCTAGTTTGGACAGTGGGCCATCAATAACTACTTTGGGTCAGTGGGTTGCTATAGTGGGTCAAGTAGGGGTCCCAAGGGGACCACCATTAAGTATAAGTATAGGCACATATGGGTCTAATGGTAGTGGTGTAGGCCCATGATGATGTTTAGATGCATTATTATGATGTACTATTTTGATACCAGCTTGCGTGCTGATGTAATGAGATGTATATTTTTTTGAGAGAGCTGATACATTGTTATATGTATTATTTTTTGATGATTTAATGTATGGTTTTTGGTGGTATATATGATGGATGATTATGGTTCATGTGGTGCTTATGTTTATGATTATTGTTATGGCTTATGGTTCCTAACTTGTGGTGTATGATGTTAGTGTTCTAGTTAGTAGCTTAGGCATGTGATGCTAGAAAGATAGTTATGATGCTATGATTTTGTTCATGGATATGATAAGATGTGTTATTGATGGATGTATGGTAATGTAATGGTTTTGTTTATGGTTATATGGATGGAATGGTAAATGGTATATGTTATGATGTCTTGCTCATTGATTTGATTTATGCTTATATTGGTGTAATGATATGCTTATAAGCTCATATGATGTGATAATTGTAAATGGATAGGTTGATGTCTATGGTTTGTTGTGATATTCTTATATTGTGTTTAGCACATATAGAGATAGATGGTGTTTCTTGTTGACATAGTTGATAATGTTCATGCTTTTGATGTGATGTTTATTGTTCATGATCAGAGAGGTAGAATGTGAATATGGTTGAAGATAAAAATACATGAAGTAAGTAGGTAACAAACTAGATATGTAGGAAAGCAATTAAAATCATGAGAGGTATATCCTCATGAAATGATAAAAGATAAAAAAAGGAACATGATACCTTTTCATTGGTAAGGACAGAATCAAAACCCAATGTTGGATTGGTTTAGTGAAGAGAAGCCTTTCAGATGCTTCACATTAGCATGTTTAGGTTTATACATAGGTATCTTGATCACATTATGTCAAGTAAGCTCATAGTCCCATACACATGATATGTGGAGGGAGATTGGGTGAAACTAGAACCGTTAGTGAGACTAGTATGTCTTTTTTATAGGTTTCTAAAGAGGTAACATAAACAACTCTATATTTATATATAAAGTGTAGATTGATCGATGTAAGAAGTCTATTGAGGAGAGCCAATTCTGGATTTCCAAGATTATTGCATTTATGAGAGTGGATTGTGGCTTTTAAAATTATTTTGTTTTGGGGTTTTTGATATTTTGCTTTTGTTTTAGGGTTGGCGAAGCTGATCAATGTAGGAAGATTACAAGAAATTACTAAATTTGACAAATTCTTTACTTAGCCATCCTTCAAGGGAGTGGTCTAAATTTATGTGCATAGTTTAAATGCTTTTGATAGTTATCCTTCAAAGGAGCAGTCTACCTTAATTTTGGAAATTTTAGATGTTTTTTCAACATCTATCCTTCAAGGGAGTAGTTTATGAATGCTAAGAATGACTCATAGGTTGTTTATGACTTTTGATATTATTTTTGCTTGACATAGACTTGCTTATGCATGCTCAAGGGAGTACCTTTATGAAGGTAAAACTACATTGACATGAAGGTCCAACCAGTGAAAAAGGGGTATAGGTGACAACAACCATAGGAACCAATCTCAAAGAGATGGGAAGACTATGAAAATCATGCCATGGATAAGGCCATGGTACACAAAATTCAAGATTAGGCTATAATTATGATAGGTAATCACATGATTCAGTTGTAGTTGGTTACCCCTAAAAAGAGGGAGATGAATAAATTTGCAAGGGATGAGCTTAAGTTAGATAAGTGATGATTGTGATCCCTAGTTAACAATAAAAGAGATGCATATATGAAGCATTATGAGGCTTAGGTTTTGGTTTTCCTTTGAGGGAGGATAAATGATAAGATTCTGATCCATACTTATGGGTTATGATGTAGGGTCCAAGCCAATTAAAAGCAAATTTGCCCTTTTTGCTTTTCTCCATATTAGTTACATGTTGATTTTCATTAAGAACATGATCTCTAATATTGAAAGATTAGACTTTCAAGTGTTTATATAGGCACATTTGATTCATTCTTGATAGACATAGAGATGGGAAAGGGAAGCTCAATGATGCTCATCCAATAGCTCAAGTTGAGTTAAACATTTTTGATGATAGTCATTGTCTAAAATAAGATCATGCAAAGATATGTAAAGAGAAGGTATTTAGACTTCAAGAGGAAATATATCCTTTGTTCCAAACATGAGAGAAGACACTTTTAGGGGTTTGGATGCTAGTACGATATGCCCATAAGGTGAAAGAGATGTGCAACTACCAATCCTAACCCAAGGCATTAACCATTTTGGTAAGCATGTTGTTAAGGGTTTTGTTAGAGGCTTTGGCTTGTCTATTTGCTTATGGGTGATAAGGTGATGAAAAGATAAGTTTAATACCAAATACATCACAAAGGCCTTAGACTTGTTTATTTTTTAAGGATTTGACATTGTTAGTGATGATCTTATGGGGAACACTGAAATGGTAGATGATGTGATGGGTGATAAATTCAATAATTTTTTTAGATTTTTTCAAGATTAGAGGAATAGATTCTACCCATTTGGTAAAATATTTAGTCATAGAAATGATAGAATGATGTAATTGTGAAGAGTGGGGGTTGATTTCATTAATAAGGTCTAGACCTGATTGTGAAAAGGGCCAAAATTTTGTAGAAACATGAAGACTAATTCTAGGTACATGATGTAAATTAGCATGTTATTAACACTTGACACACTTTTTCACATTATCATAATAGTCTTGGTTTAGGATGGGCCAGTAATAGCCCAGATAGAGGATGCACTTAGCCATAATGAGTCCACTAAAGTGGCTCCCACAGATACCCTCATATCTCTCCTTGATAGCATGAGAGGCCTTTGGACCACAAAGGCAATAGAATAGGAGGCCATCAAAACCCTATTTGTAAAGAATTCCTCCCATAATGGTGTAATAGGAGGTGCTATGAATAAATGCCCGATGGGAATTCTTAGAGAGATTAGAGGGAACTATGCTAAGGTAAAGGTAGTCAAAGGTTTGCTGATACCAAAGGTCAGGCATAATATCTTCCACACTAAAGATGGTTAGAGTGTCTGATTTGATGTAGGAAGGTTTAGTGAGGTGATGGAAAATGATTGAACGTTTGGATTCTGAGGGTGTTAATGGATCTGTGAGGTAAGAGAAGCCATGGTGTTGGTGAACTTGTTGGTAGATCATGGGGTGGTTTGAATATGGAAGTGTTCGAAAGATGCTAGGAGTTATATAACTAGTTGTCTATTTAGTTGTATTATTTCATTCTTACACTGGTAAATGTCATTAATTTGGTTGCCCACAAGTTGGGACTCACTAAAGATATTGATTTTTCTAACTCCCAAGGTCAAGGCCATTTAGATACCTATTAATAGGGCTTCATATTTGGCCACATTGTTGGTATATTCAAATTCAAGTTTAAATTACAAAGGAAGTGTTTCATCGATAAGGGGGATAAGGATGATATCATCTCCCCCACCATGCTATCATTTGAAACCATAAAAAAACATGGTTACTTGATTGGTAAAATTATCTTGAGATAGGCTTGTGATAGGCTTGTCTAAAAACTCAAGAGGATGAGGTTGGTTTTTTATTAGGGGTACATCAACTAATTGGTCAATAATGACTTACCCTTTAATCAAATTTTGATGGAAGAAATCAAGATCAAACTTAGCTAAAAGCATGAGCTGCTTGGCCATATGCTAGTTTTGGTATGGTCTAGAGTGCATGTAATTGAGTGGGTTGGTATTAGTTATGAAAAAAAATTATGGTTAAGAAGGTAGTGGTGAAGTTTGGTGTCTATGAAGACTAAATACAATCACAATTTTTTGATATGTGTGTATCAAGTCTCATACTCAATAAGTGTGTGACTAATGTAATAGATGGATTTCACTTTGCATTGTTTGTCCTGATGGGCAAGCATTACCCCTAGGGAATGATTAGTGGTAGAGATAAAAAGGTAGAAAGGTTGGTCATCCTTAGAAGGTGTGAGGACAGGTGGAGATAGAAGGTATTATTTGAGTACATCAAATGCCTTTTGACAATCAACATTCCACTTGAAAGAGATGTCCTTTTTCAAGAGGTGGTGGATGGGTTGACACTAATCAAAGAGCTGGGAGATGAAGCAGTGAATGGATTAGAGCTTCCCTTGAAAACTATGGAGTTGTTTAAGATTGGTTAGAGGTAGCATCTCAAGGATGGATTTGATTTTGGCTAGGTCAACCTTAATTCCACGAAGGGAAATGATGAAACCTAGAGCTTGCCTAGCAAGACCCCAAAAATAAACTTCTTGGGATTGAGGCAGACATGATAACGGACAAGTTGCTTAAAGATAATCTTGAGAATAGTTAAGTGGTCTTTACAAAGTTTGGACTTCTTGAGAAGGTCATCCATATAGTATTTGATTATTGTGTGGATAATGTCATGGAAAATATAGGTCATGGCACATTGGTAGGTTGTACCAGCATTCTTAAGACTGAAGGGCATGACTTTGTAATAGAAAGTCCCCCATGGGGTGATAAAGGTAGTATTGTGATAATCTTTAGGGGAAATCAAAATTTGATTATAACTCAACAATCCATCCATGAGTGACAACATCTCATGGCCTATCATAAGATCAACAAATTGGTCAATACTAGGTAGAGAAAAGTCATCCTTTGGGTAGGTAAGGTTGAGGTCATAAAATTCCACATAGATACGTAGTCCCCTTGTGGATTTAATGATAGGCATGATATTTGAAACCCATTGAGGATAATCAATGGGTTGAATGAAGTTGAAAAAAATGAGGCATTGGAGCTCTTATTTGATAAGGAGAGATATGTGAGGATGTATTAGATGGAGTTTATATCAGGAAGGCTTGGTGTCATGATTAGTCACAATGTTGTGGGTAGCAATGGCTAGATCAATACTGGGCATGTCAGCATATGACTAGGTAAATGTAGTAATGTGGTCTTAGAGAAAGGTAGAGAATTCTTGTAGTTATTTAGGGGTGAGAGTTTGACCTGGTTTGACAATATGGGGGTTGTTTGGAGTGCTTGTGTCAATATACATGATGGGTTTATTTAACATGGTTGAGGTCTTTGGAGGTAAGGATTTGTGTATGGAAGAATCAGGTGCACCAAGGTAGGTGAGAATGGAATCATCATCCTCGTACTTGATAGTGTGAATGGTAGGAGAGTCTCCTCCTACTAGTTCAAGATAGATATGGGTACCCCTTCCTTTTGCTAACCCAAAGGACTAAGGGTAATCATGTTGACATGAAAAAACCGTTAGGTGGGATGATGTCCTCATCCTCACCTACAGTTGGAGGGGGTATTGGTGAGGAAGAGGTATCTTCTTAAATAATGGTAGGGGTAGTTTGTGTGGCTTTATTCTTATTAGATAGAATTAAACAAAGGTCATGCTTCTCATGAGGCTTTTATGTCTCAATCAAAGTCAACATGTGTGGGTCATTCTCATATCATCCTAAACCAAATCCCTTCTAGGCACACCTATGAAGGTATAGTTTGGTGAAATCTAGGTTATCCAAATAAGAGATGGTGGAGGTGAATGGTTGAGGTGAAGAGGGAATGGTAGAAACATTAAGTGGCTTGTCAATTACCCCATAGAGAAAGTGGGTTTGATAGCTTAAAGGCTCAAAGGGTAATGGATCCAATATTGGGGTCATAACCTAGTTGGTGTTTGGGCTTTCCATATTATTGGGGAGTTTGGAAGGCATTAAGGGTGAAGAGGTGGTATTATCCAAGGGTAAGGCATTGAAAGGTGGGTTCCAAAGGATTAGTGGTGGGTATCTGGTCTATGGGGATAAATAAACTAGTAGATGTCTTAGTAGAAGGGGAAGCAATGGCTTTAAATTTCATGGGTGAGGGCTTAATGATGGATGTGTGTGGTGATTTGGATGGAGGTAGGAGAATGTCATTAGGTTGGTAAGTCATATTACATGCTACAAAAGGGCTTGGGTCAGATTTTATGGTAGCAACTTACACTTCATGTTCAAACTTGACACAATGATGGAGGGTGGAAAGTACATAACCCATTGCATGGATCCAAGGTCTCCCTAGTAAAACATTCTACTAGAATTCACCTTCAACCACATAAAAGAGTTTGGGGAGTGTATGAGGTCCTAGTCAAATGTGAAGGATGGTGGTTCCCAAGGTGGTGGTCATAGTGTCATTAAAGGATATAAAGATGGTTGAAGTTTTGGATATGACATTGTTTAGTAGTTTGAGTTGGTCATATGCGTTAAAAGAGATGATGTTGATACTAGCTCCCCCATTGATCATAACCCATTTGATGCAAGTTTGGTTGATGTGGGATGTAATAAAAAGATGAGGATCTGGGTCCTTAAGATGGATAAAAGGTATCTCCAAGTCCTTGAAGGTAACAGGGGTGGAGAGTTGGAGAGTACCTAAAAAGGCCTCTATAGGTTGGGAATCCCTTGGTCTAACCTTAATGGATTACATAGCCTCGATCATGGCTTGATGATGGTGAGGTGAGGTGGAAATGAGCTCATAGAGGCTCATCTTAGCTAGGGTTTGGTAAAGTTGTTTAAGAATGACCCTCTTGATGGATTCAGAGGGGTTAACCTCTAAGGTGCCTAAGATGGTAACTTTGGGCTTAGCTACAGATGTGGAGGTTTAGGTCAGGTTTGGTTTAGGATGAGTTGGTGGATATCCATAGAATGGACACTTTAGCTTTCCCTTTACCCTTTTGTTGTGATCATGTAACCACATTAATAGTATAGATAAAGGGGAAAGGTGGGATATGAGATTGGGTAGGCTCTCAATCACTCTAAGGTGAGAGTGGAAGATTAGGTGTTCATTGGTGAATGGTTGTTGGGTGAGTTAGTAGAGGAATGGATAGAAGATCATCTAGTAAAAGATCATCCTCATCATAGAATTAGTGGATAATGGCCTAGAGAGATTTTCAATTCTTTGTGTCATGCCCAAGTGTCCTATGATAGGAGTAGATTTGATGGTCATTGTACTAGGCGAGATTTGAACCAAGAGGATCAAAAGGTTTTATAAGAGGTAATGTGAGGCATGAGGTTTGCACTAATATTTGAAGAATGGTTATATAGGATTCTTCTAGAGGTAAAGAAGGTTTAAGGATCATGGTTTTGGTTGGTAAGATGGATGTGTTGGTGGTAATAGGTTGGATGGGAGATGGCTTAGATAAGGTGGTTTTGGTGGATAGTTTTGGTTTAGTTATGTTGGTAGTTGGGGGTCAAGCTTGATGGTTTAATTATCGATAATCTAGGAAGGAATGACACATTAGATAATAAGTGGGATGGCATAACCAATGGCAGTGGGTGACATCTGTTAAAAAGGTGTTGCCTTTTAGGTAAAGTGGAAGGGTGAGGCCTTAAGATAGAGGGCAAGGTAGAGGGAGGTAGAGTCTTGGTCATGTATCTCTTTAATGTTTTCATCCCCTTGGTTGGTATAGGTCGAGACCTGGGTATAGGCTTGGGTGGGGTTAAGTCTACATTTAAGGATGGGTGAGCCAAACTCTGAGTAGGGAAGGCACCAAGAGCTTTGAAAGGTTTGGTTGGTGGTGCGGTTGTTAGAGAGACAGCTGTGTTGGTTGACTGAAAAGGTGAGGGGTTAGTAGAAGTTTGGATTGGTTTAAGAGTTAGTGGAGAGATGATGGATTAGTTTGTGAGAGGAATGCTATAAGGTTTAGGTTTGATGATGTAGGGAAGCCCTAATTATTGTCAAAAAGTGGTTTGATCTATGACTAGTTTTGTAGCCATACCTAACTTTTAAACAAGTTTGGAAAAAGGTTTGTATATTGGTCTAGCCTCTTCGGTAGTGGGTACCAGGGAAAAAACTATGGGTTGAGGAGGAGGGTTGATAGCCTCATTCATTTCCTTAAGTAGTGGAGGTAAGTTTGGGCTGGGTGGCCACTCCATGAGGGGTGTTTGTGAAAAAGTTACTTCTTTAGGCATGATGTGCATAGTTGTGGCTTGGTTTATAGTTAGGGGAGATGGTGGACTAAGAATGGTTAGCTATTTGAGTTGTCTATTTAAATGGGTGCTTTAATATTCTAAGGCCTCTATGAGCAAAGCTAAGGTAAAAATAACCTCCTTGGTTTGGGCCTTCTAAGTAAGGGAAAGTGACTTAGCCACCTCGGTAGATGAAGTGGGGAAACAATAAGTAGGTTAGATGGTAGGCATATCGAGGACCATATTTACCATGTGGGCATCATTAGAATATTTAGCTTGTTTTTCCTTTGATTTAATAGGGGTATGGTTGGGAAAAGGTTTCCTAAAGATGTCTAGAGCTTGATTTTGAGGGGCATTGGGATTATCCAATATGAGTTCCCCTTTGTCGATAAGACTTTGAACAACATTCTTAAAAGTATTACATTGGCTAACATCATGTCTAATTACTTGATGAAAAACACATAATCCATTCTCATTGTACCAAGTAGGTACTAGATGAGAAGAAACAAACTACTAGGGAGGTTTGATAGGTGGAAGTTGTATAAGGTTAGCTTTTAGTAGCTTCTCTAGAACTGAGGTATAAGATTCTCCAAGTGGAGTAAATTATTTTTTATTACTTAAGTTTGGGTTCCTTATATTTTGGTTGGAGGTAATAGGAAAATTTTATTGATTGACATTAGGTGGGGGGATGGTTTTAAGGATGATGACATTCATGGTTCCCCTGGTCTTGGTTTGGATATTAGCTTGGCTACCTAGTTTGGAGGAAAAAGTTTCATTGGTATTGAAGGTAGAGTTCTTGTTTCATAACTTTAATTTACCTTCATATATGGCCTAGTTTTATAACTTACGTGCCATGGTAAAAGCCTCATCAAAAGTTCTAAAGATTTGGACACACAGTGTAGAAGATATATGTTTGGGACAGACTCAAGGAAAAAGTTCCATAAGTTCAGGTTGAGGTAGGGAAAATGAAAGCTAATTAATCAAGCTTCTCAAATGGGTGACAAAATTGGCAATGGAATCATCATCAAATTTCTTGATAGAATAGAGGTCTATGATAGAGACCTTCTTGGAAATGTTAATGGAAAAGTGATCTAAGAAAACTTGTGCTAGTTGGGTGAAGGAAAATATGGAATGCTTGGTGAGGGCACTATAGATAGAGAGATGGGGAAGATTTGAAAGAGAAGGGAATCATTATAATCAATCATGTAACATGCATGCCTAAAATCCCTAAGGTGTTGCTAGGGGTCCTCCTTACTTTAAAATTTGGTAAATTTCAAAATCTCTCATTGAGGAGGGTAGGGTCTGATGGGGATAGAAGGATGAATGGGCTTGTTATAAATCTGATCATAGGATAAGATGTTATGAGTCCCTAAAATGGATGACTCAAGGTTGGTCATCTTGTCCACGAGAAATTTAATTAGGTTGGTTTAAGGTGGTGCACCAAAAGGACTGTAAGGCTAATATTATGGTTGAGGTTGGGAAACATATTGGTAATTTTTTGATGGTTGAGAGGCTGACACATATTGGCATGTGGATGCTAGAGGTTGGGTAGGGTAAGTGGATGATGGGAGTGGGGTAGTGGGTATATACCCTTGTGGGTTAGGGATGTATCCTAGATTGGGTGTAATGGGTAACTATTGAGGAGTCCCTATGGATTAGGTATGGGTGGTAGTTGGTTTAGTGATAAGAGGTGATGTAGTGACCTTTATACTAATGGGTGGTGAAGTAAAAGGGTTAAATACCCCCAAGCTTAGTAAATGGGTATTGACCAATGGGTTAGGTTTGATACAGGGAAGGTTGGTAGTGCTAGTGGTAGATGCTCCAAAAACAAGTGGAATATGATGGGTTAATGGTTGGGTTGTCCCCAAGGTAGAGGAGTCACTAATAGGAGCGGAGGGTGTAAGGGTAGTAGGTTGGATAGGTTGGTTTTTAGCTATGGCATCAAAGGGGTTGGTAGATTAAGATGCCTAAGTGGTCAAAGGTTAGGTGGTGATCACAACAATAAGGATACCCTTTATAAGGTGTGATGGCATGCCATAAGGAGGATCTTGGTAGAGTTGAAACTAGGATATGGTGAGGGGAGGTGTTAAGATAGTGTTGAAGAGTAATGGGATTATTGTCTAAAAAAGTGGTAAAATCCATGTGTCCTTATGGAAATACCTAAAGAAAATTAGGGATTTTAAATGGATGAGGTGAATCTTCTACCTTGAAGGTTTACTTCATAGATTAGGAGGTAGAAGAGGTTGATTTAAGTGACGGGTTCTGCTCTACTAGGTCTCTTTGCTATTGGCAAGAGAGAATTATACAAGAAAAATGGGAGAGAAAACAAGAACAATCTCACCACTAAAAAAAAGAAGATAAGAAAATGATCAGGGCAATCAAGACACACATTATGAAGTACGTTAAGCCTAGAGGTTAGTTATAATCTTACTTTTGGCTTATGCCTTAGTTTATGAGAATGTATGATAGAAGTTGACTTGTAGATTTGGTATTATAAAAGCAATCTCTGGTTGGTTTTAGGTTGTTTAGGTGCTCAAAATAATCTATATTGAAATCAATACATGGCTTGGTATTGGGGCCTACCCACTCACTTCACAGTCCCACAATGATAAGAGTGTCGAGTGCTTAGACAATATATATTGATATCCAAAGTTTATACTCAATTAGAGAGCTATGTTTGTTTTCCCCTTGGTAATGACATCCAAGTAGGTTCATCGCGAAAGGGTAAGGTGACTGCTAGGTGATGAAATCCTAGTTATGCCTTGTCTCAAATTGTTTTGATGTTTGATTGATGAAAGTGGTTTGGCTAGTGTGTGAAACAAAAAGTGGTGCTATGATAAGATTACTATGCTTTAATTCAAAGTTAAATAATGTTAAAAATAAGTAGTGGATGTAGTTGATTTTAATCTCAAGAGAAATTTTAGTTTCAATTATGTGCACAGATAGAGAGAAGAGCATACAAAAGCAAAGAAAATATGAGTGGAGACTCTAGGTCCTACCAAGCATGCCAGAATGTTTCATGGAATTTTTTGCTTTAATTTATAGGAAAGAGAGAAAATAAAATCAATATAAGTGTGGTTGAAAAACCTATTTGGTTATGTGCATGGTGAATCAAAAGATTATGAAGAGCTCCTCTTTGGCTTGGGAGGAAGACTTATAAATAAGAAAGCACTAAATCAAACTTGTTTATTAGATAGATAGTTGGGTGGATTACCTAGTGATAGCTATATCTTAAAAGTGAGGGCTTACTTAGGGGCTATCAATCCACATATTTTAAACAATCAAGTTGAGAAAACCAAAAAGGAGGTACTTGCATCAATTAAAGAAGATTACTAAAACTGAACACAAGAATGCTTTGCTAAGAAAATAGACTAGAAATGATCAAATTAATGATAAACTAATTAATATTAGTGATAATGGGCTAGGGCATGATTCAAAAAATCTAAAAGGGGTCTATGAATAGTCAAAAACATAGAAAACTAGATTTGGTTAGGGTTAGGTAGGTCAAACTAACTTTTTAGTTTTTATGCCATAGGTAACCGTTGATGATTGGGGTGACCATTGATAGTTATGCCTGATCATCAGTGGTTGGGGTCTGACCATCGGTGGTTGATTGTGTATTTTTGGGTTTGATCAATATCTTAATGATGGGATTCCATAAATGAATTTTGGGAGTTAGGTAAGGGTTGGGTTAATTTTGAAGTGGAATTAAAGCACATGAATATTGATAAACAAGTATGTGTCTTACCATAATTTGGCTAGGTGAGTGGTTGAGGTAGTTAGCCTATTGGTGCAATTAGGCTTGATTTAAATAGATTAATGGTACCTAAAATCTTGGTTGATAGGTGACAATGAGTTAGCTCTCAATAAGATGGCTGATAATGTTGATGACATTGATTAACCTAATTGACTTGCAAAAGAAAACTACTGAATGCCTGAGCTCTTGATAATTATTATAGATGGATTTAACCTCCCAAGCCTCTTTTTCTTATAGGCACAATCAAGAGGTAGAAGTGAAGATGTAACTATGTCATCTAAATATAATTTGTGCATGCAAAGGCTTACAACACAAATTAGACAAGGTTATATTTATAAATGGGTCAGTGGAGCTTGCATGATCTTCGATAAAAGGTGGATCCTAACCATCGATGGTTAGGGGTTCCCAAAGCTGACTGTCGATGGTCAAGGTCCATAGGAATAGGGTCTTAAAGGTCATGGTTATTTAGTTAGGTGAAACTAAGTGTAGATTGGTTAGTTTGGCCTTGATAAGTGTAGGTTAGTCCCAAGGAGGTCCTAGGGGTATTTTGACATTTAAAAGCATAGTGTGTAGATTTATAGTGTCTACACTTCCTCTAAACATTATGAGCATGCTGCTCTAAGCATGATCAATCCTAATTTGTACAAGGATAAAGGGGAAGGATATGGTCTTTTTAAACCAGCAATTGAATCAAGTATAGTTGTTCCCAAGAGCCTAAATGAAGTCTTCATGTAAGGTTTTCTCAAGGGTTATGAAAAACATCAAACAATTACTCTTGTAGTCCAATATGAACCAAGCTTGGAAGACTTAGACCAATATGTCTACATTGGAGACATGTTGTTGGGAAATAATGGAAGCACACAATTGATTACCATATACAAGCAACTTAATGTGCAGAATTAACCAGAAGCAACAAGTAACTAGAAACCAGAAACAACATAGAATATGAGAGACAATACACAACTTGTATTAAAACTCTTCCAGAAGGAAATACAACAAAGAAGATTGCCACAATTCTTCTTTCTTACACACCTCTAGGGCTCCCACACCTCTAGGGCATAAACAGTAAATCTTCCCTCAAAGCTCTCTCTCTTACGGTCCCAACACACAACTCAAACACAAAGTTGGTGTTCACCTCCAACCAGTCAGTATCCACTACTGCAAGTTCTCCAGTGCTCCATGCACTCCACAAGTGCTCCATGCACTCCACAAGTACACAATCATACTTCAAGTAGATCTCCCCTAAACTGCAACAACTTGCAACTCAAATGATCTCACTTATGGAAGGAACTACCTTGCCTTCCTCTTTGCTCTCTTTCTAAGTACACACTGTACTCTAAGTAGATCCTGCCTGATCCTACTCCCTGTTGTGTTGCTATCCTCCCTAATCTTGCACACCTGCAAATCAATCTGGTTTTGCACACCTGCAAACTTGGATCATGCACACACATACACCTATAGATCAATGATCTTACTTACCATGTAGATCTCCTAAAGAAGCCATGCACACCTGCTGACAAAGATCCTACACCACTAAAGAACCCTTATGATTCTCTAAAACCAGCACGCACACTTGGCACTACTATGGAACTAGGAGGAACACCCTTGCTCACCTCACACACAGAAGGAGCTAACTTTTCTCAACTCAAACTAGAACACCTTACAATGCAGCCTATGAGTCTCTTAAATAGATCTCATGCAAACAATAATTAGACATCTAATTATAATAATTAGATCCATAGCTTCTAGTCTAAATTTGGCTCTTGACATGCAAACACTTGGTTTGTTAACTAACTTCCCATAAAACTTGCAGGTCTAAACTACATAGGTGACTGACATCGGTCCCTGTCTGCCTAGAGGTGACTGACGCCGACCGATCCTTGACCGATGTTAGTTATTATTATAGCTAATCCTACCGATTGCAGTTGGCCTGATCGACACTAGTGTCTATGACACTCAACAAACTCTCTGCAACCTCCTCCTCTATTTGCATCAGTGAAGCTTTTAGCTCCACAACCTAATAATCTCCCACTTGGAGATAAATAGCTACACTGTACCTATACCTATACCCCATCTAATCTGTTTCTTGGCTTGTATCCCTCTTCAAGATCAACCTTGAAGACCACCCACCACACAACATGTGGTGCACCTCCTGTCATCCGAGTACCCTACCACATCCAAACCTACAAACCCATGTAGTGAAGTCCTAACCCTACATAGCATGAATCCCTGCTACTGGTCCCTCTCAAATACTTGAGAACCCACTTCCCTGAATTGGCTCCTAACTCTCTGACAGCACCCACTACTTGGGCAAACTCAGGTCTATACTAGACCTCATGTGATTTCAGACACTGAATTGTCCATCCCTTGGTGTGATCCGATTCTACATCCTATGTATTGAACCTCATTAACACCTGATTCACATCAGCTCCCATTGGAGACAAAATCAACCTGTGATCTTCTATGTCTCCCATGCCAAAGAATTTTGCTGCTCCAAATCCTTCATGGCAAACCACTAAACTAATCTTACCCTTAGCTCAGTAAAACCCTATATGTACAAACCTATTAGCTAGCATACCATCCACATACAGTAACAAGATGATGTCACGACTTATCATCCACCTAGTAAGACAAACACAATGGTTACACTAACATTGACTAAAGCCCTGCTTTGTCATCCACTTGTCAAAACCTGTACCACTGTCCTGCAGCTTCCTCAAGACCATATGACCTGTCTTCCATCTCATGTGTCCATTCTCTCTATTCTTTAACTACGGTATCCATTCATCTCTTTACTTTCATACTGGCTGGCAACCCTACCAAATCTCTCATTTGGTTTTGCATCATATTCCTGCCACGCTCCCACTGTTTCCTAGATCCTTCCTGCTCTACAGTTAGAAACTAGTATAAAGAAGAGGAACAACAAATTTGAGGCTTACTTACCACCTTTAGTCCTCCATATGGGCATTTGAGATTCATTTGACAGCTTTCTGTCCACCCAAAATCCATTACAGTGACTAACCTCAGTCACTACATAGTCTGCATCCAATCGACGTCGGTTCCCATGCGCCTGTCTTGACTACCAACTCTACCGACGTCGGTGTCCCTATTACCGATGTCGGTCCTCCTGACTGATGTCGGTCTTACCTATTGCCGACATCGGCCCTCCTAACCAATGTCGGTCTTACCCTACCTGACATCACCAGCTTCAGTCTACACATGACTGACATCAGTACCTATCTGTTTGACATTAGTTCCCCCTGACTGATGCCGGTACCTGTGTTCACCTGTGAGTGATGAATTTTTACCCACGAGCTCCTTTGAATCAAAACCCATGTCCAAACTACCCTGCTCAGAAGTATCCAACCCCATCCATTGGTCTCTATCCATCATCTCCTCTAAGAACACCAAGGCTTTCCAGTTCTTAAGCCTGTCAAACACATCTAACTTCCTCTTAAGAACATGCATCTCCTTCTTGCTCATGTGACCAAGCCTACAAAGCCATGTCTCCACAATAAAAGAAGAATTAGTAATATAAGCAAGTAGATAAAGAGTACCTGCTTTCTTACCACCAGCTAATTCAAGTGTATCCACTGTGAGAGTTCTTGTGCATCTCTCATCTTCCAACTTTTCTGAAGAAATTAGCCATATCTTCAACACTGGGACCTGCATGACCTCCTTCAACACCCATGTGTTGGCTGCTTGCAATTTCAGCTTCACTTCCCCTTTGCCAATTCTTTGGCAAGGCTCACCAGCTCCTCTCCTTGGGGCTGCATGGAAAGAGGCAACATAATCTATTAACCAAGATTCAACTTTATCCAAGAAACCTCCCAGAGCATCCTGTGCAACAACACCTGCAACATTTGCATCTTTAGTTCCTTCATGTTGATCTGCTACCAGCCAACAATATTTTTTTCCCTGCTCTTTCTTTCCATAAGACCGTAATTGACCATTCGTGCTTTTCAATTCCTCCATTCTTAGCTTACTTTATTTTGCCATTGCTCTACTCCCACTCAATCAGAAACCCCTGAGAGTGACCTGTAACCAAACACAAAACTTGCTCCCTACAACCTTAGCTCTGATACCACTTATTGGGAAATAATGGAAGCACACAATTGATTACCATATACAAGCAACTTAATATGTAGAATTAACCAGAAGCAACAAGTAACTAAAAACCAAAAATAACACAAAATATGAGAGACAATACACAACTTGTATTAAAACTCTTCCAGAAGGAAATACAACAAAGAAGATTGCCACAGTTCTTCCTCCTTACACACCTCTAGGGCTCCCACACCTCTAGGGCATAAACAGTAAATCTTCCCTCAAAGCTCTCTCTCTTACGGTCCCAACACACAACTTAAACATAGAGTTGGTGTTCACCTCCAACCAGTCAGTATCCACTATTGCCAGTTTTTCAGTGCTCCATAGACTCCATAAGTGCTCCACACACTCCACAAGTACACAATCATACTTCAAGTAGATCTCCCCTGAACTGCAACAACTTACAACCCAAATGATCTCACTTATGGAAGGAACTACCTTACCTTCCTCTTTGCTCTTTTTCTAAGTACACAATGTACTCCAAGTAGATCCTGCCTGATCTTACTCCCTATTGTGTTGCTATCCTCCCTGATCTTTCACACCTACAAATCAATCTGGTTTTGCACACCTGTAAACCTGGATCATGCACACACATACACCTATAGATCAATGATCTTACTTACCATGTAAATCTCCTAAAGAAGCCATACACACCTGCTGACCAATATCCTACACCACTAAAGAACCCTTCTAATTCTCCAAAACCAGCACCCACACTTGGCACTACTATGGAACTAGGAGGAACACCCTTGCTCACCTCACACATAGAAGGAGCTAACTTTGCTCAACTCAAACTAGAACACCTTACAATATAGCCTATGAGTCTCTTAAATAGATCTCATGCAAGCAATAATTAGACATCTAATTACAATAATTAGATCCGTAGCTTTTAGTCTAAATTTGGCTCTTGACATGCAAACACTTGGTTCATTAACTAACTACCCATAAAACTTGTAGTTTTGAACTGCACAAGCGACCAACGTCGGTCCCTATCTGCTTGAAGGTGACCAACACCGCCTGATGCCTGACCGACGTCAGTTGCTCTTCTATCTAATCCTGCCGATGTCAGTTGGCTTGATCGACGCTGGTGTCTGTGACACTCAACAAACTCTTTGCAACCTCCTCCTCTATTTGCATTAGTGAAGCTTTTAGCTCCACAACCTAACACATGTTTGCTCCATTTCATGCATTAGAGAGCACATCAAAAGGATTATCCATCAAGTTGCTTGGTTCACCATTTTTGGTACTTGTAAAGCAAAGTTTTTTTCATCTTGGTTTGTTTCAAGTGAATGATACTCAAATTTTTCCGTTTGACCTAGAAGGGAGGTTCTTGTAAATTATTGTATATATTAGAGAAGATTTCATGCCTTTTTCTAAGTATTTATGTGCACATTTATTTGTAGGTTAGTTTGTCTTGCTTTATTTAGGTTAGTTTCCTTACCTATTGTGTGTTTCCTTTTCCAAAGTGCCTTGGGAACTTTGTTTTTCTTTGTTTCCTTTGGTCCTTATTGATTCAAGAGAGGTTTTTCAAGAAAGGGACAACCTTACTCAATTGAAATCGGTGTATGACTCCATGCCCAATGGATCATTCAAGACAAATGGTTTAGGTTCTAAAGTATAACATGCATGCTTCATTATGAGTCACAAAATATGTTGGCCAATTTTGGCTTACATATAAATATTCTACCTAAATGGATGAGATAAACATAGTTCTAGATGGAATGAGTGGTCCAAAGATCACATATAGCTTGCAAAGCTTTTGAAACACTTTAAGTAAACTTAAAGTGTAGTTTGTCAAATTTTTAGGAAGTAATTTATCATGGTGATTAATGTAGTAATGATCATGGAATGAGTTTGTATAGGACTCAGAGACTCATTAGAGCTTTGAAAGATCAAGTAATAGTTTAAGCACAACTATAGAAGAACCAGATCATCATCACACGTCACAAAGAAATGAACAAACTAGTTTACTTATACATTTTATAAGTATGATCAAGAAGCCTTTAAATCCCAAAGGATCACACGGACATGATATTTTTCATGCCTTGATCATTATCTACAAATTTCATGTCTTGATGAGTTGTCTATCTCAAGATCCAAGTGTTTAAAGTTGAACAAGTAAAATGAGACATGTGTGGGGATGTCAAGTTAAAGCTAGAAAAAATAGTTGTTTGAATTTAAATGCTCCAAGGATGAAGGTGCAGCTAACAAGTGTCCAAATATTGATATTTAAGATCAAATCTAATGATGAGAAGTGATCTAACAAGTTAGTTTGTCCCAAAGATCCAATGGAGCACATTTGATCATGAATCAAAGATCAATGATGAACACCAAGTCAAAAGGTCAGTGGATGCTAAGATGAATGTGAAAATGACAAGTGTCAAGATATTAGGTGCCTAAATGAAGATCTAATGGTGCATGTTGACTGATAAAGATAATGGGCCCTAATAGATCAATGGAGGGCATTTAATCATACCAAAATAGATTAACAACAAGAAAAAAGTCAACAAATTAGTGGATCTAGAAGATAAATAAGAAGATGCCAAGTGTCATGACCATGAAAATTATCATGTAAATCAATAATACACATTTAAGACATGTAAATGGAGATCTATGGTGTGCATGAGGTAAAGGATTTAAAGAGTTAGCATGAGGATCCTAAGAATGAATGAAGAGTTGATAGTTGACACAATCTCAAAGGCCTAGATTAAGATCAATGGTTAATATCAAAAGTCAAAAGCCAAGGAATTCAAATAGAGAATAATTATGACTTAGGTCAAAATAGAATCAAGTCTTATAGGATCATCCCATTACCATTAGAGCTTGGTTGAATGTCACAAGTAGATGTGGTCATAGTCAGGATGGTTTTGATGAAGTCCTATCATCATTAAAGTATAGTCTCAACCTTTGGTTCAAATATTTAGAACTTATAAAGCCCATTATTTAGGGTTATATAATTGTTTCAAAACTATGATCATTTATATTTAAAGACAATATATGTAGATAATAAATCATCATCTTCCATAAATGCTCAGAGGCAAAAATAGGTCTTTTTAGGCCTAATAGAGATCAAAGATGGGTAGCTAGCTATTAAAATGAGATCAAGCAACCTACATATCTCCATTAAAATGATAGCTATAGGAAAACCAATAAATGAGATTGGTTTTTAGTCTATAGTAAATATATATTCAGGTTTGAACAAATTTAGACATAAATGATACATGGATAGGTGTCTCATCCTTTGACATAGGCATAACTCTGACAAATAGCTGCCCAAAGTAGACATAGTCATGGCTCTTTCAGATCTGCATATATGAATATTTTGTCTTCAAAAATAGGTAAAGTGGGAGATGGTGTAGAAGATCAAATAAAAAATGATTTGGGGGTTAGAGAGTATAGTGGAGCATTTAATTATTTTTCAAAGCCTTTAAAGATTTTTTCTAATGGCAAGATCATGACTCATCATCTTCAAAATAGACTCTTATCTTCTAGTGTATTTCTTAGCCAACGAGAAGAGCTTAAATATTAGTTGGATGAAATTCAAGTTAACCTACTGATAAAGGGATAGTTTAGATTGGATTAATTTTGGTAGAACATTCATTAAAAGGTGGTATCTCATTGATTATCCTTGGTTAACATGCTCCCTCTTCTCTCTTTTCCATTTCTCTATATTACCCATTCTTTTTCATTTGTAAAAGGATGCTCATTTTTAGGAGATCAAGGGACTCTTTGAGATATTTAAAAATATGCTCATATTTATTAGGCTAAAGCCTAGAAAGCATTTTTAATAACTACCTCTTGATGCAATAAAGACTTTCTTTACCTATCTCTTACCTTGGATCTATGTTGAGTGAGTTGTGCATGATGGCATTATGTGAAGGAGAATATTCCTCATCCATTGTCATCCTTTTTGACCTCATTTAGGATTTTTTCAAGCTATTTTATGTTTGGATTAGTGTTTTACCTAAACCTAGTCCATGAAATGCTTATGCAATCAGCTAGTCTGTGAGGTTGTGTGAGCTAGCATTGTCTTGTGCTAATCTAGTGTGGGTTCAAGCGTATGGGAGCTTTCAATTTTTATTTGGTGCATGAAATTTTAACCTTCTTAGGATACCTTTTCCCCATTTATAACCCATTTCATTATAGTAGCATTAGTTTAGGTTATCCATTAAGAGGAACCTGACCTTCTTCGCAATTTCAACCCCATCATAGGTTACCCATAACCTGGGGTTGTCCCAATGTTATGGATTAATCAGAGGGAGCCTAAAGAAATCTCTCCAAGGGTGAAAATTAAGGTCATAATAGGCCTCATGATCAATCTTCTACAAGTTGACATGTGGCTCTTAGAATATGATCTCTGCCTAAGTCAATAGTCTCTCATGGGATTTGAATGGGCCTATAAAGAGACTTTCACCTCTTGGACCTAATTGATGCTTGTTGTGGATTTTGTGGCTAACTCTAGGATAACTTTAGATTTTTTCCTCTTGGTTTTGGTTACCTTATTCTTCATGATATCTTTAAAGTTTTCCAAGTGGACCCCAAACTCATCTCTTCTCAACAGAGTGCCATTTGGGTGGAAGAGCACCAAGATGTTGACTTCTTTTAAGTAAGGAAGGATTTGACCCTTAATTTTCTCTAGTGGTTCAATAGTTTTTGGGGTGATGCTCAAAAAATCCTCAATGGATGTTCTCATGGTCCTTATGAAGGTCTAGTATAGGTTCAAGTCCACAAAGAATATCAATTTCAATTCTAAGAACATCCTTTTATTGATGTTAACAACCAACTACTTACACTTATTATCCACATAGATAATACTCACCTTATATGTTTTCATCCTTTAGATGAGCTTATATGTTTGCATCCTTTAGAGGAGATCATTTCTTTTGGAGAGGGATTTAGTCACTTCCCAAAGTATGGTGAATAATTATGTGAGAAATTCCTCCACTTTGCCAATTAAGCTTGTAGGAAAAATGTTATTTACATAAGGATCCATCACTCTCACTTGTTATTTCATGTATTCCATTAGATTTTTCATGAGATCATTAGTTTCATGAAGCACTGATATTAGATCTTTTGGAATTTTTCATCTCCACTTATAGTTCTCACCTTAGTGAGTGAGAATATGTCTTTATCAATCCTCCATATGATTGGGTCACTATATTGAATAAAGGTTTGAGTTAGGACCCTCTTTGTACTCCTAAATGCCATGTTGAATTACTAATAGACATTTAGGTCCTTGTGATAAACCATTTTTGATCTGTATACTGTCAAGGACTCAATAGGCCTAGTCCATCCTTACCCTACTATGGTGGTGGAAGGTGTAATAAGAGGGGTGGATGTAGCTGGAAGGTGGAATAGGAGAGGTGGATGTAGCTAAAGTGGAAGGTGGAGGTAAGGATGAAGGTGGTAAGAGTGGAGGGGGCACATGGAATGGGATGTGAGATAGAGAGGGAGACAGGGGAGCAAAAGGAGGAATCCTAAGGGAACAAACATGACTACTATTATTTAGGAGTCATTAAAACCTAAGGGCCATTAACAAGTAGGAGCTATGTATTAATGATGAATGAGGAAATTGGTTGGTTAAAGCCAATTCCTCACGGGGATAGGGTTATGGCTAGAGGAGTCTAAGAGGGAACTAAATACACTAATGGAGGGGGCACAAATTACCTCTAAAAAACCACCTTTTACTTCTTCTTTAGTGTCTTTTTTAGGTTTGTTGGTGTTGTATATGTTAAGACAAAAGTAATATAAGTAGCCTTAGATGAAGCATGCAGGAACTAAATAAGAATAATATGAATTATGAATACATGAGCATTGTAAGTCATAAGAGCCATTAGGTAGGCATATATACTCAAAAGGACCATCTCTATAATGAAATTTTTTCTTATTAGAACTATCGATAATGAAGGATCACTAGGCATCTAAGCTATGTTTGGGGTTGAACTAACTTTTGGGGTCAGGTGAAGAGTCATGGAGGGTGCATACCATGCTAGTGGGGTAAACGATGGACACAATTACGGTGTAAACTAGAATAAGGGAGCTTGGGTATTTTGAGTGCCAATGAAGGTTTTCATTGAAGGAACATAAGGGAATTGGGCCCTTAGGATAACTAGGGCAAGGGGAGACATGGAATTAGTAGGCCTTGCTAGGATAGGAAAACCTAGGGGCACTACTAAGGGTTACATAAGGGTAATAGCAATGGGGATGGTTGGTCTTGGATTAGGTGAGATTTATCTATAGGTGATCTATAATCAAGAATACTATCAAAATGTAGGGCATGAGTAACTTGAGGTTAGCTTACCTAAGGTGGTGGCATGGGCACAAAAAATGTTGTGGCTATTGGAGTGATAATTATTGTGACTCCTTATAGAATTTTCTTGGAGATCCCTTTTGTGATTTATTAGACTTCAACAGTTGGTTATTGGGGATATTGTTATGGAGGGGTCAGTCTTTCCTCAAGAGTTGATTGAGTAGGTGACTAATACTTAAATCAATGATAAGACTCAATATTTATAATCACCTTTATGTCATCAGATGAGTTGAGATGGAGCTCATCATTGAGGTGTACCTCATGGTGATATGTGATATTGAGCTTTGACTAGTTTCTTGCCACATGAGCTCATCATAATCCTATAAGATCCCACTACCTATTGTCTAGGACTTATAATCATGGTACCCTATGACCATAGGGAATGGTGGATATGGATTTTCATTTCTACCTAGATAGTGCCCTACCACATCATGGTATAGTTGGTAGGTGATCTCCTACTTCATGAGGTGGTTTAGGACAATGTAAAGTAGTAAGAGAAGGGCACCATGAATGCCTAATACTTTGATTATGGTATTGTATTGATAGTAATAAAAATTTCCAAGGCATTATTGTGTAGCCCATATCTCATCTAAGAGCCTTGACATGGGTCTCTTATTGATCATTTGATAGATGACTAGGTATAAGTATTCATACATGTCCTAGATGTTATATTGAAAGTGATGGATGTAGAACTTATAGAAGACCACATACACTATGGACCCTCGTGTAACTTATTAATGAAACATTAAGCACCAAATATATAAGTTGGCATATACAATGTCAACTATATATGATATCATGTATAAATTTCCACCTACATGAGTCTTGTTTACTTTTTTAGCGAGGTTGAACATGATAAGTCTACCCAAATCTAAGACCTCACCCCCCCTTAATACAACACTAAAAATGGGAAACCCACAAGTGTTGATGTGCACTATATCACTTACTCCATACAAGTGAGTGAGCAAAAGCATGCCCATGTGTACACCTTATCATAAGGTTTTTATTTTATATGAGTCAAGGTTCTCCTTATCTACCCAATGATTAGGATCATCTACCTAGTCCTTAAGGACATCATAAATGTTATAGGTATCTACCCAAGCATCCAAAAACTCCTTGTCATAGGTCATGGTGTAGTCTAAGAGCTTTTAATACTACTTAAATGCAATTCTAAAAATATCTAAAATTCTAAATCCAACATTGGGTGATTTCATGACACCCTAGTTTCACTTAGAAAAAAAACATGTTACATAAAAAATCATCACAATGGAAGACCTTTGGTTTGGATGCATCCCCATTGAGCCTGGATGCTTAGATGGAAATTAGCTCATCTGCATACTCGATCTCATCATCATTGGATTCATCATTTGATCTTGGCTTCTGAATATCCTTGACTACCTTGAACACCTTATTATAGTACTTAAATAGGGTTAGGATATATAATAAGGTCATGTCTTTATAATTTAGATATAACTTGGGGTTCAAGAATAGGGTTTCCATTACCTAAATTGGGTGGGCTTGACATAGAGAAATATTTTAGCATAGGGTAACCTTTCAGGCTCTAGGATGAATTTGATGGAAATGGATCAAAAATATTTGAGTGTGTAGATAATTGGTAATGGTAAATCTAATCCATCAATACTTATATATCTCTGCATTAAATTCTATCATAATGGTTTTGGTGAGCTAACATCATGTGAATTAAGATCTATGTTAATGGTGCGAGTCCAAGTTAACCATTTCCTAAATTTAGAATTAATTCAAGATTTGGAGAATGAGCCCCCATTTAGATTTAGTTGATACTAATTGGACTCTTTGATCCATTAGATTGTGATAAACCCTTTGGTCTAATTTAATATATGTGAGGAGTGTTGGGATCACATGTCCATCCAACCCTCATGGTATTGAGAATGACTCTAGGGATATCCACATGTTAATCTATGGTTGGTGGGATTGATAAGTACCATGTGATTTAGACACAATGAAGAGCTCTGCACCTTAATTATTAGCACAGCTAATAATATTACATTGTTTAGTTAATTATATAATTCATCAAACTATTTTGTATTTGTGTTGATAGTTACATAGATAACTATTAGATGGTTATAGGGATTCAGTTTGTGACAATAAAAATTTGTTATTTATATATGCCCATTATGATATCAATAAAATCATTTAAATCTTTCCACTTCCATCATCTGGTATTAAAGCATAGCAGCACTTGTGCTAAGAGTGACAACCACCAAAGTAGTCCGTTAGAAGCCTGATCGATGCCAAAATCCCTACATCAAGTAAAAATCATGGAATACCCATGATGAAAGGGAGAAAGAGTAGTAATAATATAAGGAATGATGTAATAGTGCTTGAAGATGCCTTCAAAAGTGCACATAAGCACTGAGAGAAGCTTGGGATGGTGTAATACTTTATTGAAGTCAAACGATGCATAGTGATGCTTGGAGACAATCCTATAGTGTACAGAGCCTATGCTAGAAGAAGAGAAAATGGACAAATCCTTATAAAATGCATCCAATTCTAGCAAAACACATATGGATTTAGTTTAGAAGTGACCATGGTAACATCTACCACATTAACTATGTATAGTAAATGCAAATAAGTCCACAATAAAGAACATAAGTCACTTAAAGCAAGAGACACTTATATCATCAAGCTCTCATGTGATCATGATAGCCAAGAAATAATGTAACATAAGCATCCCAAGAACAATAAAGCAATAAGAGTTAAGTGGAAGTCCAAATCAGAGAGAGGCAATGAGGTACATTCTTTTTGTATAACATTTTGAAACATAAATATTACTTTGAGTATACTAGTTTGAGTGTACTACTTTGATTATAAAATTATGTATAAAGTAAAGTAAAAAAAATGTTTACACCCAAACTCCTCTTGTATGATGCCCAACTCCTCAAAAAGCCAAATTTTACCATTTAGAAGATGAAGATGCAAACAATTCTTTAGTTTGAAGAATTATGGGGCATCATCACTGGTGTGATTACCTGTCCAAATAGAGTTGACGAGCGAAAAAAATATGATAATTCAGATGCAAAAGATCTGATGTTGATCACACTTAGTTTCATCAATGAGGTTCAACCTCATATTTGGGATGTGTCAACATCGAAAGAGGCTTGGGAAAATTTTTATAGCATATATGAGGTAAAGAATTAGACAAAGATACTCCATATCCAGTCAAAGTTTCATACTCTCAATATGAAAGGTGAGAAAGTTGAGTAATTCTTACATCAGGTAGTAGAACTAAGAGAAAAATTAATTATGCTTGGAGAAAATATCAAGGACATGTTTTTGGTTCTAATCACACTAAGATATTTCCCCTCTCAATTTTGTACTTTCATCAAGACACTGAACATCACAAATTAAGTAGTGTCTTTTAAAGAACTGGTGAATTGAATTCAAAAAAAATAAGCTATCTAGTCTATGCAAGAAGAGTTCAAGGATAAAGCCCTGATATCCAAGTAATGTGGTCCAAAATTATCAAAAGGATCACCAAAGCAAACACAAAAACAACCAAAATTTGAAAAGGTAAAAAGATGGTGTCACATTTACCACACCAATACACATGATACTAATAGCTACTGGTATAATGCCTTGACATAAGGCCCATCTAATCAAGAGGGCACATCTGGTAGAGATGAGTCACACAAATCCATGAGATGTCCTTGATGATGGAAGCAATGTGGACATGTAGTGATATAACATCAACAAGATGATGAATCTAAAGAGGAGGTACCCAAAAAATTATAATTCAACAACACACATAATGACATTATTCTTATCTCCCAAACCTTGTCACATATGAGTAAAGTTTGGTTGATCGACTCTAGTGATAAATAACATATGATAGGATGTAAGGAACTATTTGAATCACTGATAACTCAACCCATTTGAGATTAAGTTTGAATTACAAATGATAAAGAGTATGTTGAAGAAGGAATTGGCATAGTCACCATTCCTCTCAAGATGCAAACTTGTACTCTCACAAGGGTATTGCATGTCCCTGGATGGAAAACAAATCTCTTGTATATAAGTCAATTTATGAATCATAAGGTTAAGGTAGAATTCATGATCAAGAATGGAATAAAATCATGTCTCCTCTGATGATATGGTTAAGTCATTACTATATATTATTTAAGGATCAATCATCTGCCCTAGATGTAGTTTCATCTGATGTTGCTCTCTCTACCTCTATAGAAAAATCTATATAATTATGGAATTATTAATATGGGCACCTTTTTAATGGTCATTTATACTAGCTGAATTCTAATACCATGGTATATTTACTTCCTCAGCTATCTCAATCCTTATCTATATAGCTTGGATTCCTTGTTGGCAAACAACATAGGGTTCCATTCGAGCCAAGTTCCTCACAAGCTAAAGAATGTCTCGATGTGGTATATAATGATTTTTACAAACCCTTGCTTTATTATTTATAAGTGTTTAAGTAATTTTAGCTATTTTTTGATGATTTCTCTCATAATACATGGGTGTTTTTTATAAATAAGAAGAGTGAAGCCTTATCTCATTTTAAGGTCTTCTACCACTTTGTTATCACCTAGTTAGGGAGGCCTCTTTGAATCCTATACTTAGATCGAGGGGGAATCCACATAAAAGGAATTAATGGTGTTATCAAAGTAAAACAACATCAAACATCACATAACTACTCCCTATACACCATAGTAGAATGTAATAATAGAGTGACACAATCATTCAATCATAGAGATGGCTCGCTTTCCATTGTGAAGTTGGACACACCATTTTGGGTAGAAGTAGTTTAGATAGTGGTATATCTTCTCAATAGGGTACCTATAAATATATTTCATGAAAATACACCAAAAAAGGTATGGAGTTGTCCTAAACCTTTGATCTCTCATCGTAGAGTATTTAGTTGTACATCTTATATTCATGTCCCTTCTAAAAAGAGGAAGAAGATTGAACCAAAGAAACTCTAATGCCTTTTATTGGGATATAGTACTACTTTAAAATCATATCATCTCATGGATCCTAATACAAAGAAGATATATGAAATTTGAGATGTGGTTTGTGATGAGTCATCATTCAACTCATTTCCACAAAAGGAATCATAACATACCACCTCACATAGATTATTCCCATAGTTAGATGATGAGAATGAAGAATCTTGTCATAAAGAAGGTGAGATGAAAAGAGAGTTGTTCATTAATCTTGGAAATATAGAAGACAATTCTTCATCAAATCAACAATAACATTGACATCTAAAATGGGTAGAGATCACCATTAAGGACTCCCACCTGAACTCTAATCCAAATACTTCACCAAGAGTTCAAAATAGAAGACAAAGAAGATAGAAAATTAATCTTGCACTGATGAGTTCAGTAGTTGACAACATCAAACTAGAGAAATTTTGAGAGGCTTTATGTCAACCTCAGTGGAAGAAATCCATGGGTGCTTAATATGATGCACTCATAAAAAATGGGATGTGGGAACTTGTCAATTTGTAGAAATCTATTAGTTGTAAGTGGATTTTCAAGACAATATACAAGATAGATGGATCCATCAACAAATATAAAACATGACTTGTTACAAAGGGCTATGCTTAGTAAGAAGGAATTGAATATGACTAAACCTTTGTACCCAATATGAAAATCAAGATCATCTGAGTTGTTTTCACACTCATAAAACAAAAAGGGTGAAATATTTAGTAAATAAATGTGAAAAATACATTTTTGAATGGTGATCTCAAAGAAGTGTACATGACCCAGCTAAAAGGCTTCATTGATTAACAACATCCACATGAGGTATGCCATTTAATTAAGTCACTTTATGTACTTAATAAAACACCAAGGGCATGATACATTAATATTTATGATAATCTATTGTAGCATAGATTCATTCGTATCCCCTTATATACAAATTTATATATCAAGAAGGTAGGCACATATATTATCATTCTTATTTTGTATGTGGATGATTTTGTAAACACAATAAGTTTAGATGATCTTGTTGAAGAAATAAATAGTGCCTTGAAGAAATCCTTTGACATGACATATTTGGGGCTAATTTATTATTGCCTTGGCTTAGAGATATGGAAATAGTAGAATCATATTTTTGTCTCATAGATAAAATATGCCAAGATGCTCTTGAGAAATATGGGATGATAAATTGCAAACCAATGTCAACTCCCATGGATAAAGGTTTGTAACTATCTCATTTTTATGATTCACCTCAAGTATATGAAACTCACTATAGGTAGCTTGTTGGGAGTCTTATTTACTTGACATATACCAGACCAGACATATGTTTTGCTATCAAATATCTTTTGAGATTCATGTAAGAGCTGAAGAAATGTCACAGGGTTGTAATGAAGCATGTTTTGAGATATGTTTAAGGTACAATTGATTATGGTTTGAAATATAAGAAATCAAATTTATTATTGTATGGATACACAAACTTCAACTATGCTGGATATTTTGATGATAATAAATCAACTTATAGATATATTTTTCATCTTGGATCTAGACCAATTTTGTGGATTAGTAAGGAACAATTTGTAGTTGCTCTCTCATCCATAGAGACAAATATTGTGCCACATGAAGAGTTGTGTGTGAGGTAGTTTGGTTACACCACATTCTATTTGACATAGACATTCCTAAAGATCAGCCACCAATTATCTTCTATGACAATCATGGTGTGTTAAAGTTTGTTAAGAATCTAGTATTTCATGAGGGGACCAAACACATTGAGGTCCAGTGTCACTCTATTTGAGAGCAAGTCTTAAACCACCACATTCAACTCTAGTACTACCCTATAGATTCATAGGTAGTAGATATACTCACCAAGTCAATTGGCAAGGTGAAATTTGATTTGTTTTGGGGGTACATTTGTAAAAATAATGCAATAAAGGGGGAATGTTAGTGTAGCTAATAATATTTCATTGTTTAGTTAATTTAATAGTTCATTGAACTATTTTGTATTTTTATCAATAGTTACATAGGTAATTTTTAGATGGTTATAGGGATTTATTTTGTGATAACCAATTTTGTTTAAATATATACTTCCCCTTCTACTATCAATAAAATCATTCAAATCTTTCCACTTATATCATTAACAACTCATGCACTCGACTGACCACTAGGAAGTCTATCTTACATGTAACATCTCTTCACTAGATTGAGACTCTCAACCTATACTCTTATCTAACCTTCCTAGAGAATTTTAAAAGCTTATACATTTTGAATATTAATAAAGATACATGGCACCTCCTCATTGGCTCCAGGACCTAACAAGTTATGACACCTCTAATGTATAGGACCTCAAGGGCTCTAACATCTCTTACACCATGGGACTGACAAAAGACATTTGGTGCCTCATCATTAGTTCTAAGCCCTAATAAATTTGAAAACTATGACATGTGGGACTTCTTGAGGCTATGATAGTTATGATGTTATAGGAATGATAAAAGACACATGGAATTTTGTCATTGGTTCTGGGACCTAAAAAGTCTAAATTTTATGATGCACAATACTTCTTAGGGATCTAACAAATCTAACACCATACAATAGATAGAAGACACATGGAACCTCATCATTATTTCTAGGACTTAACAACTCTAACATGTAGGACTTCCTTAGGATTTAATAGTTATAATTTTATGGGACTAATATAATACATGTGGCACCTGCCCATTAATTTTAAGACTTGACAACATACAAAAACACACTAAGTCATTGGAAGTGATCCGTAAGTAAAGAAACACTTACCTATTAGTTAAAAGGCTTCCAAGAGAGTGCCAACTCAAACTCCAAGACTATTATTCCATGAAAATTCTATGTAAGAAATTTCAATAGAAAAACATAGTTAACTTAGAAAATGACTAAATATGGAAATATTTTGAGAATGCATTGTGGTAATTTATTATATAAATGTGTAGGGTTGTGAAGATTTCTAAGGTGAGATTAATATCAAATTGTGAAATTATAAGAGACCCTTCTAATAATGATGAAGCAAATATTGGGGTCCTATGCAAGTGACAATTGATTGAAAACTAGTTGAGGTTCTATTTTTTTAGAAAAAATAGAGGTCTCATTTTCTTCTACAAAAAAGGATGTCTTAGTAATAACAAATGATAAATATGTGGGGAAAACACTATCCATGTTTATAATCCAAACTACAGGCCCCCATTATTGAACTATTAGATAAGAAAATGAAACTCCTTCAGATAAACTTCAATAAAAATAATGCTCAATTATACTTTAGCAAATAACATACTAGGATCTAACTTCTTTAAAGGGTCAATTTTTACGAAGAGTAATTCAATATTTTTAATTGCTACATTGATTCTACTAGGAAAAATTAGGCATATCTTAGGTATTCAAATCTCTTTGAAGTATAATTATTTGTAGAATTTTTCTAAGGAAAGGAAGGCTCAGAAATTACTATGCTACCAAACAGGAATCTATATCCTTGAAAAATATTATTTTTATCTCACTCTAGGTCTTGCTCCATTTATATCTAGGCCAGAAATCCTATAATGGATATTACCCAAATCACCCTTTATTAGGAAGAAACTTGCATTTTTCATGAGATTATGACTTATTTTATGTTTATGTTTGTTTAGTTTAATCTAAAAGGGTTAGGGACCAATATAGCCAATGTGGAGGAATGGTTCAATAATATCCTTTCACTAAGAAGATCCTTTACTTGCTTAGTGATTATGTGTTGATTGATATGTTCCTTATAAATGATATGATGACCTTTGTTAAAATAGATATTTTCTTAATTCACTTGCTCAATTTTGAATTAGTCGTTCCTAATCCTTTCAATGTCTCAAGATGGATTCCTTTGCTTATCACATTATTTAATAATGGGAGCTTGTTTTGATGCCCTTAACCTATAGTGCATCTAGGGATATGTGTGGCTGACTTGTGGCTTACACACTTTCATATTATCTTGTTACATTTTTCAATATTTTTAGTATGGTCAGCCTATGGAATAACCATGTCTAAGTAGTGTAGATATTTAATTTTGGCCACTTTCATGCCTAAACTAGGATTCATCTCAATTTATAGCAAATGACACATTTTAAGTCTAGAAATCACTCAAATCACCCAAATTCCTCTATGCAAGGGATTTAATTAACTAAAAATGTGATGAAGCTAGCTTGTTTGGTGTATTATCCTATATGCATCAATAACCTAGTTTAGTTATAACCCTAGTCAAATTATATTCTAGTAATTTAACACTTTTGGCCTATCAAGCTATTAATTCATAACATTTAAAACAATTTCCAAAGGCCAAAAAGCACTAAGCAAGACTAATTACACTATAAATCCTATTTTTCTTGCATAAAAACAATTTCCAAATCAAATTAATTCTTTACCAATTTTTTTTTTAACCAAATATGAAGTCAAAGGTCAAATGAGATAATAAAGTGATTTATTATCTCTTAAAAATTCAAAAATATGAATCACACCTCACAAATATCTAAAGTGAGTTGTCATGCCTCACAAGTATCTTAAACTAAGGTGTCAAGATTTCATGAGTGCCTTGACCCAATCTAGGGTTAGACTGACTCAACCTAGGTTAATTTAGACTCAAACCAAGTTAGAATTTAAGTTAACCTACCTAAGGTTAGAGTTAGTTATTTGGCTATAAATACAAGTGCACAAACCATATGCTAACAAGATTTTGTGTGTAAGGTTATTCTACTAGAATACCTTATTGAAACCTTTGAGAGTAGTGTTATAATGACCGATTTATGCTAAGATTCACACCAAGCCACAAGTGACTATTAGAGAGATGTTACTACCATGAAAGAGCATTACTAGAAGACTCAAATCATCATAGGTCGAACATGAATGTACTTATGACAATAAATAAGCATCAAATTTGACAAAGGAGGTAATACTTTTGTATTATATTTATTTCTATTTTGTGATCTTACTTATTATGTTATGATCTCCCTAATTCTTAGGCAAGAGTGTTTAGTCCTAGCATATTTTTATACTTGATTTTTTCTCATTTGGACTAACAAAGGACTCATCTACATATTGTTTACTCTTTGAACACCTAAGATACATAGTGACATGGTCGATGAGACTACGCATCCTGTATGGACAAAGAGAATGATATATTAACCTTAGTTTTACTAAAAAATAAATTTAATTCTTTAATTTTAGAGTTTTAGCCTTTAAATACACATCATTATATTTTTTGAGTAAAAAGTGGATTTGCTCTATGTAATGGCGACTTCACCAATTCCACGTCTATTTACGATATTTAGTTCTATAGAAACAATGACTTTGTAATGGCAGATTTGACCTACTAAATGGAGGCTTCTCAAAATCGATGGCTTTGATCTTGTTGAATGGTGGCTTTGCAAGGTGAAATTACTATCTATTTTATTATTTTACTACTTATTTTGGTAGCTTCACCTAACCTAATAGGCTTCTTCACCCTGTTAAATGATAGCTTCACAAAAGTTTCTATTTTTTTGTGTTTATAGATAATTAGTGGCTTCACCTTGATAAATGGTGGATTCGCTCTATGTTTTACCAAAACTCAAGAGCTCAAAATGAATTATTTATTTATTCACTTGCTTTTTGGATTGTAAGCAAGCAAACCACCTAACATTTTTTAGGACCTAAGGTGGAGAGAGAGAAGATTAAGCATAGTTAAAAACTCACACACATTTTATTTAGTGCTTGAAATCTATTTAATCACACTTGTATTTTAGATTTTGAATTTTTTACAAGTGCAAACTAGGCCAAGGGGATACAATTTCAAACACACTTCAATTTAGTGCTATTAAAAGGAACACACATTTTAGTTAGAGATTTTAAGAGTTTTTCATTTTATATTTGTTTTTAATTAGTAGTTAAATTTAAAAGTTCATTAGGCTAGTTTATTTATCTATGGAAAATTAGAAGCTATTGCATGTATGCTCTCCTTCGATCCCCTTTAGGGAATTTAGGTGACCAAAAACACTTAGTTTATTGCCATTGTTTAAAAATTTGTATCAGAAAGGATGTTGTGTATGCTCTCCCAAAGCTCCAAATGACTTGGGTGACCCAAAAATGACCTCTAAAATCTTTCCACTTTATTCTCTTATATTTGGCTTGTGTGTGGGAATTCGCTTCTCCCTCATAATTTATCTAGGGGTGCATTGACCTAGGGTTTCATCTCCTATTATTATACCAAATACACTCTATGATGGGGTATACAAATTGGGAAAATAGTTGGATGGAATAGTTGTGAGTGGTTATCCCAACCATCCCAATGGGTACTTTATTATACCAACTCCACTCTATGATGGGGTATACAAATTGGGAAAATAGTTGGATGGAATAGTTGTGAGTGGTTATCCCAACCATCCCAATGGGTACTTAGGCCATATGACAACCATACTTTAGAATTCACTAAACAATACACATGAATTGTTTATACAAAGGATTATACCATTGCATAACAAGCTAGGAAATTTAGACTCAATTGATGTTATTTCACCCTTATGTTAGCCACACTTGGAACCATTTAGTGCATTCAAGATTTATATATTTTAGTTAAAACCCCATTTACCACAAAACTTTAAGTTCATGCCACATATCAATACTTGAGAGATAGAGGGGGACATAAAAAATTCTACCTACACTTGTACTTTAATTTTTGGATTAACTCTTAATTCCTCACAAGCATTGGTATATCGATGGAAAATTCGGTAGAATACACACACACACACACACACACACACACACACACACACACACACACACACACACACACACACACACACACACACACACACACACATGTTATTTTTAGATATAGGATGAGCCATTAGTGCTACTTCTATTTTATTTGATATACATGTGTGTTTTTAGACTAACACTATTTTTTTGTATTATCACTTCAAAACAAGTCTAAATCATTATATTGTTTTCACACCACCCTACCCTAAGAGGTGTTACTCTATCCATTTATTTCACACTTTTTTCCTTAGAGATTTTTTCCACAACCATTTGAGTATCACTCATTTAAATGGGTCATCATTATGCTATCCATTTCATCCCAAACTTTTGCCTCAGATATTCTAGTCCAAAACCATTTACCATGGCATTTTTTTGAAGGATCATTGTTACACTACTAAAATCATTCCAAATCTCTTGTAATTTTTTAAAACCAAGTTAAAAACTATTATTATACCTCTATTATTTCAAACATGTGGTTACATTGCCTATTTTGGTCTAAGTCCTTTTAGCATAGAAAATTTGAGTCATTTTGCATTAAATCTAAAACTCAACCTTTTGAAGTACAAACCATAAACTAAATAGGTTCACACCGACACCTCATCTAATTTTGGCTTAGGTTTTATACCTTTTGTGTTTATATTTATATACTTGGGTTGATTTCTTATTTGATCTAAAAGACCTTTTTGCCTTGACCTAATGATTGTTATTTATTTTGTACCTTGTTTAGAGCATCCTTTTGAGCCAAGTTGTTACCACATACTTTATTTGAAGTTTGTTGTGCCAAATTATAAATGTCATAGTTCCAATAGTCCCTTGTGAATCAAGTATTGAGTCTTAATGAGCCAAATCCAAGTGTTATCTGAGAGAATTTATTTAGTTTAGTTTGTTTTCAAGTCCTTATGTGGGTTATTTATTTCTAAGTCTAGTCTTGTTTTTATATTAGAATGATTATAACTACCTTTGGGCAAATCATTTTTATCTTTTGATCCTAGTTTTCAATTGTTCTACTTTGATTAGACACTTTTATCACTGATTATAATCATCTTTAGGTAAATCAGTACTTTATCCATAGATGAGTTTGATCCTTTGTGTTACTTTTACCACTGATTATAACTGCCTTTGGGTAAATCAATATCATTTTTTTAGACCAATCTTGCATTTATTTTATTCTACCTTTGCCTAGTTTAATTTTTTATCCTTATGTGCCTCTTTTATGGAGCCAAAGTTATATTACTTTTAGACCTCAGTTATTTATTACCTTTAGACCCTTTATTTTTCATGTGATCTATCCATGGATCTAAACATGCCTCATTACACATGTAACATAATGATGTATAATCTAGGTTAATTTTTTTTGACCAATGACCCTTTTATTCAAGAGTCATAAGATGACATAGCTTATGAGATGGATCTTTATCCATCTTATAACATCCCACATGTTGAATAAAGGCATGAGCCTTCAATGTAGTATTTGGTAATTGTGCCTCCTTATCAATGCTAAGAACTAGAGTAAATGGCATAATAACTTACTCAAATGATGCTTAACATTAAACCAAACCAATAAAAAAAACCCTACTATGTTATGATGCCAATGTAAACAAACTATGATATGTACTTATTTGAACATCATTTGTTATAAAATAAAGATGAAATGATCATTAGAGCTATCAAAGTAGGAGCCAAGTTTATACCAGACTTCTCACATGAAAATTTGAGTAGATTGATTATAACTCCTAATAATGCACATCAAATTCAACCATTCAAACATGCATCAAAGTCAAGCTCTAGTCCAAATGCCATATCAAGACCAAAATATGATTATAAAAAGGAAAGGTATTATGGATTAATAAATGGAATAGGTATAATAGTCATACTAAACCTATCTCAACCTAGCTCATAGCCTTAATGCAAGGGCTATTTTTAACATACCACTTATTAAGATAGATCCATCAATAGAGAAATAAATAGATGCCTCTAACTATGCAAGCCAAAATGTAGAACCATTTAACTAAAGCACATTGGTTGGTGATATGTATAATGTCCATATTTTGATGAAATATCTTACTTCTCAAATGGAATACACCACTCAAAATATTATGGATAGCATGCAAGTGCATTCCAATTTAAACCAAATTGGGTCTAGTTTACCACCAAGTAATGCACAATAATTCCTCTGAACACCACCTTGAGTGGATTGTAATAATAAGGAATAGGTACACCTATTTACCAAAATCAACAAGTGATCTCCACTCCTAAATTAGATACTTCCTTGAATGTGTAACATGGGGAAACAAGCCAATAACACACCAACTTACCACTGCAAAAGTGTAGAACATTATGCCACCTCAATAGATGATAAATAATACTCTACCACAATAAGAACAAACCAATATACCTTATCAATCATAAATATTTCCTAATCACCAATGTATTCCTATTGGTCAAAAAGTGCCAATTGGTCAACAACAACACTTACCAAACCAACAGTTGTCAAACCCCTAACAGTTGTCAAACCAATAATTTCTAAACTTGAAAAACTTATAAAACTAATAGTTTCCAAACCCCCAAAAAGTATTTCTTTAACAAAAAGTGCCAATTTAATAATAGGTATTTATCTAATAACGTAGATCTTATGCAAATCAGTTACTAGGTGCTATGAAAAATTGCCTTTCACCCAACAAGTATCACATGTACAACAAGGATCCAACTACCAAAACCTCTAATAGTATGGATATAGTTATCAATGCATTCCTTATATATAATAGGGTTCAAAAACTAGACAATGAGTTCCCTCCTAAACCCAACAATACCAACACATTTTGTAGAGCCAAATGCTATTACCTACATCCATAATCCACTAGCTAGGGTTATGTAACCAACCCAAAATAGAATGTGCTTTAACAATAACATATTCCATATCCATAATATAAACCTAATGTATAAATATGCATACCTGATTATCTAGCCAATTTAGCTATCATCTCACAATATACCTATATTGGTTAGGGTAATAAACTTTTGACCGTGCAACCTCCACAACAACAAGCCACTCCTTATAATTTCCTTTCCCAAGAGTTACAATATATGAAAGATGCAATTTAAGATATACAAGTTATAAAATAAATGAAAAAATTCAAATTGGATGAGATATGCTCTTACCCATTTAACATGGAGTAACTAAAAATACCATTCCCACTAGGTTATGAAAAATCTAAATTCAATAAAATACAAAGGAAAAAGTGACCCTAGAGATCATTTGAAGGAATTCTTTGTTTCCTTCTAGTTGATGGCATATAAAAATATATACTTATTTCTATTCTTCCCATTGAGTCTAGCTAGAGAAGTCTTGGAATGAATGTTAAAATTACCAAATAACTATGTACCCAACTTTGATGATCTATCAAAGAAGTATGTACATCAATTTTCATATAATATCAAGTATGATATTATTGTTGTGGATCTAGGCCAAGCTAAATGAAAGACTGGTGAAAGTTTCACTACATACTTGTAATATTGAAGAACCCTAGCAAGTCAATTTACTCATAATTTTCTAGACAAATAATTAGCCATGATATTTATTAAGAGATTACATAATGAGATATCCTACCATATTGAGCTATAATGTGCTAATACATTTTAAGAAATTATAGTGAAAGGAATACAAATTGAGAAATCCCTTGCCAACAAAGGCATAATCAAGTTATCCTCTTCTAATCAACACCAAAAATAAAATCAAGGCCATAACCATAATCAGATCCCAACTCAAATACTGATTTCAATGCCACCTCAATCTAAAAATAATGAAAGACCTAAACCCTACAACCATAATAAGAATGTTTTTGGTAATGGGGTTACTAAACCATGCCATGTTTAAATGGTACAAATAATGACTGTCCATTTACCTTCACCCACTTAACAACCACCTCTTTCATAAATTCAACTAGGACCTTTATAAAACCAATCATCATAAAATCAAAACCAATTACAAGCCCCACCTCTGAGAAGAAGACCACCCATCACCCAAAAATTTAGTGACCTTAGTGAGCCTATTGAATTTGTGTTCTAAATATTAGTTTAAATAAATATGATCAGTTGGTCGATACCAAATCCATTTAATAAAATAATTCCTTTTCTCAATTTATACAAGGAACATGAATTTTATGAGTACCATCATGTTAGAGGATATTTCATAAGATTATGTATCCAACTCATACATCTGATTGAGAACATGCTAAAAAATAAAGAGATAAAAAGAGACACCCATGCTCCTATGAATAATCATAACTTGGGTATCTACTAGAATATATTTTAAAAACATAAAAATAATAAAAACTAATAGTAGTACCAATAAAAACAACAATGGTAGAGAACCCCACCACAAAATCAATAATAATAATGCCAACCACAACAACAACAACAACAACAACAACAACAACGACAACAACATAATGGTCAGAACTAAGGGCAAAATGATCAAACAAACCAAGCAATTCACCATACCATTACATATACCTATAATTATGTTATAGGATACATTTTAGGTGGTCATGTTTCCACCATCACTATAAACCCTAGACCAACTACAAATAGACCTAGACCTTTGCATAATAATGCCTATTTCTCTGATAATACCAACCAACCTCCTTATGCCAATGATTATTATATGAGTCATATTAATAATTAGGTACTATACCATCTAAGAATCATCATTCCAAGCCTCATTAACTACCCAAACAACTACCAAAGCCAAATTCTAGATCAAGATTATGCAATCATAACTCAATGATCTAGGGTCATTATAAAAGGACCACAACCAATTATTATAAATGAGACTAATCAAACTTTTATGCCTATCATAAATAAACCAACTAATAAAACTAAGGGGAAGGCCTATGATATTGTGGAACAAATGAATAAAACACCTACACACATATCCATCATGGATTTATTGCACAGTCTACCATCCACAAAGACATCTTGAACATTTATTTGAACCAATCCCTTGTGCTAGATGATATCACTCTAGACAAATTCAAAGCCATGGTAGGACATTTTCCCCCTAGCCAACATCTCACCTTTGACCAAAGTGATATTTCTTTGTTGGTACCTCTACATAATAACCCATTATATATTGAAGTTAGTATAATGAACCATATATTTAAATGTGTCCTTGTAGATAATGGTTTGGGTCTCAACATTGTTTCTCTAAAGTTGGTTAAACATCTTGGGTATATAATAGGTGACTTACAACCAAATAACATAATTATTAATGAATATGATAATGAAGAATGTGAATCTCAAGGTACCATTATTTTATTAGTGGTCATTGGGCCATTGACCCATGATTCTCTATACCATATTTTAGACCTAAAACTATCTTATAATCTATTATTGGGGAAACCCTAGATCAATGAGCTATACTTTTTATATTGCATTAGTGTATAAAATTTCCACATTCAAGAATGGAAGCAACTATACCAATTGATCTTCAACCATATCAGTATTGTAAATCCTTAGAGGCTGAGCATAAAAGTTACAACTATCAGTTTGGCATGAATCCTATGCCAAAAGTAAATGGAGAAAAATTTGAAAAGGGAAAAACCATTAAATTAGGTTGAGAAGCTAATTAAATTGACCCAAATAGCTTAGACTCTACTTAAGCCATGCATCCACCAAAAATTTCTAACCATTTCTATATAACTAACAAAGTTCTACGAGAATATAACACCCAAAATGTATTCCATATTGCCAAATTACCTAAAAATCCTAAAGCTTATGGGAGACCTAAGGCCAAGACTACTCATATGGAGTGGGAAACTAAAGGAAAATATTAGTTAAACAAGCCCATTATTTTTAAACTAGCCTCTGGCCTAGAATAAGACCCCTTATTAGAAGATGATTCACGGCTCTACACTAATGAGTTAGCTAATTGTTACCAAAGTGCAAAGTATCCTATTCCCAATTGCATTATGGATCACCTAGTTTATGAAGGCCTCAGGCTACATAAAAAAGGCATAATCAAATTGGTCTCAATGATTAAGTACAAGGGAACCTATGGTATTAGATTTAAACTACTTGGGGGTGACCCCACATACCTTATTCACATTCTAACACCAATGAATAGTGATGATGATGCCAATAGTGACTCAGGGTCCAATTATAACATCGATGATGACCTTGTCATTATAAATTTATTTTAATCCCATGCCATTTATACCATTATCCCTATTTATCAACCTTTTCATTTAGCTATTTACCATCCAAAATTGATATACTGGGACTACCAAGAGTCAATAATGCCATTAGATGAGTTAAAAAATGATGAGGCCATATACAAATCTCTAGGATTGAGGAGTCACATACCTCTTGGAGACCAAAAGCAAGGCTTTGATATTAGATTTTATTTTGCTACCTACTTCAGAGAGTGGGTAAACTTCCCTAGCCAAAAATAAAAATAAAATCAACCATTGAAGTCTAAAAGTGAAAACCTCTTTGGGGCACTTTCTAACCAGGGAAAAAGTAAAGAGAAAGGGAAGTCTCTTGGTGAAAATTGGTTTCTAATGCCATTACATGGGGATGTTCACCCCTCTTCCTATGAAGCACATGAGACCTATAGACCATGGTCTATTAATGGATCAAATATCAATATTAAGGAGTAACATGATTTTGCATAGATTATTCAAAAGTGCCCTGAGGAATTTGTATCATGTCTTATGCCAGTATTAAGAGATTTTGATTTGTCATTTTTAGGAGAATTAGATAAACCAATCCATTTGGATGACTTTGCCATTGCTAATCAATTCAACTCCCTACCAATTATTCTAGATGATGGTGATATAATTCTTGTGAAGGATACTTTAGAGGTGAATATTAGGACTCTAGAGGACCCAAAGTGGATTAAACTAGGCATGTCCTTCACTAAGGAGGAACTTGAATATTTTACATCTATTTTAAGGGAATTTGTTGACATTTTCATGGTCTTATTTAGACATACTAGGTTTGGACCCTACCTTGGTTGTACACCATCTCATTGTACATAGTGATGCCAAGGTTATTAAATAAAAGTTATGCAAGATGCATCCTCATATTGCTGTGTTATTAAAGAAAGAGTTAGAAAAACTCTTAGATGTGAAATGTATCATCCTAATTGATTATTTAGAGTGGATTTAAAACATTGTGATAGTGAGCAAGAAAGAAAAAGGTATTAGGATCTACACTAATTTTATAGATATCAACAAAGCCTACCCAAAATATGACTTCTTTTTGCCTAATATTAACATGATAGTGAACTCAAAGGTTAGATATGAAATGCTCTCTCTAATGGATAGTTTTTAAGGTTATAATTAGATCAAAATTGCATCAAAAGACTAGAAAAAGATAACATTACTACTCTGTCGGGAACATTTTGTTATCAGGTAATGCCATTTGGACTTAAGAATTATTAAGCCACTTACCAAAGAGATATGATAGTGATTTTTCATGATACTATGCATGGAATTATTGAGGACTATGTCGATGATATCCTGGGTAAATCAAAGACCTATGATAATCACCCAACCATGCTATGAAGAATCTTTAAGAGACTTCATGACTAAAACATCATGATTAATTCAAAGAAATGTGTATATAGAGTCACTTTTGGCACACTATTAGGTTTTTTTGTTTCTCATAGGGGAATTAAAGTTAACCCATCTAAATTTCTTGTAATTATAGAGATGCCACCATTGTCTAGGTTGAAGCAACTCTATAGTTCTTAGGGAAAGATTCAATCTATTAGATTCTTTATCTCAAAATTAGCTGATAAATGCCATCCATTTATGCAATTGATGAATAAAGGTGTTACATTATACTAGAATGAAGAGTGCCAAAAATAATTTTATTAGCTTAAAGAATATCTTGTAAACCCACCTATTTTTTTGCCACCAATGCCAAACAAGCCACTACTTTTTTACCTATCAATAACTAAGAATGCCTTGGGTGCACTTTTGGCACAACAAGGATAGGGAAAGGATCATGTCATGTATTATCTGAGTCAAAAATTGGTCACATATGAACATAAATATACATCATTAAAAATGGCTTATTTAGCAATGTTGTTCATAGCCCAAAAAATGTGTCATTATATGCTAAATAACAAGACCATTATTATTGCCAAAGTAGATCCACTCAAGTATCTACTTTCTAAATCAGATCTACAGGGTCATATGTCAAAATAGATCATGCTATTGAGTTATTTTGAAATTGAATATGCCAACTAAAATACCAGTAAGGGGAAAGCACTCATAGATCAGATTGCTAAAGCTCCTCTTTAAGATACTCAACCTCTTACATTTAGATTTCTAGATGAGGCCATCTTGATTGTAAAAAAAGTATATGAACCTCCTAAGTTTGAATGGTGGAATTTGTAATTTGATGTATCATTCATGACTCATGATCAGGGGCAAAAATATTATTTGTTACACCAAAAGGGGATCTCATTCCCAAGTCCTTTCATATTAGATTTTGCTGTACCAATAACATGGTCAAGTATGAAGTGCTCATTGTAGGGATTCATAAAGCAGTATAGTAGAACATTAAACATTTATTGGTGTATGGTGATTCTTAATTAATCATCAATTAGGTCATGACCCAATACCAAACTAAGGATGAGAAATTGATACCCTATAAAAACATGGTCGATAATCTCAAACAGTAGATTGCCAACATCTAATTTAAGATAATATCATAGGCCAATAATAGAACAAATGATTATATGGCCACTATTGGTTCCATGATCTAGATCATCAATAGAGTCAAGGATTATCAATTTATTTTTGAACATATCTTAGTATCAACACATGAATAATCAATTATCAAGATAGTTTGTGACATTATTAGTCCCACATCTCTTTGGTACTTATATATATGCCTATATTCAAGACCAAACCATGCCTTCCAATTTATATTGTAAAAAATAAAAAACCTTTGCCCATAAATCCTCTCATTATACCATTCTTAGACCAACCTTATAGCATAGAAGCTATGATGGAACTTTGCTTTATTGTTTGCCTTTGGTAGAATCTGAATTAGTATTGAGGGAAGTCCAAGGAGTGTGTAGAGCCCACACCTATGAGGAAATCTTAGGCAAAAATTTATTACGTACTAGTTATTACTAGCCAACTATGTAAGCAGACATAGTTGCATATGTGAAGAGGTGTGTTAAGTGTTAGAAGCATGCCAATCTGATTCATGTTCTAACCAAGATGCTTAAACCATTGTCAACACCATGGTAATTCTCAATGTAGGGACTCACCCTCATCAAAAAGATCAATACCACATATTTAGATGGCCATAAACACATCTTAACTACTAAAAAATATTTCATTAAGTGGGTAGAACCCATTCCCCTCACTTAAATCACTATTAATCAGATCTCCAAGTTCATATTCAACCATCTCATTTTACATTATGGCATCCCCTCTAACATTATACTTGATAATGGCAGATCATTCAAGAATAAAATGTGAAAGCACTTTGTTCTTAATACCACATAAAAAAACATTTTTACACCACTTAATATCCACAAGGTAATGACCAAGTTGAGGCTTCTAATAAAACTATTATCAATATTCTGAAGAAGATTATCAATGACACTAGTCGTAATTAACAATTACATGATTTAATGCCCTTTGGGCATACTGTAACACATTTGTATTCCAATAGGAGCTATACCCTATTCACTTATATATGAAATTAAAGCCATTATTCTCATTAAGGTTGATTTTCCTTCTCTCCAAATTTCATTTTAGTACATCATCGATGATGAAGACTACATGGTGACTCACTTATAGGAGCTAGACCTACTTGATGGTAAATGCTTGGTGGCCTTAAATAATATTCAAGATTATTAGAAACAATTGAAAAAAAAAATATAATAGGCATGTTAAGCAACATGAATTTGGTCCTGGTGACTTGGTACTAAAAGAGAATAAAAAATATCAATGCTAAATCCAAGAAAAAATGAAAGTTCCAACCAAATTGGTTAAGGACCTATGTAGTTTTTTCCAACTATGGTTTTGGAGCATATATGATCAGTACACCAAAGGGAGATAAAATTGATGAACCAATGAACATAATGCATATTAAATATTTATACTCTTGATGGATTTGGATTATTGTCTACAAGGATTGTCTAAGTTATGCCACATTATACATATTCTTTGTACTATACCTCTTTTCATTCTACCATACCATTAACATTTCTCCAACCAATTTTTTTAACCTAACCCCACCTATCATGTTTGGCCTTGGTTTTGTTTCATTTGTAATTTAGGTGTGTTTAGTGGTTGATGATGGATTTAGTTCTAGTAGTGGTTTAAGAATTACATGTTTGAATGGTATTATGGTGTGTTTAAATTAGGGACAACACCTTTACCATGCATTACCACATCACCTTGCCATTAATGTTATTATTTTACCTTTTCATTTACCCTTTACCTAATATTGCTAGTATTTATTTGGATACCTTTTATGTGGGAAAAAATAAAGTGACTTGAGGTATTATAAGACTATGTAGGCAACAATAGGAATATTTAGGCAACACTTGATTCATATTGAGGTCAGCTCAGTCATCCTTAATCCATGCTCTCACCATTTTGTGAGTAACTTAAGCCATGATCTTGCCATTTTATGAGCATGTATAAGCTACACTCTCACTACTTTGTGAGCATGTTTAAGCTATGCTCTCACCATTTATTTAGTTGGACCATTCTATATCTAGTAATTCTTGATTGAGTTGAGATGCCTAAATTATTCTAAGAACATTTGAAATAATTTCACGATCCCTAAACATTTGTAAAGATACTAAAAATCCTAAAAATTTGAAAATCATGAAAATTGGCTTAGAATTTCTCTACCAGATATAAAACCATCAAATTTTTTTGGGATGGCCCATCTTGTTTGTTCAATTTCATTTCTAGACCACTTTGGTCCTTTTCCTCCCATTTCCAGGATAATTAAATTAGCCTGAGGTTTGTACGGACCATGTAGGCAACACTTGGATACATGGGGTATCTTGGGTTTACTCAACCACATATTCCTTTTTATTTGGACCACTTCTTTTCCTTAAGGATCTTGGAGCCCCTAACTATTTCATGAGTAATCACTTACCATTTAGTTTCCCCAGACTTATTAACCTTAAGTCATATGCTCTCACCATTTTGTGAGTTCATGTTATGAGCATTATGTATTCAAATTTGATACACTAATGACCACTTGGATTCATCTTGTGCTCTCACCATTTTTTAAGCTCATTCTCATTCCAAGACTTAGATGTAGTAGACACTATGAATTACCAATTCAATTCATTTGTGGATACTTGTCTCTTGACTTTTAGTGTTGTTTTGACTTAAACCATACTCTTATGCTTTCATGAGCTATTTATGTTAACATTTTCATGATTTTGGAATGCCATTCTATCTTTTCTCATGCAATCATAATTTTGTGAGACCAATTATATTTTACTCTACCTGTTAATCATCTTTTATTATCATTCATTTTATTCTATCCCATATCCTGAAATAACTACATTTGGCCTAAAGTTCATATTGGATCTTGTGTCCATGGAACTATGCAAACAATGTCCACTTGCTTAGTGAATTTGGAGTCAAATCGACTACCCATTATTTTTCTTCTACTCTCCCCCCCTCCATTTTGTTTTTTTTGTGTGTATTTGTCTCCTATAGCCTAGGGGTAATGTTGTTTTTATATTTGTGTCATTGTCTCTTATTACCTAGGGGAAATGTTTGTCATCTTGTTTGTGTTATTGTTTCCCTATTGCCTAGGGGTAACCTTTGACCAATTATTCTTATATTGTTTTACATGTATTATTTCTACCAAGCTTAGGTGTCACCATGTTTTCAGGAGTAACACCTTTATTACACATATGTGAACAATTTGTTTTTATGTTTACATTAACATTATGATTAATCATTATTTATGTAGCTTAGTTAGTTTGTTTTTGTGTGTTTAGATTATTTTATTTACTACACTTTTATTTTATTTGGATTATTTAGTTGTTTTGATTTATTTTTTGACTTTTTTTGTGTGTTTTACTTGTTCATTTATTTATTTTACCTATTTTTATTTATATCCCATTAATTAATTATTATTATTTTTTTATTAAGGTTAAAAGCAAGGTTTTTTAACTAGGATCCCAACACCCTAGAAGGAGAACAAACAAAAAGAGAGAAAAAGGACTATCTAAGTTCTCAAGAGAAACAAAACAAAATAGACACATAAAAAACTAAAATAATGCAAAAATACAACCCCTAAATAATAAAAATAAATCCAAAAACTAAAAATAGTTGTAAGATAATAAAAATCCTTCTATATATCTATGTTTCCTACAATATCCTCCCAACAAATTTTCATTCATTTAAGGTTTGAGTTAATCTAAAGAAGTAATTTTTCCTTGTCAATGCCTTTGAAGAATTCAATACATTGAATTTGCTTTCCCTTACCCTTGGAAGATGTCCTCATTTAAAATAATTTCCCCATGTGTGATCTTAGATTCTCCACATTTTGAATTCTTTCATGCATAGCCACCTTACTACAATCAACCAAGAAATTGATGTTGTTATTAAGTTTATCATTGTTAGATTCAAGGATACAAACTCTATCTTTGAGTCATTGAATTTTTAGATTGTGATAATTATCATGTAATTTAAATATAAATCTATCATTATCTTGTTGTAGTATTTTCAATTTTCCCTCATAAACCACCTCATTATCAACTTTTTCAAGTTGAGTTATTCTTCAATTTTATTAGTATTTTGTTTACCTTTGAGAGAGTCAACCAAGACATTAAAATTTTCATTTGGATCATGAGATTGGATGTCTATATCTTCCACCTCTTTATCCTTAGGCCCATCCATCCTTTTCCTCTTGCCTATGTCAATTTTATTATTTTGAGAATTAATATTCTCCCTTTTAGCCCCTTTCTATGTATTAGTGTCTTCTTTACATTCAATCTCCTCCTTAACCATGATAGAATTCCTAATTGATTGCCATATTTTTTTAGTGTTTAAAACATTATTAATTGAAGTAAGTGGATCTTTATCAAAACTTCTTAGTTGTTTCTTAATGCCTAAGCCTTTAGAAATCAGAGGGTTTTTAGCTGCACTTTATTCTTTATCATTTAAAGTATTACTTTCTAGAAATTTTACCCAAATCTTCTTCATTTTCTTGAACTAATTTGTCCTTAAATATTATTTTATTTTATGGGGTTTTGGAAAATTAGCGGTAATTTGGTTCATCCCTTTGAAATACTTATGAATGAGGAAAATCACTCCATGCCTAAGAACTATGTATTTACCCTTTTTTACTTTTTCAATGGAGGTTTCCATAGAAAGAAAAATATAAAATGGGAGACTCAAGGGTATAACATGCCTAAATTAATTCAAAAATATGAATAAATACCATTGAACAAAATTAAATCTACCTTACAATGTAATATATTTCATGAGGTGGAAAACCACATCTCTAAATGGTCTCGGCAAGGATTCATGATCAAACCCATTCTATAAAATCTCCAAAGTTTCTCCTTCCAACAGGAAGCTATTTTTATCCTTATTATTATCTTTTCCCATTATATATAATTTTTTCACCTCTAAATCTATCCCAATGATGTGTGCCATCATTTATTTAGAGATATCCAATAAAACACTATTGATGTTCAATGTTCTGTTATCCTAGAAATTCATAAATAAGGTTAAGACATGCCTATCATGACCTTATATTCATTGCAAAAAGTTTTCCATTCCCCCTATCTGGAGTATATCCCAAACTTATTCATTATTTTTTACCTCCTCAAGCATTTTGGGTTCTTTTTTTTTGGGAAGCCCCATGAGGAAAAATAAAATTTGACTGTTGCTCTTCAATTTGAAATAGGGGTTTTTTGGGCTCCCCAAGTTCAAAATGACAATTATCCTTGAGTGTTTCATGTCAACCCACTCAAGTCAATCATTGAAGTCATTTTTATATTGATAAATCTTAAACTGACCCTATCTTCTACCATATGAATCTAGAAACTTCTCTCTAGGTACATTGGAGAGGGCAAATGTAGTAAGAATAGAAAAGAGCATAACAAAACAAAGAGTCATAATTATAAAGTTCCAATGGACTTTATTATTATAAGTGGATAATACCCCCACATTATCAACCATTTTTAACATTAATAAACACTTCCTCATCAACTCTTTGGTAAATATCTTAAGGTGATTCTTCTCTTACAGTCTAGCTAGAAAACCAGCAAAGCTTACTCCCCTATTGGTGAACCAATAAAAAATCTTGGTGCTTTCCCAATATAAATGTTGTATGACCACTTCTTTCCTAGTGTCTATAATATAAATAGACTCAACCACCACTTATTTAATGTTCCAACTCACTAATTTTTTTAAGAAAGCAAATTTATTACATTCATTGAGTCTCCCTCAATGATCAGAAGTTGAATACCCAATTGTTTAGCCAATTTTAACCTCCAAAGGGAAGCTATAACTTCTACCCAATGGTTTATTTTGATCCACATATCACTAACACAAGAAATAATAAACCTCCCTTGGTGATCTCTTAAAATCCCTCCTCCTTCTCTAGGTCTTGGGTTTCCTTTGGATGTTCCATCAAAATTAAGCTTTAGCCATCGAGTAGGTAGAGGTTTCCATTTAGTCCTCTTTCTTATTTCATCCTTGGGATCAATCTTACCAATGATTAAATAATTAATTTGATAGTTTCAAGTCAATTTTTTTAATATATTTTTAAACTTTGTCTTTATCACTACAATTAACATTAAAATTTTCCACAATAGCTTGAAAAATCTTATTGGTTAAAATTGAACTTGAGCACTTTTTGTTTCTAAAAATTATGTTATTTCTTTTGACCCAAATTCCCCAAATGAGATGAGGAAATGTGAGCTTCCATATTTTCTTAAGAAGATCATGTTGAAAAGGAAACTCCAAAGACTGTCAGAAGTCAAACATAGAGCCAATGAATACCCAAAAAACATTGAATTTATTAAGGAAGAATCTCCAAACCTCATTAGTAAAAGGATAATCAACTAGCATATGAAAGACAATTTCATTACCATTTTCACACATAGGGTGCCTATTGATCAAAATGAACCCTCTTTTACCTAAATTTTCCATAGATAAATTTTTATTTTGAATGAATACCCACATAAATAAGTTAACTTTGGGAATCAAGTACTTATCCCATCGCATCATTATTAGGGAGATTCACCAATAAATTATATCCAAATTTAACTTTTTATTGTCCATTTATAGAATATTTCCACATCAACTAATCTTCATTGATGGTTTTTGACAGATGATAAGTTCTCAACAAATTATATAGATTAGACAAAATTATATTTTATTTCTAATCTAAATTATCAATACTCAACTTTTTCCAATATCTAGTACCTTCTATAATTTGCTAATAATATTAAAACTTATTTACATATTTTTTTTTGAATGTGATTTTAAACTCACTGCCATAGATCTAGTGAATTTAAAGGCTGGTTAAAATCCACTCATCTCTCTATAAGTTGACATGATTAACATTTCATAGTTATCATTTTGAACTTGATGACATAACTTATTTGTTTGAGTTTAATAAATTCCAAAAGTGATATCCTTGGATAAATTATTCTTCTTCAAAAATACTCATAGGATTTCTACCATCTAGGTATTTGAATCTTAAAATAGAATCCAAAAAGATGTTACTTTTGAGAAATCTCTAGATAAATTTAGAGAGGAGAGTTTTATTCATCCAATTTAAAATTTTGATGTCTAACCCTATATTTATTTTGGATATGTAAACATTTTCCCAAGCCACCAAATGATTTATGTTTCTCTCTTCCATACCTATCCATAAGATATTACTTTGGATTTTATTAAGCTTGTCTTCTATGATCTTGTGAAGACTAAAAAGAGAAAGGAGATAGACTGGAAGACATTGAAACACACTTTTGATAGGAACTTATTTGCCCACCTGAGATAGAAATTTTTACTTTCCATCCAACCAACTTTCTTTGGAATATTTCCACCAAAGGATTACAAGCTATAATTGGAATGTTTTTGCTAAAGAGGGGCATGCCCAGATAGGAAGATGGAGTTTTTTTGATTTAGAAACCCAAGATTTGAGCAATTTTGGTTTGTTTTCCCAATGACATATTGAAAAATAAAACTAAACTCTTATCAAAATTATCCTTTTTATTTGAATCTTGTTCATACATAATCAAGATGTATTTTAAGACTTTTTTTTCCTTAATAGACACCTATGCCATGAGAATGGTATCATCAACAAAATTTTGATGAGATATCAAATCTACAATTCTAGTAGGTTTGAAGCCTTTTAGCTCATGGATTGTCACAACATTTGAAATGAATATGATCAAAGATTTAGCCATAATTATGAATATGAAAGGGGATAATGGATCCCCTTGTCTCACTCCTTTGCCACTTTTGAAAAAACCTTGTGCCACACCATTGATAAAAATTGAAAACATACAATTAGAGATACACAACCTCATAATTTTACTAAACGTGTCTTGGAACCTAAATTGACACATTACTATTTATAATAAGCTCCAATCTAATCTATTATAATCTTTAGCCTGTCTAATTTTATCACCATACTATCACTTTGGATTTATCTACAAAATGAATTAATTGATGAACTACAATTATCCATAGAGTGAACTGATTCATGAACTATAATGATCCCATCTTGTATTTGTCTACCTAGTACAAAACCTCCTTGTTTCACCTCAATAGTAGCTTCCATGATTAGATGTAATATTAAAGAGAATAGTTTAGTAATGATTTTATATATGGAATTACCCAAGCTAATAGGATAAAAATTGAAAAAAAATATAGTTCCTTCCTTCTCAGGAATTAAAATAAGGAAGGTGTGATTAAATTAGTTCAACATCTGAGTTGAATCAATGAATTAATTAACCACATCTACCACATCATCTCCAATGATATCCAATTTTTTTTTAAAAATTCTATTAGAAATCCATCTGGACCTAGAGATTTATCTAGATTCATTTTAGAAATGATAAATTTAAGGTCTTAATTAGTTGTAGCTGCAATGAGAGCTAAATTATCTTCCTGGGTTACCAATTCTAGAATAACATGCATAAATTCTTGTTCAAATATTATATTTCTTTTAAAGTCATTATTAAACATGTTTGTTAAGTAACTTACATTCCCCTGGTTAGTAATATCTTTCTCAAATGTGATATACCCTTCTTTATCCATTATTTCCTTGATTGAATTATGAACTCTATGCTTCAAAGTGGATATATGAAAAAAGTGTGTGTTCCTATTCCCCTCCTTTAGCCAAATATTTATTGATTTTTGTCTCCATAAACTCTCTTTTCTTGTAGCAATTATGTGATATTCACAAAAAAACTACTTTTCCTTATTCTGAGTGTCAATGTCAAATCCATTACTCTCTATTTTAGGCTAAAGCATAGAAATAGTATATTTTAGAGTTTTTTTAATGAATAATAACATTTAAAAATACCTATTCATTTCATTGTTTGATTTTTATCTTGACATTCTTCATCTTTGTAGTCAATCAGTACAAATCCATGCCATTTACACTCAAAGACCACCATTCTATTATTTTGTTATGAATCTTTAGATGGGTAAACCACATATGTTCCATTATAAATGGATGCTTATTTTCCTTGGTGTAATTTTCCATAATATTTAACTCCAAAGGGTTATGATCTGAGCCTATATGAGGAAGTGTCATTAACATAAAATATTTCTGAGCCAACCAATCCATAGAAATAAAAAAATCCTATCCAATCTACATTGTATTTAATTTTTTGCCAATATCTTGTTAATCTAAGTATATTTAGACCCTTTTAATTCCACATTTAGAAAATCAATATCAATAATAAGAGAAGAAAAATCCTCCATACTATTTGATACAAGTTAATTTTATTTTTTTATCCCCTAGATGTAAGGGAGAGTTGAAATATCCATCCAAAATACAAGATAATTTCATGCAAGTATTTCTAAAAAATATTAAATCATCCCATACTTTTCTATGAGAAACAATAACATTAGGAGCATAAATGTTAGAAAAAATCCATTATCTACCATCTATGGGGTCTATGCAAAGCAATACTAAATGATTGGATAATTTGAAAAGGCATTCTCCAAGAAAAATATTGATGTCCTAAAAAGTAATAAGACCCCCTAATGCACCCACCAAACTAGCATAAACAACTCCAACATCCTTCCAATATGTGTTTTTATGATTCTCAAAGAACGCTTCTTCAATTTTATATTCTTGAATTACCAAAATAGAAGGTTTATTACTTATTCTAAAATATCTGAACACTTTTTGTTTTGAGTAACTATGAATTACTCTAATATTCCAAGAATATATCAACATAATTAATTACTATAATGAATTACTTCTCTTGAACAAAATATTAGATTAAAGTCCATTTGTGATCTTTTAAAAACTTCTCTTTTGGTAGATTTCTCAACTTTTGGGGGGTATTAAAATTAGGACCTTTAATCCCTCCTCTAGTAATGATAGATGAAGAGAAATTAGGTTTAGTATTATGTTTGGGTGTTGAAGGTATCACTTGAGACTCTACCTCCCTCTTTTGGGAGCCTTTTAATGATGAAACTTTGATCTATTTATGACTTTTGCTCTTTGGTTTTATTCTAAAATATTCTTGTATGGTTCATTTTCATTCTGAAGAGGTTATTAGTTTTCTTGTAGCTATGCTAGAATATCAAATTGGTTTGAAGTTTTTTGAAAATATTGAGTTGGAAAAACCTTTGCCCTATTTTCTATCTTTGAGACTATTGAATTCATCTCCTGATCTATCACCAATTGATCAATATTCAATCTATGCATTTGATTTGTATCTTTTGTGTTGAATTCCTCTATTTGCTTTTAATTTTTTTTCTAATTTAGCCTATTTTTCTTCTTCCTAAATAGCATCTTCTAAATAAATTTCTTCTTTTGGTAGAGCTGTTTCCCTTCTTTCTTCTCCTAGTCTACATTTACTTCTAGATTTAAAATCTTTTCTATTTCTTTGAATGATACTCCTCCTTTTCTATGCGAAAAAGGTTTGAGCTGAGCCAATTTATGTTGAGGATATGTGGGGAAAATATTTGATGAGTGTCCCAAATTATGACATTTTTCATAAAGAAGAAATGACTTTTCAGACTCTATTTTATGATTTTGAACTCCAAAAGGGGTATGAAGGAAAATTGATGAAAGTTCCTGATTTGTAAAGGCATTTACATAGAAATGAGCATGTATAAGTCTAGATCTAGAATTTATTGTTGAATCAAAGGCAATCAAAAAACCAAAAGTTTTATGAATGCTGATGAAGAGGTCTTCCCCTCCCAAAATTCAGCTAGAAAACTAGGTAGATGCACTTGGATGGGCATTAAATTTATGTTTTCTATTTCCAAGTCAAAACTTGGTTGCCATTTTAAAAAAAAACCTTGATCTTGTAAAGAACTAGGAACCTCATACTAAAATATGAGAAAAATCTTTAGGGTTGTTAAATTTAATCATAAAAAACCCATTCACCATTGTTAGGATATCTATATGTCCTTTGGGTTTCCATTTTTCCATGTCCCAAGATTTGAAAGCATGAATATTTGGTCTGGTTCCCTTGAATTTTCCCACCAATGCCTATTTTATTCTAGAAGAAGATTGATTAATAAGTGAAGTAGAGACTTTGATATGAAATTTTTTATCATCCTCAATAGTCTCAAGTTGTTCTAAAGGCTATATTTCCTTCTTCTCATGCACCCCTTTGAGTTTAGAGTTCTAATAATTCTTACTTGAGTCCATTATAGGACCCTCTTTATCAGATTTATTGAGGTTTCCTTCCAAAAATTATTTTATCTATAGGCTGTCTCTATTTTTGTCATCCTCCATATCTCCACATGCCCTAGACCCATCTTCCTCCCCATCACCCTTCTCTTGTTCTAAAGAAAAGTTTGATTTTTTTTATTCCCACCCATCTGGTCTCTATCCATGCTCCATTTGAGCAAATTATAATTATTATTTTTTTTGTTTATTAGTGTTTTATTTATGTATTTTGGTGTTTAGTTTGTTTATTATTGTTTAGTTTGTGTTTATTTAATTGTTTATTTGTGTGGTGCTTTATTTATTTGCATTGTGTTTTTTTTTATTGTGTTTTTGTTTATTAGTATTTTTTTTTTAAATTTATTAGTGTGTTGTTTTGTTTAGTGGTTTTTTGTTGTTTATTTTTATTGGTGTTTTGTTGTGTTTTATTTATTATTTTTGTGATTCATTTTTTTAATAGTGTTTTTTTGTTTTGATTTGTTTATTAATGTTTTTTTTGTTTGTATAGTTTGTTTATTTTATCTATTTTGGTAGTATTTGTTTGTTTGTTTATATAGTTTATTTGTATTTTTGTTTTCTAGTTCATTTGTATTCATTTGTTTATATTTGGTTTTTTATGTTTGTATTTGTGTAGTCTTATTTATTTACATTTTTTTGTACATATTTTTATTTGTTTTTTGTCTGATTTGTTTTGTTTTTATATTTTTGTTTGTTTTATTATTTATTTTGTCTTTCGCTTCTCGATTGTTATAAGATTTTTACATTTTATTTACACTTAAGTCTTGATTATCCATATCATGTACTTATGTTGTGAATTATTGTATTTAGTTTTACACTTGATTTATTTCTTATATTTACACTTAGGATTAGATTATCCATATCTTATTCATAAGTCATTTATATTTACATTTAAATTAAGTTTTATATTCTTAGGGTATATATTGCCATTTTAGTCATCAATAACTACCATGCATAATATCACAAGATAAAGCCAAAACATTCTCACATAGTCTATTCTAGCATTGAAATGGAACCATCTCTATGATATATCAAAGCTTAAATGACTACCCTAACACATCCTTGAATCCATGCATAATAAATAAGGGCAACAACTTATTTATTATGTGTTCATATAGATGTGCATATCTGAATGAGAATACATATAAGTCATACAACATAATCAGATGGTAACTAATAAAACATCACATAAATAAGGCATAAACAATGAATGAACACAAAATATATAAGCATAAACATAAAAAATGTTAAACATCCATAATGCTAATTAATTCCAATTAATGACACACATGAGATAAATGATATAATAAACATGGCATCATGTGTGTGTGTGTGTGTGTGTGTGTGTGTGTGTGTGTGTGTGTGTGTGTGTGTGTGTGTGTGTGTGTGTGTGTGTGTGTGTGTGTGTGTGTGTGTGTGTGTGTGTGTGTGTGTGTATCATAGGAATATCATATACATGTGTGTTGGCCTCAAAAGACCTAAAACTGAATGTCAATATATCTCAAATATACTATACATAAAAGATATATACATATCATTATGGTGTCTCAAAATACATAAGTATGCCGATACAATAAGTACAATGCCATAAGGCCCAAAATATTGCCAACTATGCCAAAATGCACGGATCCATGTAATCAAATCTAGCTCTATGTATCCATGGGACCTATAGCTAGAGGTGACCTTAGTGTCCTTGGTGGTGGTGGTCATGGCTGATGAAATGACTAGATCGAGGTACTTGAAACATGAGTCCTAGTCTAAGACCAACCATATCTATTCCCTACCCTCTATGCATCTTATATCTTAAAAGTAACAACCTACTACTCTATGGGCATGGGAGACTCATAGGTTTGATTTTTATAGGATGCCTCATCCTTAGCCTAAAGGTTCTATAGAATCATTTACAAGAATCTAGCCTATTTATTAGCTCCTCAAGCTATATCCTGCTCTCATCTCAGTTTATCTATAGTGGCTAATGCCTAATCACACTCACTAATGGCCTAATCTCTTTGCTATGAGCTATCCCTATACTTACACCATCCTAGCTATCTTAGCCTTTAGCTAAGTGATCTTTACATATAGTTGTGTCATATAATTATCCCTCATGCTTAGGGTGCCCTATGTGTCAAATAACTGATGTTGTAAACCTACCACCTCTTGTACCTAAGCACTAACCTCCTATTAAATTTAGCATACCAATGTCCCTACCTATTATGGTCATACCAAAAGGCCATGATTAGCCTAAGCCAACTTGTGTCACTACCACCGCTATTGAGCTAGGGTCCAATATCATCACATTTATCCCCTCATCTCTATTTCCTTCACCATATCCTCTATCCAAACCATTATCATCATCATCATCCCTAGCCTCACTCTCCTACCAAGTGTTTCTACTACCACTTGAGGTATCAGCCTCTATCTCCTTGATATTTATAGGAGCTTGACCCCCTATTGGTAATAAAACTATCACTCTCAAATGACACACCTATACCCACCAGTGAATGAAAGATGGAGTAACCCCTACATCTATGGCTCTTCCTACATAGGCCTAGATAACCCATGGTATGCTAAGATAAATCACTATAGCCTCACTCCTTGGGATTTTTAGAGTATCCTGATTAATCTCTTGTGTGACATGAGTAAATAACCATGGCCCGTTAAGTACCTCCTATGTGTATTTAAATTTTTTGAGTAATTGATCTAAGCAATAATATTCTATAATATGGGACTACCTCTGAGTAAAAAAACACTTAGTAATCATAAAGTCCATGTACCATTAGTCTATAAACCACTATAGATAATAGGTGAGATATGGCCTCTAGATAAAGGAATGTGGTGTCATATTGTTGAACATTTAAAAATCAAAAGGGATATATCTTCTATGCCCACATCTATCATTTCCTATTTGAGCCCAACCATAAGCTACTGGATCATTGAGATCCCACACCCTGTACATCCTAACTAGCCACTCAATCATGATATAATCCTAACCCCATACCATGAGAAGTGTGTAGGATCTAATACTACATCCACCATGATATGATATCAGGTTGAAATATTTTTACAATTATGCAAAAATAGTTGGTCCCTAAGTAAACCATGTAGAATCCTACAACATACTCCTATGTGTATTTGAATTTTTTGAGTAATTAATCCAAAAAAATAATATTCTATAATATGGGACTACCTATGAGTAAAAAACACCTAGTAATCATAAAGCCCATGTACCATCCATATCTAAACCACTATAGCTAATAGGTGAGATATGGCCTCTAGATAAAGGACTGTGGTGTCAGATTGTTGAACATCTAAAAATCAAAAGGGATGTATCTTCTATGCCCACGTCTATCGGTTCCTATCTGAGCCCAACCATAATCTACTAGATCTTTGAGATCCCACACCCTATACATCCTAACTAGCCACTCAATTATGATATAATCCTAACCCCATACCATGAGAAGTGTGTAGGATCTAATACTACATTCACCATGATATGATATCAGGTTGAAATATTTTTATAATTATGTAAAAATAGTTGGTCCCTAAGTAGACCATGTAGAATCCTACAACATGCTCCTAACAATGCTAATAGAGCATACGCCTAGCCTACTCCATCTAAGTGACCCTATTTTAGAGGTTAGAATATTTTTAGGTCCTTAAAGTTAGTTTCTTTTCTCTTATAGAAAAAAATACCATTTAGTAGGGCAAAACTACTATTTAAGCATTTTTTCACATTTTTTGATGAAAGAGACATTTTATTTTTCATGAAAATAGTGAATTCACCTAAAAATGGGTGAAATTACCATTTTGGCAATTTATACCATTTTTTGGCATTATTGCCATTTTTAGAAATGTTGACTTCACATGAAGTCACCAATTTATTTGGTGAAGCTACCATTTTCCCTACCACACAAATGGCGAGTTCATCATTTTTCAAATTTCAAAGTACATTAAATTTTATTAATGACCAATGTTAGGTTTAATTATTGATATCCCATCATGCGATTGTTGCATGTGTTCCCTCACTCGCTCCAATACATGTCACCATGATCCTCTATGGGCCTTTTTATCTCAATAATTTGTGCAAAAACAAAATCTAAAATTATAGAAATCCTAGGGTGAAAATGAATTATTCTTCACCCTAGGGGTGAATATATAGCCAAAATTTTGAATTTTTACCCCTAGGGCCTATAATTCATTTTGTGACCTCTAGGAGGTGTATTTTTCACATCCATGGTCTATTTTGCATGCTATTCAATCCAACATGCCTTAATTTTTAGTTGTATTTCAACTAAACCATCCTTTTAGGCCTCCCCTGAGACCCAATTAACAACATAATTTTTCAACTTATATCCCATGTTTATTTGAATGTGTTTCTTTGAACTCACATATAGGTTAGAAATGTGTTGTTATCCTTTGTGAGCTCATCATAGATCCATTTTATGGATTTTTCACATAACATACCCTTGACAGTTTGCCCTATTGTATAAAATTTTATTTTTGACCACTTTAATGATTATAACCACCTATGGGAAAATCAGTCTTTTTACCTGCTCCACCCACCCTTCTAGGGTAAATTCTTACGTTCTTGATTATAACTGCCTTTGGGTAAACTAATGTTTTTTCTATTTTTTATTCTTGATTATAACCTCCTTTGGGTAAATCAACGTTTCCCATTTTTTGTTCTTTATCATAACTAACTTTGGGTAAATTAGTGTTTCCCATTTCATTACTAATTATAATTTCCTTTGAGAAAATTAATGCCCATTCCATCACCCCATCGGGGTATCTATCCATGCCACTACTTATAACCACCTTTGGGAAAACTAGTTTCACACCTTTCATTACTGATTATAACTTCCTTTAGGTAAATTAGTGACTCTACCACTCTTACTATTTATAACCACCTTTGGGAAATTCAATAATCCCACCCCCATCATGACTAGATCAAGTCATTTTATTCATTTTGATGGAACGTTCAATAACTCATTTTGCCACCCACTCCTTCGAGGGGGTATTAAGGGCTTATAAACTACCATTTGGGGCATGAACCATTCAAGTTAATAAATTTTACATTATTTGAAAAGATGTTACTATGCCTATGTCTCATAGTGCCTTCTCAAATAGGGGCAAACTATAGCCACTAAGTTTTGACCACTTTCATGCCTAAATTGGGATTTAGCTCAATTTCTAGCAAATGACAAATTATAAGTTTATAAATCACCTAAATTTTCCAAATTCATCTATGCAAGGGTTTTAATTACCCTAAAACATAGTAAGGCTAGCTTATTTGATGTATTATTTGGTATGCATCACTAACCTAGTTTAATTTTAACCATAGTCAAATTATGATCTAGTTTTGTCATGTCAAGCTATTAATTCATAAAAGTTAAAATAATTTCCAAAGGCCAAAAAGCACTAAGCAAGACTAATTACATTATAAATCATAATTAACTTGCCTAAATAAAAATTCTAAATAAAATTAGTGAATTTTGTTTACCAAAAAAGGATTTTTTAGCCAAATATGAAGTCAAAGGTTAAATGAGCTAATAAATTGATTTATTATCTCCTAAATATTCAAAAATATGAGTCACACCTCACACATATCTAAAGTGAGTTGTCATGTATCACAAATATATGAAATTTAGGTGTCAAAATTTCATGAGTGCCTTGACCCAACCCAGGGTTAGAATGACTCAACCTAGGTTAATTTAGACTCAACCCAAGTTAGAATTTAACCTAACCTCCCTAGGGTTATAGTTAGTTCTTTGAGATATAAATACAAGTGCCCACACCATATGACAACAAGCTTTTGTGTGTAAGGTTATTCTATTAGAATACCTTCTTGAAGCCTTTGAGAGTAGTGTTATAATGCAAAATCTATGCCAAGCTTCACACCAAGACACAAGTGACTATTGGAGAGATGATACCACCATGAAAGTGCATTTCTATAAGACTCAAATCATCATAGACTTAGCATGAACATCTTTATTCCAATAATTAAGCATCAAACTTGAGAAAAGAAGGTAAGAAATTTGTATTATCTTTGTCTCTATTTTGTGATCTTTAAAATTGTTTTATGCTCTCCCTAGCTATTAGGCAAGAGTGTTTAGTCCTAACATATTATTATGCTTGATGTTTTCAGATTTATACTAACAAGGGACTAATCTACATATTGTTTACTCTTTGAACACCTAAGGTACATGTAGAGTATATATAGGAGCTAGTGGCTAGTATTTTATCATCATAGCGTGAATTTTATTTTTATTGCATAATTGTGGAGGTTAACCCCTCAAAGTGGCTTAGTCATAATATTCAATTATTCTACTCTTAATTCTATGATATAAACTCTATTGTTGTGAATCATCTAAGTAATTTCCTTATAAGTGGTATCAGAGCTTTGATTTGGGAAAGTTTTTATGGCACATTTTTTTCTAAATCTAGCATCCTAAACACTAGAAGGCCAAAAAAAATAACTTGTGATCTAGGAGGAATTGATTTTTTTAGTCACCATATTTTTATTTGTGAGGTTTTTTTAGAAAAAATAAAAAACTTCCTTTTCTAGAATTTTTTTTTTTACATTGTGTAAATTAGTAGTCATTGGATTCATCTCTTCAAGATGATTACAATGTTATATTTTATTGATACAATTTTTTGGGTCAAAAAATTTCACCCTTGTGCACAGTAGTAATAGTTGGAATCATCTTAGTGAGATGGACACAATGGTGTATTCCATTGGTACACTTTTTATTAGGGCTGAAACCTTCTAGGTTTTACATGGTTGGTATAAATAATTGTAAATATGGGAAAGGGAAAGAAACTATGAAAACTCGTCATAAAGATGACATGGATTTTGGAACTTTTGATCCATCTATTTTAGAGGAAATTCAACAACTTAAGTGAAAGTTTCAAGGCATGGTGAAAAAATATGATTTTGATAGGGTTCTAGGGGAAATTATAGGGTTAAGAGGGTACCTAGATAGCATGATGGACAAATTGTAACAAATATCTTAGAAATTGGGCAACTTTTCAAATCCACCACAAAAAAAAACCCTCCAACACTTCAGTTTGGTTCTCCTCCTACAAACAATACCAACACCAGTCTTGGCCCTAAGTTAATATTTCTAAAAGTGGACCTACACAAGTTTGATGGTAATGATCCACTTACCTAGACCACTCAAATTGAAAATTAATTTTACATTAGAATCCATGTTTTCAAAAAGTAGTTATGGCCTCTCTATATTTGAAACCTAAGACATTCATTTGGTATTATTGGTTGTGTGCTCAAAATAAAAATAAGGGTGTTCCAATTTCATGGATGATATTTTATGAGGAGTTACAACTCCAATATCATAATAATGTCTCTAAAAACTACTTTAGTCATCTAGCCAAGTTATGGTAGGCTAGGAATGTAAAGGAATACATTCATCAATTTCATAATCTCTCCTTATGTGTGGTAGACATCACTGAGGAAAATTTAATTGACCTATTTTTGGGTGGCCTCAAAGATAAAATCTAATTGGAGGTTCACATGTTTCATCCCAATACTATATTAAAGGCCATACTAAGGACACACATGGCTGAGGAAAAATAGATTACCAAATAAAGACCTTTCACTAATGTCTATGAATTCACCTTCCCAACATCATCATTTCTATAGCCTATCAAATTGACACCTCAGTAAGTAGCAAAAAAGCATGCAAAATGTTTATGTTTTGGTTGTGATAAAAAATTGAGCAAAGGACATCAATGTGTTGAAAAGAAGTTTTTTTACATTGATAGTACTAGTGAGGAGGAAGATTATGAGGAGGCTTCAAGGGAAGGTTTGGAATAACTTGAGGATGAATCTAAAGATTCTCAACATACTATTTACTATCATGTACTTTATAGCATTGGTGCTCCTCAAAATATTAAGGAGGTATGTTTCCTAAAGAAATATAATGTGACTATGTTAATTGACTCTAGGAGTACACATAAATTCATCAATAGTAAGTTAGATACTCATTTTAACAATTTCATTTACCCATCTCTAGACTTTTAGGTCATGATTGTAGATGGTGGTACAATGAACTATTTTTGACAATGCCATAACATTAAGCTTGCTATGGGAGATTACTTGTTAGATTCCCATATATTTGCTATTCTTATGGGAGGAGATGCCATTATTTTTAAAGTGCAGTGGCTCACCACTTTGGGCATTACTTATATGAATTTATAGGAACTATTCATGAGGTATTATTTAGAGGACAAGACCTTTGAACTACATGGATTACGGGCTAAAGCTCCATAAATGGTTAGATCCAATAAAATGATGAAGATTATGATAAAAAGTGAAAAAGTATTTATGGCATGCTTATTTTCTAGAGAGGTTCAACCAACCAAGGAGTCTACACATCATGTATTTCAAAAAGTGTTCAATGACCATTATGTTATTTTTGGTAACATGCCAAAAGGACTTCCTCCAAGTTGTGCACTTTATCATTCCATTAAGCTCATTCTTGGAGGTACACCTCCCAACATCTAACCCTATAGGTATCCCTATGACCATAAGAGTGAAATTTAAAATATGGTAAAAGAGATGTTAGAGGTAGGAATCATCTGACATAGCCAAAGTCAATATTCCTCCTTGATGGTCATGGTGTGGAAGAAGGATTAAAATTGGAAGATGTGCCTATACTATAGAGAACTCAAAAAGTGCACCATCAAATATCACTTACCTATTCTAATAATTTATTATTTTATAGACGAATTGCATGGTGTTATTTATTTTACCAAGTTAGACCTTTGCTCTAGATATCATCAAAATTAAAATTCATGATGAGGATATACCTAAAACAACTTTGAAAATTCATGAAGGCCATTATGAATTTATGGTCATGCCTTTTGGCCTCACAAATGCAACACCTACATTTTAGAGTTTGATGAATACTATTTTTAGGCCATTTTTGAGAAAATTGTATTAGTGTTTTTTGATGATATCCTCATCTAAAAAAAAAATTGGGAATACCATTTGAAGCATGTGAAATAGGTACTTTCAATTATAGAATAACATTAAATTTATGCCATAACTACCAAATATGCTTTTGGTGCCCAAGAGATGGAATAATTGGGTCATATTATTTCACATGAAGGAGTGAAATTTGATCCTAGAAAAATACAAGCAATTATAGAATGGTAGGTTCCCAAGACCCTTAAGAATCTCTGAGGATTTATAGAGATAACTAGTTATTATCATAGGTTTGTCAAAAATTATGGTAGCATTACAACCCCACTCAACTCTTTATTGAAGAAAGACTCTTTCCAATGGACTAATTAAGCTACCAAAGAATATGAAGAGTTGAAAATGGCTATGTGCACAACTCTAGTTTTAGTTACTCCTATTTTTTCAAAAAAAATTGTTGTGGAGTGTGACACATTAGGATATGGCATGGGGGATGTACTCATGCAAGAAGGCAAACCACTAACATTTGAAAGTCACCAACTGAAGGAAAAAATAAGGCTCAAACCAATCTATGAGAAAGATATGATGACTATTTTGTATGCATGCATAAGAAATGGAGACCTTATTTGATGGGTCATTACTTTCAAGTAAAGAATGATCATGATAGCCTTAAATATTTTTTAAAACAATGATTGTCATTTGAATAATTAAAAAAAAAGTATGACTAAAATGTTACACTATGATTTTAAAGGTGTATAAGAAATTAAAAGAGAATATGGTGGAAGATGCCCTCTCCTAGTGGGATGAATCAATTGAGGCATTGCTATATGCCATGACCATGTGGCAGGTAGATTAGATAAATGAAGCAAGATCAAAATTGGAGAATGATAATGCTACCAAGGATTTGATTCACTATCTTCAACATGGTTCTAAAAAATCTAAGAAAGCCAGATGGAAGGGGAACACATTATGGTATAAAGATAGATTATATATTTATAATATTTCTCTTCTCAAACATAAAATTCTTTAGGAACTTCATGCTTCTCCACTTAGAGGTCACTCTGTATTTTTGAAAACATATTATATAATCAAGAAAGATTTATTTTGTGAAGGACTCAAGGGGGATGTATAATTATATGTGGTTGGATGCATGGTATGTCAATGAAACAAATGTGAAACAATTAAAACCTCATCCAAGTAATTTAATTACACTTGCATTCTACCTTCTAAGTCTAAGACTATATTTTTAGTGCATTGTTAGTTTTGAGGTGATCAAGTTTGATGGTACGGGGACCAATGCTTGGCTTTAGCTTCATTTTTTTATAATTTACTATTTACATCAAATTATTATGGGAATGATTTTTGGATTGTGGATAGACTAATGTAATATATCAAGGGTGAATATGGGACCAACAAGAGAAAAACCCAAAGCAAACAACACAGTAAAATAAATAGAAACCAGGAACAAAAAACAAAGTACAAAAACAAACCTATAATGAAATTTAACTATTGATTCTAAACTAATATTTATATTTACAACCTTTTTCCATAGGGGATATTATGATAATTCATTGGAGGGGAAAATCAAGAAAAAGTGATTCAAAAACTATCCATTCATAGGTATTAGGAGGTCATTCCCTTCGAGGACTTTCAATAGAAATGTGTTCTTCCCCAATAATTCAGAGATCTAGTATGGGCCAATCTAGAGTGGTTCAATTTTGTAATGTTACCCCTTCTTATCATGTGATCTATACCATAATAAGAATAGGTATGATATCTATAAATATTTGAAATTTTCCCTCTTATATAACCATATTTTAGCAATGCTTTGATGTGTAATGATGTTTTGTAGAGCCTCTTCTCATGTATCCTCCAATTGGATAATGTCTAAAAACCTCAAGTTTATCTTCCTAGTGTCTTCCATGTATTCTTTCTTGAAATTTTACATATGTAGTCTAAGGCTTATCAATAATAAGGGATTCAAACCTTATACTATATGAAATATAATCTCTTTAGATTTTACTTATACTTAGTGCAATCGACCCAAAGAGCATACTTCAACAATGAATGCCAATATTTGGGTCTCTTTTTGTAGACTTATTTACTACATTAATTAGTTCTTATTATTTTACTCAACCAAACCATTCCCTTATGGGTAGTATTTTTATGATAATCTTAAGGTAATTCCATTCTCATAAGCTTGTTCAGTGAGCTCAATTGATTGGAATGTGAGACTATTGTCATAGACTAAGGAAGTTAAAGTGCTAAACTATGTGGTTATGTTTTCCTCAAGGACTTTTGTGACCTCATTATTTGTATTATTCTTGGTTTACACTACCTTTATCTACCTTGTGTAGTAGTCAGTAGTTTTAAGTATGAACTTGTGGTCCACTGATGAATTTGGGTTGATGAAGCCTACAAAGTTGAGTCCCCATTGAGTGAAATGATGCTCTTATACCACATGTTAAAGGGGAATTTATACATGAACATACCTCTTGGAAATTTTTTGACACTAATGGAATGTGTGGACATGAGAATGGGAATATTTTAAGATAGAGGGTGGATAATACCCATCTCACAGGATTTTATGAGTAGTTACAGTCCCTGAAGGGTGGTCGTTACCTAGTTTCTCATGAAAGTTAGCCATGAATTATTTTTCTTCCTCTTCCAATAGACATTAGATATATATGCCTTCATAGTTATTTAAGTAAAACACTCCTTTATTTAGCATGTAATGGGGTGACTTCAGCCTAAAGGGTCTTTTTAATCATGACCGCACCTACCCAGTACATTCATTTTTGATACTATTATGATCTATGGACATTATATTGTGGATATTATGATTTATTTTAGAACATTTAATTTGGTTTTAAACTGATCTTTATACAATATTATATTATGTACTTTCATAATTTTGATGATTATTATATATATCATTGATGCCTTTATGGATTTGGTTGTAAATTTATTATATATAAGCATAGGTTGGTTGCGGAGGCTTGTGTGAAATGACAAATGTAAAGTACATAGTGAATGTTAAAGCATGATGTAGTGGTGTCACTATCCAATTTGAGTCTTTTTATTGTGAATCTTGATTTGTGTTAGTCTTCTTTTTTTATTTCTTATCTTTATTCAATTCCTTTAATATTTTAGTTTATCATTTCTATTTATTGTTGTCATTTTTGAGTAACCGAATGCACATTGGGATGAGAATGTGTTTATTGTAACATCAATGTGAAGAGTTATGAGAAGGCTAGATGTAGATAGAATCTAAATGCTAATAAAAGGTTTTTCAAGGTCATAATACCTTTGATAAGTTTTATGATTCTTTACTCAAGACTAGTTTAGGTCTGAGTGCAATGGCAAGTGTTTACCAAAAATGCTAACACCATAATCTTATAAGTCCATGCTCAGGTTAAGGCAATTGAATAATCTTGAATTTTTTAAAATAACTAAATTAATGTATAATTTATAATAATACATGAAAGGACTAGGATGAAATGAATACTAAGCTAAGACATGGATATGGTTTAGAAGTCTAAGGTGATGTCATTAGTTAAATTCAACCATAATTCAAAGAGACTTAGGTCAATGACATGTTATTTTTACCATGGTCGAGTAACCCAACCACATATGGATTTAGTGGTTGAATTTGGGCATACAATATTAGGGGTAATCATTATTTCATTTCACTTGATGGCTTGGTGGGTAGCATGAATGGTGATTTTATGGGTTACATGTAGGAAGTCAAGGGTTTTGAACTTGACTTCATGACTATAAAATATAAGCATGATAATTTTAAGGTGGGAGTTCTATATGGTGGAATGAGGATTTAACTAGTTGGAACATTGATAATAGAAAAATGTAGCATAAAGAAAATAAAATAAAAGGAAGTATGGAGGAAGATGACTGAGGTGGAAAAGAGGAAAAGAAGTAATAGGATTTGGGGCCGAGCCTTTTTGGTAACACATTTCATCTTAAGACTAAGTAAGTGAATTTTGAATATTTTTTTTATGAATCAATATGTTTATTAGGTGCTTGATTACTTTAAATAAACTATTGGTTTAAGGGTTGGAAACATATGGGTTCTTAAATATACCTAAATCTATTTATTATTTTGTAAAAATTGGTCAAGAAAACCATGAATGGTGATACCATTAGAATACCTTGCCCATGGATGGCATATGGGTAAAATCAAATTCAAAAAAGACTCATTTGTTACTCTATTGGTTTGGTTTTGTGTTTTACATCTTTTGGATAATTTTTGGTGTTTTGGGTTTTGAACCCTAGTCCCTTTTGGATGTATATTTGACTAGTTTATGCCTTGGATGTGTGTGTGTGTGTGTGTGTGTGTGTGTGTGTGTGTGTGTGTGTGTGTGTGAAGTTAAGTTTGGATATAATGGACTTATTGGTTAATGCATTATGTCTGGCTTAAACCCTTGATTGTTATGAAACCCTAGTTTAAATTATGAAAATATTGCATCATGTTTATTGGATTCTATAGTGTTGCAAGCTTTGTCTTTGGGTACCTAATTCCACCACCAACTAATGGTTAGGGTGGGTGGGGATACCTACTAAGGGTTGGGCTTATATTACACATGATTATGGGTTACATGCTTGATCTCTCTCTTTGGACTCATACATGGAAGAAGAGATTGCTTTTTCATATTATTTATAAACATTCTTTTATCTCAATGTGGATTCCATTTGGTAAGGTTTTATATGATTATGCCAATGATATTTGATATTTAGCTAAAGAGTTATCCATTATGATAATCTTGTAATTTTAAGAGTAAATAGAGTTTATTTTGTATTTCCTATTCACTCCTTTAATTATATAAATTCATTGATGTAATGATGAAGTAATATTTTAGGAAATTAAGGAATTATGATTACAAAGTTTCAAATGTGGTCTAAAAATGATTATTGAATAGGATTCAGACCCAAGTGGATGTTTGTTGGTCGTTACATATATTATTTTATTTACTATGATTTGATCTATGGCAAGTTGGAAATGTTTCTCAAGTTTAATGCACTATGTATTAGTATATATTAGACTTAAATGGAAAAGAGAGTAGTTGATTATAAATATTTATATAAGTTCATTTATTAAGATCATAATTCTGGGTTTACAATTTCATTTGAAAATAATTATTGTTATGCATTACTTAGATTATTATTATGGTCTTTGATTTTCATTTGAAAATGATTATTGTTAATCATTACTATGATTTAGGTAGGATTGATTCTCTAAATAGTGAGATGGTCATAGCTTTGAATGGAAATATAAGAAGGTGTTATGTCTTAAACAATATGCAATATGACTTGGATATTTATTGTTTTTAGATTCATAGTGGAAATGAAGCTTTTGGGAATCATTATAATTCCTACATATTTAGTAATATGGATATGCACTCTTTTACTTGTATCATTCAAAACAATCTGTCTCTTGTAGGTTTGATTATGAATGATTGTAAACAAACATGCATATCATAAATAATTATTGTTTATGATATGCATGTTTGTTTGAGTTTTAACTTGATGATTATTTGATAGTTATATATGCACTTTGAAAAGGAGTTGAGTGTCTCTTGATTTGATGCATAGTATGGAGTAAGAATGAAATCTAAGTTTCATATAAAATAAATAAATACATAGGTTGTATATTTATTGTAATTTTATTAAAATTAGTTTTTTGTGCATTGTAAATTTGTGTATTATGAATCAATAGGGTAATTCATTTATGCATTTGTTAATTGGTTACTGCTTGGGAATTGTTGTTAATGTTCAAAATGAATATTTTACCTTTGTTTCATTAATATTAGGTAAATGTTAATGATGTTTTGATATTTATTATCATCATTAAATAATTTCAAATAATAATCCTTAAATTATTATGGATTTTAACATGACTATACTTGATGATTGTTTTGAGGGCAATTTATAAAATGGTTATGGAATTTTTAATTTTAATACATGATTATGAATTATAATATAGTTGAATTAAGTTATATTTATCACTTATGGGTTATATTTTGAAATGCACATGCATATGGATGAAGTTCTTACACTTGATGTCATTAGATGTTCATATATTGATAATACACACACACACACATGTGATTTACTTGTTTGTAAATATGAGTAATAAGTTATCAATATTGGGTTCTTAGAAAGTTGTGTAAGTAATATTTAAAGAACTTAATTAGTGATAAGGATCTGATGTTCTCATTTTATATTGATTTATCAATCTATGAGATCATAGGGGAATCACTAAGTTGATTAACAACAAATGAGTAAATTGTAATGACTAGGGTTCTTTAAGATTATTTTTGGTATGTAAATTTGATTTCATATAAATTAATAATTATGTTTGAACTATACATTAGGTATGCTCTGAAACATTCATTTATTCCTTCAAGAATTGATTTGAATACGTATGGTTCTCATGTAATGATTGGGTTGCAAGATTTAATTCATAAGTTTGGTGTATTTATTCCATAATATAAATTTAATTAGTAAATATAGAGATTATGTAAGCTTCTAATTAACATATTTTCTAGTTTTCTCTCATCTCTCTTTTGGTATATTATTAAGGAAGTTGAGTATAAATGATTAAATATTTGAATTTGCATTTTGATCAAGTGAATATATATGGTAAGTTTGGATAGTACATTAAAGAGCATGAATAAAAAACCTTGGGTTAATTTATAGATCATTATTGTCCTGTATTAGTTCTATTAAATCATGCCATGATCCCTTATGATATTTAATTTCATGACTAATTTATATGTTGATGTAATAAACATCTAAATCATAATTCATGGTTGTTATTAATGTTGGTGTAAGGGTATGCTTGAATATTGATAAATACTATTTTTATTAAGTTGTTTCTATTATGTTTTAATTGAGAATAGCTAATATATAGTTTTATAAATCCATCAAGATCATTGATAACTACACCAAAGGTCTATAGGGAATTCAATAGGGTCATAATAACTTAATGAATAGTTATGTTGGGTTCTAATGATATTTATTAGGTAGTTGTTTGATGCAGTTAATTTTGTATTTTTTTAATCTTTTTTGATGACTATTTAAGTCTTGAGGATTTGTAATTTATTATATGACCTAATAAGATCTCATGGATGGCATTCAAGATATATAAGTTCTTACACATCTCAAATACGATCCAATAGAGTATCATGATTATGAATGCTTCGAGTGTACTTGTGTAAATCAATTCATTTAGTTTAGAATGCTATTTGATGTTATGTGTAAAAAGGAAATAGCCTATTTTTAAATTTATATATCTATGATGTAATGGTCATTTATTACTTTTATTGAGTGCCTGACTATGTTAAAATCAGTGAGAAAGGTAGTACATTTTTGGTTATGGCCACAAGTGATATTGATGACCTCACATAATTTTAATAGGTATTCAAAGTTAAAATAAAATAACATGGAGTTCAAAATTTATGAATGTTTATCTTCCTTGCTTCATATTTAAGTGAATGATGTCAATGTTTAAATGCATTTTGAGGTTTATTTCATTATATTAAGTACTCATACTCTATGTGATAGTGTTCATGGATGTTTCCATTTATAACACAGATTAAATTAGACTATGATTTATATTTACATTATGAAATATATTTATGTAAATGATTAATCCCTAACTAACTTGTATGCTAGTTATGTAGACATAACTTTCTTAAAAGTAGGGTTTTTGAAAACTAAATTTTTTGGGGTTATGACATTTTCTATAAGAGACTTTGTTAGGCTAAATCAAGATTTTTTTTAAATTATTTTATTTAAAATAACTGTTTAATGTGCTAGGATAGTTAGAAATAGATCAACCTATAACTGTCAAAATAATAGAAGTGATCTAGTTGATAATCATGAACTAGATCAACATGATCATGTTGACATAGATGTGGAACATAGTGGTAGCCATGATATAAATAAATATAGCCATGAAAAATAAGTTAATTAGGACCCAAATGTTGTATTGGATGACATATTGGGTGTATAACATGGCATTTAGGGACAAATGGAAGGTTTATGTCAAAGTTGACCCATTTGGAAAATTACAATAGGGTGGGCAAGAAGTAGAGATTCCTAATGAACTATCACGGGAACAAGAGGTTATGGAATCCATTATTAATGAGATCAAAAAGCTTCCTCCTCTCACATTTTTTGGTGAAGACACTGGTGATTATACTAAGGCATGGATGATTAAGTTATAGAAGCATTTCACTTTGCACAATATGGGTTCTAACATTAAAGCACACTTTAAAGTTTATTAATTGGTAGGTGATGTTGCTTTGTGACAAAATCATCTATTTACCTTGAAAGCATCCCATTACCATTTCATGGGAAGCCTTTGAAAAGTATTTCATAAAATGGTATTTGAACAACATATATAAAGAGTAGAAAATCACAGAGTTTTAATTACTAAAATAAGGGATTATGATAGTTTTTGAATATGAGAACAAGTTTCTAGGACTCTTGCATCATGTAAATTACATTAATGATGAGGAAACATAGGTAACCATGTTAAAACTAGGGTTCAATGAGATAATCATGCATAATGTAAATATTACCAATCCAAAAATCTTAGCTACTACTTTGGAATTTGCACAGTGTGCTAAAGAAAAAGAGTAGTCTCACCGAAAGATAAGACAAAAATTTGAGAAGAAAAAAAAAAGGAAAGTCCAAGTTATCAATTCCTATAGTAAATAATAAGTTAAATATAAATGATTCTAAGAGGACTACTATAAAATGTTACAATTTTGAAAATAAATTTTAGAAAATAAAAAGTTCTAAATCACACTCTTTTGTAAAGAAGAATGCTAAAACTAACAATCAACAAAGATTTCATAGACAGCCACAAAAGTGGATACCATTAATCTTAAAAATAATATTATTGTGACATGTTTGGAATGGGGATACAACCATCACAAAAAATATTTCCCCAAGTTTAAGAATAACCATAAGGTTTACACAACTATAGATAATAGAAATACAAAAATCTAGTCAACATAGATTGAGACTAGATGTATAATTTTAGGTTTTTCATTCTCCATTTTGATTAATTCATGAGAAAAAATAGTTTATTTATATTATAAATACTTTAAAGTGTAAAATAATATCAAATATACTTAGAGAAGGATGGAAAGTAGAGTTTTGAACCAGGAAGAAAGTGGTTATTAATGAATGCCTAGTGTAAGCTAAAATTAATTTAGGCAATTTTAAGACTTGTGTGAACCTAATACTTGAACCTTTTAGATCTTATGACATTATCCTAGGCATGTATTGGATGCAATCACATAAAGATAAGATAGATTATTTCAATAAAGGAGTTCAATGTTTAGATGTTGAAGGAAAACTAGTAATTATTCAAAATATTAATAAACATTCAACTCAAGGAATTCTATCAGCTATACAAATTAAGAAGGCTATTAGAAAGGGATGTTAACTATAGCCATAAAATTAAATGATATTATTGAGGAAACCACCTCTGTACTCCAAAAATACCCAAATTTGAAGGAATTTGTAAATTCTTTTTGGAATAATTACGAATACTGTGTCCCAAAAGGGTATTTGAATTTGTAATAGATGTAACACCTAGAATAATACCTACATCTAAATCACCTTATCAAATAAACATAACTAGTTTAAGGGAGCTCAAGGTTTAGCTTCAAAATTATTGGACAAGATAATGATATTCTCTAGTGTGTCACCTTAGGGAACTCCATTGATGTTTGTAAAGAAGAATGATGTGACAATTAGATTGTGCATTGACTATAGGATGCTCAATAAGGTCACAATCAAGAATAAGTATCCCATTCCTTGCATAGATGATATTTTTGATCAAATGAAAGGAGATGCTATATTTTTAAAGATATATCTTTGATCAATGTGCCACCAACTTTGTATCAAAGATGAATATGTCCATATGACTCCATTTAGAACTAGATATGGACACTATGAATTTGTAGTTATGCCCTTTGGACTAACTAATGCTCCTAAAGCATTCATGAATTTAATGTAAAATGTATTACAAGATTTTCTTAACAAGTTTGTGTTGGTATTTTTATATGACATTTTAGTCTATTCCAGGAGTGAACAAGAGCATGATCAACACTTACAAATAGTACTATAAAATTTTAAGGTAGAATAAATTATATGGTAAATTGTCTAAGTGTTATTTATTTTAGTATGAAATTCACTATTTAGGACACATAATTTCTAAATAAAATCTTGAAGTTGACCCCAAAAAGATTGTAGTGATTAATGAGTGGTCATCTCCAAGGAATGTACATGAAATGAAAATCTTCATGGGGCTTGTTGGTTACTACTATAGGTTTGTGAAATATTTTTCAAGGGTTTTTCACACCATAAATTCCTTGAAAAGGAAGGAAAATAAATTTGATTGGTCCCTTAAATATGAATCTAAATTTAAAGAACTAAAACATTTACTAAATTAGCTCCTATTATGACTATATTAGATACAAATGACAACTTTGAAATTTGGGCTAATGCCTGTAAGTTAGGCATTAGTGATATTTTGAATCAATATGCTAATGGGGTTGATTAAGAGTGCAAAAAACTCAAAAATCATGAGTAGAATCACCCCACTCATGAATTAGAATTAGTTGTTACTATTCATGCCTTAAAAAAGTGGAAGTATTTCCTATTGAGAAAGCACTTTAAGATTAAATATGATCATCATAGCCTTACACACTCGTTTGCTCAAGATGAGCTAAATGCAAGGCAAAGAAGGTTGCTAGAATTTATCAATAATTTTGATATTGATATTGATTATGTGAAAAGGAAAGAGAATAAGGTGGTCAATACTCTAAGTAGGTGAATCTAAGTTTTTTCCATCATTATTCTCTAATATGATTTTGAAATTTTTGTTTTAAAACAATATAAATATGATTTTGAATGCCTTAAAATTTGTGTTGAAATAGCATTAGAAGGTTCTATTTTTGATGTATTAGTTGATCCAGATGGTCTATTGAGATGTAAAGGTATAATTTTCATTCCAAACTTAGGAAATTTGAGGGAACATATTTTGAATGAAGTGAATACTACACCTCATTATGCTCATCCAAGTGTTAATAAAATAATACAAGAGCTAAAAGAGTTATATTTATGACCTGGGTTAAAGAAGGATGTGGTTGTCTTTTTAGCCACATGATTAAAATGATGTTTGAAAGCTAAGCATGGTCATCTTGGAGGATTAATTTACCCTCATTATATTACATAAAGGAAATGGGTTGTAATATCTATGTATTTTATCATGAGATTTCCAAAATATCATAACAAACCTGATTCAATCCTGGTGGTGATTTATAAAATCACTAAAGTGACACACTTTCTTGTAGGCAATATCATGGATGATACTACCATCCTTACCAAGATATTTGTAAAATAAGTGGTACACCTTCATGAATTTGCTAAAATTATTATCTCAAATATGTATAAGCTATTCACTTCTCATTTTTGGCAAATGATGATGGTTACTTTTAGTACAAAGCTGAATTTTAGTTCAATTTATCATCTGGAAATAGATGGACAAACTGAAATGCTAAATATGATTGTTGAGGACATGCTAAGATTGTATGTAATGTATCAATAATATAAATGAGAAGATTTATTATACTTGGTAGAGTTCATATATAAAAATACCTATCATTATATGATTAGGATGACACCATTTGAGGCCATATATGGAAAAAATTGTAGAACTCTTTGGGTTGTAATGGCCTAGAAAATTGTGTATTTTCAGGTCTAGAAACTTTACAAGAGTGTGATGAGAAAATGGATATCATACAACAAAGATTAAAAATTTCCTTGGATTGTTATAAAATTTATGCATATTTAAAAATATCACATAGAGAATTTGAAGTATTAGATAAAGTATTTTTGAGGTTAAGACATCAATTTTTTTAATTAAGTTTCATAAAGCTGTTAAGTTAGCACCACACTATGTTAGATCTTTCAACATAGTGGAAAAGATCAGCCTAGTGGTTGATCATATTTATGTTCCTCCTTTTCTATCTAAAATCTATGATGTTTTCATGTATCCTTATTGAGAAAATATGTCTTGGACCCCTCACATGTGTTAAATTAGAATAATCTCAAGGTGGAGGATAAAGAGATAATTCAACTTGAACCTATCAAAATTATGGATCAATGAAACATTGAGTTGAATAAAATAAAATTACATCAAGTTTTGGTATAATGAGATCAAATGGGAGAAAGGAGTGCTACCTAGGAAGATGAAAATATTTTCCAAAACCACTATCCTAATTTATTTTAGGACTTCAAGGGTGGTGTAATTCTTAAAGGGGGTGGATGTCATGACCACACCTACCCAGTACATTGATTTTGACTGATTATTGATACTATTATGATTTGTGGACATTATTTTGTAGATATTATGATTCATTTTAAAACATTAAATTTTGTTTTGCATTGATATTTTATACAACATTATATTATGTACTTCTATAATTTTGATGATGATCAAATACTATTAATGCATTTATGAATTTGGTTGCATGTTTATTATAGATAAACGTAGGTTGGTTCTAGAAGCTTGTGTGAAATGACAAAGGTAAGTACACAGTGAATGTTAAAGCATGATATAATGGTGTCATTATCTAATTTGAGTCTTTTTATTGTTAATCTTGAGTTGTGTTACTCCATTTTATTTATCATTCTTATATCAATTAAATTATTTTAATATTTAGATTTATCATTTTTATTTATTACTGTCATTTTTGAGTAACCAAATGCACTTTGGTATGAGAACATGTTTTTTCTAACATCAATGTGAATAATTTTGAGAAGGTTGGATGTAGATAGAATTCAAATGCAAATAAAAGGTTGTTGAAAGTCATAATACCTTTGATAAATTTTATGATTCTTTACTCAAGGCTAGTTCAGGTCTTAGTGGCAATGAAAAGTGTTTACTAGAAAGGATAACACTGTATTCTTATAAGTCTATATTCAGACTGGGGTAATTGAATAATCTTGAAGTTCTTAAAAGAATTAAATTGATGTATAATTTGTAATAGTCCATGAAAGGACTAAGATGAAATGAATACTAAGCCAAGACATGGCTATGGTTTGTAAGTCTAAGGTGATGGCATTAGTTAAATTCAACCATAATTCAAATAGAGTTAGGTTGATGTCATATTATTTTAACCATGGTCTAGTAATCCAAACACAAAGGGATTTAGTGGTTGACTTTGGGAATACTTGATTAGGGTTAATCATTTGATCATTTCAATTTATGGATTGGTGGGCAATGCGCATGGTGGTTTTTTGGGTTAGATGTAGGAAGATGAGGGTTTTGAACTCAACTTCATGAATATAAAATATAAGCATGATATTTTCAAGGTGGGAGTTCCATCTAGTAGAATGAGGAGTTCAACTAGTTGGAACTTTGATAATATAAAAATGTAGTTTAAATAAAATAAAATAAAAGGAAGTATGGAGGAGAATGACTGAGGTAGAAAAGAGGAAAATAAAACAAAATATAATTTGAGGCTGAGCCTTTTTGGTAACACATTTCATATTAATACTATGTAAGTGTATTCTGAAGCTTTATTTTAAAAAGTAATTTATTTTATTGGATTCTTGATTACTTTAAACAAACCATTGGTTTAAGCTTTGGAAGCATATGGGTTCCTAAATAAACCTAAGTTTTTTTTATTGTTTTCTAAAAGTTAGTTAAGGAAACTATTTATGTGGGTTTTATGCACACCCCAGAAGAATGAACAAGGTAGCCTTTAACATTTTAATATCTCTATGGTATGAGGTTCCACTCCAAGGCACAAATTTTAGTTATGTGGTTAAAACTACCAAGTGATGGAATAATAGGTTGAGCTTGTGTATTGTTTAACCAAGTTTGTGGATGGATGAGTGAAATCTATTAGAAATAGCAAACACTATGTGAGTTAGATGGATGAAGAGTTACTCTATGATGGGTATATATTAAATAAACTCAAAAAGGGAAATAAAGGCAAGGTAGAAAATAAGGTTGTATATTCCTAAAAGGTCACTTCTAAGACTATTTCTTTAATGGAAAATTATTTACAAGATCAATGTTTACCACTTGTATCTATTACACACTCATGAACAAGGATGGTTATCAGTCTAGGCAAATAAGTATAGTAAGATTAATGATCTCAACTAAATATTTCTCTCTTTAGGGTTGTTGTTACACAACCTTATTTGATAGGTTATATTTTAGTTCATAAATTTATTTAGATTAGCTATAACACACACCTAGATGACTATACCAAAGAAACTACTCCTATACACCTTAGATTATCAACTCAATATTTATTAATTGCTTAAACCAATGAAATTCAACCAATATTTAATAGTGGTAGCACATATAAGATAAATATTCATCAATTAAAAAAATCAAATTCATACATAGCATTATTACACTTCAAAATTATTGAATTGATATAGATAAAGAAGCTTAAAATTATAATAACATAAAAAGGGAAGAAAATATAACAAACATTGTTGCATGATAATTAATCACTTGATTTATTCTTGTATATTGATCAAAAACTTCAACCCTTTGAAATGAGGGTTTTATATGCATTGAGAAGACTTGGGGAAGGGTTCATATAATATTTGAAGTATATAAAAGCTTTAGTTTACATCATAATAACCAGAACCAAAGTTCTAGTTTGATACAAAATTACATGTTATAACTTAGAGATTACATCCATCATTAAACATGTGCATGTTGGAAAAATATTTTGTTTAATTATAACATGGATGTAACAAGACTTAAATAGCTATGAATAATCATTACATGTTAAATTATACAAAATTAGCCTTTGACAAAGGCTAACTTAGATCTTGCTTGACACTTCTCATGGTTGTGGTTGGAACTAATGTTGTAACTAGCACTGAGTTAGTGACTGGAGTTGTACTAGTAGTTGAGATGAGAGGTGAATTTGATGAACTTGATATGATGAGAGGGAATAAAGTTTATGGTGGTGTTGTAAGTGGCACATTAGGTGGAGTTTGAGCTACTAAACTAGTACATGGTGGGCTATAACTCTGTTACACAAATTATAGATTATTTTAGATGCAATTAAGAATTTTAAAATTACGTAAGGTTATGTGCACTCAAGCTTAATGATAATAAAATGATTTAAGATCAATTAGTGGCTCAATGTTATAGTTTTTTGGAATTTATTCTAGTTCATCCACCATTAATCACCAATATTTGGGGGCTCTTCACCTTTAATCAATTTGAACTTGACCACCTTGGCTTAGTGGGCATGCCACATAGGATGCTTACTCATTTTGGGTACCATGGTGTTAATTATTATTTTAACACTTGTCATTATATGGTTTAGTTAGGGGTTGAACTCTGTACTTGGGTTGAATGATGTGATATGGTAAGCCTAGGGTTCAAAATGAAATACCCCAAAGACTAAAATTATTTTCATAGAGATTTATTTAGGAAAATTTATTAGAAATTTACCAAAGGGAAAGTTCCCAATAAAAAGGCTCTGAATAAAAGTTTCTAAAGAGAAAGTTCCCAAAAACCATTTGTTCTTTAGGGAGATTGTAATTTGGGAAGATGTTATCATAGAGAAAGTTCTTAACCAAAACCTTATAAATGAAAGCTATCAAAGATAAAGTTTCTAAAGACCAAAATCTTTAGAAGGCTAAAATTTTCCAAGTAAAGTTGTCATAAAAAAAGGTACTGAACCAAAATGATCCAAAGGAAATTTGTTGATCAAAAAGATATCGACTAGAATAAAATCCAAAAGAAAGTTCCTAAAGACCAAAACCTTATGATTGAGAAAGTTACTGAAGACTAAAATGCTGAAGACCAAATCTTTTTTAGAGACCCAAAGTAACTTCGAATAAAAGAACCTAAATAAACAAACCCAAATACCTATTATACATAGAAAACTTTCAAAATTTATATTAATATATTAGCTTTAATAAGTATTTATAATGAAAAAAAAGGGGTACAATGGGAGATTAGGTGAAACCAAAGTGTGATTTAATGCTAAAACATGTTTAAATTCTATAAACAAACATTTATAGATCAAATGATTAATAATCCTTTGAATCTTCATTAAAAAAATGGGTCCCCTCTTACAAGGTGGGGTGTGTTGGATACAATAAATGGTGACTCATAGGGGTGAATACTCTTGAATTTCAATAACCCAAAATATCTAGTTTGGCAATCCCAATATCAACCATGAGCCATTCTAAAATAAATGACTAAATAAGAAACATAAAAGAGATTCTTAATCATTCCAAGCAACATACTAACTTCACTCATACCCTATGTGTTGGAAAGTTATATTCTTTATTCCTTTTCAAAGGTTTTCAGGTAAATACATGGGGTGGGATATAGGTTTTATTTTTATTGGGTGTTAACTATATATAAATTTGGAGAGCTTGGGCATTGTTTTTCTACTAGTTAGGTGTCTATATCCCCGACAAAGATACCTTTGATCACCTTTTCTCTCTTTCGAAATATTTTCCCATGATTTGTGATACATTGATATTATTTCATCATGTAGACTTTTATTCTTCTTTGATTTTCTTTTGGACTTTTGGATTGTGCCTTTTCATTTTTTTTTCTCAACAAAAGATGGAAGAAGGTGACCACCATGAGATGGTATTAGTAAACATTGGTTAATTAAACTATCCCTATCAACTTTACCCATGTAAATGGTTTTTACCTCAATCAATTATTAATATTTAATGTGAATTTGACCCAAGGAGATAAGGATATCTTTTTAAAATTACATAAAACTATGGGAACAAATTTTACCTAATCGATAGAATCATTATCTTTGTAACGTAGTCATGGATAACTCTCTCATTACTTAGATTAAAAGTTATTAACTACAAGATGCAACACCCATTGATTCAAGTTGGATTCAAAGCACACAAACTATTATTTGATTATACAAGGAGTGATAAATTAGATTTCCATGAAAGGAAAACTACCCTAAAAAGTGGAAAAATTACTACAAAACAAACAACTATACTAAACAAAGTAAACCATAAAGAGCAAAAATAGTTAATATAAAGAGCATGAAATACTTTAATGGAAGAAAATGATTGAAAGTAGGAATATAACTAATAAATAAAATATAACCCACTCCTACCTCTACTTGAACATCGGTTATTACTTAGAGACCTCTCTAAATGGAGAAGCCATGAAGTAATGCTTCACAAACTATCCATTGATTGGATATGTTAATTCATTAACCTAGAGGTCCTTATAATGGAAAGCATTGTTACCTAATATCTCAAAAATATGATAAGGTCCTATCCATAGTAGGTTGAACTTGTCATGCATTATTTTATTTTCATGGGCTTTATCCCATAGAAGCACTAGGTTAGAAATATTGAATGCTTTAGATTTCAATCTCTTATCAAACAATATTTTGACTATATCTTGATGTTTTTTAAAGTTTTATAGTGCTTTATTCCTTAAGTCTTCCATTTTTGTGATATCCAATAATATGGACTCTATCTTCTCACTAGGCTCTATGTATTCCTTCATAAATTGATATGTTGATAGATTTATCATGATTGGGAACATCAACTATTTCCCATAGACTAATATATATGATGAGGCTTTAAGGTCATACTTATACTAAGTTCAATCTACTCAATGTGCATATTTAAATAAATAAATACTACTCTCTAGGCTTATCTACAACATATTTCTTGATAACATCAATGAGGTTCTTATTAGTTGACTCAGCCAATCGATTTCCTTATAGATAGTGGTTGAAGATGATCTAATTGTGATCTAATTATCATGGGCCCATTCTGTAATATCAGTTGATTAAAATACTATCCTATTATCACAAACCAAGGAAATAGGAGTACCAAACTTGGTTATGATATTTTATTCAAGGAAAATGATCACATATTGTGATGTTGAGTTCTTGGTGGCTGCTACCTTAGTCCATCTAGTAAAATAATTTGTAATAGTGAGAAAACATTTGTGTCCATCTAAATAATTTAGGTTTATGACACCAATGAAATCTAAGCCCCATTAGGTGAATGGCTTACCCTCAATGAAAGGCTATAGGGACATTACTACATGAACCTCTATTTTTTCCAAGACCTAACATTAATGATGTCTTTATGTCTAAGTGAGCATCTTTGAAGACTATCAACCAATAATAGCCCATTCTGAGTATTTTATGGGCTATTGTATTGCTAGATAGATGGCCACTATCAATATTTTGATGTAGATTTTCTAGAATCTCCTAAGTTTCTTCACATGACACACATCTTATTATCCTTCATAGTTATTCTTATAGAGTATGACCTTTATAATCATGTAATGAGATGATTTGAGCCTCAAGGATCTCTTTTTCTATCTCTTGAGTTCTTGGGGACAAGTTCCAGTGAGCAAGAACTAAATAATACTTGAATACCAATCCTCTTTGGAAACTTGTGTTTGGCAGACTTATTTGATGGTGATGCATGGGTCTGGTTCATTCATTAACCAAATAATACCTTGTCTTCTAACGATATTATTAGGTTTAATCTCAATATCAAACTCTTATAGTTTCACCATCCATTTGCCCCTATGCTCTCCAAATTCATTTTGTCCCAATGTAAGCTCGACAGTAGGATCTGGTGAAATAGTGATGGTCTTGTTATTGAGGATGTAATACCTAAACGTATTGATTGATTGACAAGGGTGAATATTTTATTATCAATTAGGGAGTATCTAAGCTTTTCATCTTTTAAGTTAGTGCTCATAAAAGTGATAGGATGTTTGCTTTCTTCCCTCTTTTACATGAGTATAGTAGAAATGGTATGCTCTAAATATAATGAGAATAGGAAGAAGTCCATAGTAAAGTCTGACTCAACAACATTGGGGCCTATGATGTAGCCTTATTAATTTTTTGGAAGGAATTCTTAGCTTTAGGTTTCCATTCTGCTTTGGCATCTTGCTTAAGCATTACATTTAGGGGTCTAATTTTTTTTGCAAATCATAATATGAATTTTGTCATAAACTTAATCTTCCAAAAGAATAACTTTATCTCCTTTTTTCTATTTGGGAACATTATTTTTAAAATCCCCTAGACTTTATCTAGGTTAATGGTAATCCTATATTTAGTGATAATGTGTCCTAGTAGATTGCCTTTAGTATCACCAATATACTCTTTTTGGGGTTCAATGAGATACCAAATTTATTTCCATCACTCTTTTAAAAGTATCTCCAATGTTGATCAACCCAAATGGCATTCACTTATAGTCATAAGTTCCCCATTTTATAGTTAATGTAGTTTTCATTCTATCTTATAATTCCACTAATATTTGATTATATCCTAAAAATACATCATTTTAGAATTTCTCATTTATATCACCTCATCTAATGAGGGTAGGAGATAGTTGTCTTTCTCAGAGGCTTTGTTAAGGTTTATGAAGTCAATAAATAATCTAATTTCATCTCTCTTCTTCTTATCTAGAACTAGATTAGCTACCCAAGTTGAATGCCTAATAGGAAAAACTATCTGAGCATTTAATAACTTCTCTACTTCCTTTTGAATCAATGATTCTAGGATAAGATTAAATAGACTTTATGTCTGCCTAAGTGGTTTATGATTGGGCTTGAGTGGAATTATATGGATGATGAATTTAGGATTGAATATCCTCAAGTCATCATAGGTCCATGCAATTACATATTTATACCTAATAATAAATTCATTGACCTTTTGTCTTTTGTTTGGAGTGTGTATTAAGCCAATATTAATGAGGTGTGTCTTCTTCTCATCATCCATATTTTTTTAGCTAAATTTGAATTCATTAATCCTAATCTATCTTTGTTGTTATGATTGAGGGTCCATATCAAAAGCCCTTTCCAAGGTGACCATTGCTAGTGGGAGATGATTTTACTTCAATTGGATGACATCATCTTCATCCAATTATTCATAGAACCCATGACTCATTTCCTCATCATCAATCATCTAAGACTCAAACTATATTGAATTAGTTAGAAACTAGATGATCTGTTAGTCATCATCTAATACTTGAAATTTTTTAATATTTTTTGGCATTGAGGGATAAGGTACCAATTCAATGGAAAATTTATACACTTTTGACTCTTATAAGGGTGCCAAATTTTTAATTGAAGCAGCCAATAAATTAATAACTTGGTTTCAATCTCTTAGAATGGACGCTATATTGAAAGTGTCAAATGACTCAATTAAATACCAGGCTCTATGATTATAATTATTTAAATATGATAATCTGATTTGGTACTTATTCCTAAACTAGTTAATCATTAGTCTTGAGTCATTGTATACCAACAATTTCTTAACATTATTATTGAGGGAAAATTACAATCCTAAAATTAGGGCCTCATACTCTTCTTTATTATTAGTGCATAAAAAATGGTGCCTATATGTTGCTAAGTATTTATTTACTCATGGATCAACTAAATCAACACCAACACCTAATCCTTTCTTGGGTCTTGACCCATCAAAATGGAGGTTTCATAATTGGGAAGGGCCTTACACCTCTTTCTATGTTTCATTATTTGTAGTAAATGTACAACTTCTAAGACTAGGAGATTTATAACTTACTTATTCATTAGAAACATTGTACTCTATAATAGGGTGCTTCATCCTTGGCTCCCAATCGATCCTAATTTGGTTGGAAATGCCTCTTCATGGTAGACAAATATGAGAGAAGTCCATGGAAAGATACCCATTTAACATCTTTAACCAATCTCTGCTCACTAGTAACCCATATCCCTATGGAATATGTACTATTAATATGTTAATAGTCATATGTACTTGAGGTTTTGATGCAACTTAGATTCTTACATGGTTAAGTTCACTTATCATAGGTACTACTCTCTTATCTAGTTATGAAATTGTCCTCTTAGATGGGCTTAGGATTAAACCTATCTTTTGGAAAATTGAGGTTAGCATCACCATAGCTAAAGCTCCAGAATTTACCAAATAATTATGTATGTTCTTGCTAAATTCCCAAGTGGTAAACAAGAAAGGGGGAACCTCATGATTTCTTTGTATATTACATTCATATTAGCTATTTTGGAATTTTATAGAATAGACTTACATATGATAGACTTCCATAAGAGTTATTTTTGCTCTATAATTTGTGCTAATTTATGAAGAGTGATATTGGACTTGATCTTATTCATATACTCAATAATGTTATATCCTCCCTTACTCTACTCTTTTTTATGTTGAGGCTGATCATTCCCTTTTGTGGGAGGAAGATTATTATCAGCTTTAGGATTTAGGGAAATAATTATATTATCAGGAGGAGTAGAAGTGGTGAGAGGTTGCCTATTACTTAGATTATAATTATTCTTATTGAATTGTTGGAATGCTTATACTTCATCAGAATTATCCTCTAAGACATTCATCTTCACTGGGGAAGGGAAACTCATAATTTTTAAAGACCATAGTTGAACTTGAATGGACAGACTCATAAGGGAGATCTAGGGGATTCATGATTTGATCTTATTTGATAATTTAATTCTAAAAATTTCAAAGGATACATACAACTCTACATAGTCCAATTCCCCATGTTGTGATGTGTTGTGAACCCTACACCAATTAGATAAAGCTGTCTCCATGATATTGATTTTTGATAACGGATTAGACTATTACTACTCTACATTATTAGTGGGTCTATTGAAAGGCCTATTATATCTTGAAAATCTAGAATTTTGGTTATAATTCTGATAGGTGGTATTACCCATCTTTTTTTGCACATTCAAGAAATTATTGCTCAACTTTTGGACTATTCTTTGTATAGAATCCAATTAAGCTTTGGTGGAGTTAGAACCTTGAGTGACTACTACATTGGTGTGAGCTAGATATTCATTTTTTGGTTTTATTGATGGCCATTACGTTGTGCTTGATTACTCAGGAAATCATAATTCTAATTTGTTACTTATTACTTCATGGGAGGTAGAGTGTATTATTGATTCTAGTTAAATGTAGGGGTCTTCTGATTAAGATGTAGGATTAGGTTCAAAGATGGGAATCCATTGTTAAATGTTTGGCCTCTTAAATTTTGAGGATTGAACTATGGATTGATATTAATAGCTTCTTGATATGCCAAATTTAAAGTATTAATTGTGGCATCTCTTCATAAACAAACTATAGTAATGGGATATATAGAGTGTTCTTATATATTTTGATTACTAACTCTACTTCTAACTTATATGTGGCATTCAAAGAGTGTACATTTTTAAACCTTGCATTAAAGGTTCGTATTAACTCACTAGGATCCCTCTTCATGCTAGTGAAATGTTGATACACCAGACCTGGATTAGTCACTTGCCCAAATTATGCAAGAAACATGTTTTGACATTCATTCCATGAGGTGATAGAGATTTCTTGAAAATTGAGATACGAATCATAAGAATAGTTTTGAAAAGTGAATGGGAAAATCATACATGCAACAAACTCATGGGTGACATCCATTAATCTTAGAGTAACTTTAAAATATTTGATATGCTCTTCTGTCATCCTCCCATTTGAGAGGGAGAAAGCAGGCAGTACTTCTCTAGATTCCTTGGTAGATCATGTTTGTATCCAAGGATGGAAATAATAGATCCAAATAAATAAGGTTGAGACATAATAGGGTTGCTAAGTAAGACACTTATTACAGGGGAAGGTATCCTAGCTTGATGCACCTTAAGGATGATCAATATATTAGATGGTGGAGCCTGAACACCCCCGCTAGGGTATCCATGGGGGTCTGGGGGGACAATGATCATATTTAGAACCCCCCCTAGTGGGGGTTTAAGGGAAGCACCCTAAAATCAAAATTTTGTTCAAAATTCATTGTAAAATATTATAATTTCATAGTAAATCTAGACCGTTCATTATTAGGTCACAAATTTAATGGTAGAAATTATGTTTATGCATTTTTTACATAATACATAACCCTCCTTTGATATGAGGGAATTATAATAATGGAAGCATACTGTGTGTGAGTGAAGAGGATATTGTAGTAGTTGTATTATAGGTTTTTCCCTTCATTTATTGGACTAAATAATAAGAAATACTAGCTATTTATATGTGGATGTAGCCCATATTGGGTGAACCATGTTAAATATGTGTCTCTATTATGTTTCATTTTATTTCCATCCTTAATTCATTAATATTTATTTATTTTTAATATTCCTAACAATTAGTATCAGAGATGAAGGTTTATTTGGTAGATAAACTCACAGGAAAAAAGAGTTCCTAGTTTGAGTGGGAGTAATGGTGAAAGAAGGCAAGTTTAAGGTAGAAAAGTTGAATGACCAAAAATATTAACTATGGAAGATGAAAATGGATTACTATCTATATTATAAGGATCTTTTCCTACCATTGGGTGGAATAACAAAGAAGCCAATGACTATGAAGGATGAAGATTAGGAAGTTCTTGATAGAAAGGCACTAGGAACAATATGGTTATGCCTGAAAACATTGGTGGCCTTCAATATTTCAAAATAATAGATAATAATGGATATGATAAAGGCATTAGATAGAGTATATAAAAAACCCTCAACCTCTAACAAGGTATTTATTATGAGGCATTTATTTAATTTGGAAATGTCAGAAGGTGGGTCTATTGCTGAGTATTTAAATGAATTTAAATTGGTCATAGATTAGTTAAGATCTATAGGAGTAAATTTTTATGATGAGGTTAAGGATATTTTGATTCTATGTTTATTACCAAAAATATAGAATGGTTTGGTCATGGATATGAGTAATTATATCTCTAGTTCAAACACTTTAAAGTTTGATGATCTTATTGGTGTTATTCTTAGTGAGGAAATGTGATGTAAAATCACAGGTGAGATATTGGATAATATGGGAAGATAAAAGGATAGAGGAAAGGGCCCAAGGAATTATGGTAAGTCTAATAAAGGTAGATCCAAATCCAAAGGAATATTAGTGTGCTGGATTTACAAGAAGAAAGGACACCTGAAGAAAGATTATTGGTTTCAAAAAGGAGAACAAGGAGATGGACAACAAGATGAAAATTAGGAACGAAATGTAGTAGGTGATGTGTTACAAGATGATTTAATCCTTTATTTAGATAACATTAATGATTCTTGGGTGTTAGATTTAGGGGATTCATTCATGGTACACCCCATAAGAAATGTTTTTAAGACTATTTTAAGGTGATTTTGGACAAGTTTATTTGGGTGATGATGAACACTGTAAAATCTTAGGAAATGGTAAGATATAGATAAAATAAAAGAATGGAAACAAATGGTTACTAAAAGAGGTGAGGCATGTTCTTGAGTTGAGAAGAAATTCAATTTCAATAGGGTAGTTAGGAAGTGAGGGCTACATAGTTACATTTGTAAGAAAATCATGGAAGGTCACTAAAGGATCATTGGTAATAGAAAAAGGAGATAAGTTAGGTACATTATATTTATCTAATGTTAATGTTTAATATTCTATTGATTTAGATTATATATAAATGGATACAAAATTATGGTACCACAGACTTGAGCACATGAGTGAGAAGGGGATGCAAGTTCTCTGCTCAAATAATTTATTACTAGATTTTAAGGTGGTTTTGGATTTTTGTGAGCACACTGTGTATGGAAAATAGAAGAGATTTATATTTCATAGAGTTGGGAAGACAAATAAGGATTAAAAGTTCTATAGAGATTGTGCATACAAATTTATGGGGACCAGCTCAGGTATCATCCTTTGATGGCTCTTCTTATTATGTTAATTCTATTGATGATGCAACTAGAAAAACTTGGATTTGTTGAATATGAAAAAAATATAATGTTTTTGATACTTTTAATAAATTGAAAGATTTGGTTGAGTATGAGATAGGAAATAATTTGAAGTGTGTCACAATAGATAATAAAGGTGAATATTGTAGCAAGGAATTTGATAATTATTGTTCATCCCATGGGATTCATAGAGAGAAGATGGTTCCAAGAACACCACAACAAAATGGTGTGTCAAAAATGATGAACATGACAATCATGGAGCGTGTAAGGGACTTTAGATTACATGTAGGGTATCCCTTATTTTTGGGTAGATGTTGTGGATACTACTATTTAATTATTAAATAGAGGGCCTTTAATTCCTTTGGATGGTGGCATTCTAAAAAAAACATGGATAGGTAAAAAGGTAGATTATTCCTTTTTAAAGTCTTTCAGTTGTGAAGCATTTGTCCATATTGATAAATAAAATAGAACCAAGCTTAAAAAAAAATCCAAGAAATCTAATTTTATTAGATATAGGCTAATGATTTTGATTACTATTTATGGGGTTTTGAAAATCACAAAATTATTAGGAGTAGAGATGTGATCTTTAATGAGAAGGTCATGTACAAAGATCAGTTATAGGGAAAGAAACAAGAAAAATCAAATACTGAATATGCAATACTTGATGAAATCAATGGAAATGAAATTCCAAAAGTGTTAGAAAATTAGAATGTACAACAAATATAACAAGTACCTTAAACTCTTGGAAGTATAGTTAGAAGTTCTACTAGAGTAAGTAGACTCCCTGAATGATACTCTTCACTTTATTATTTATTATTGACTAATGGTGGTGAGCTAGAAACCTATAAATAATTAATGTAGGTAAAAACTAGAAAGAAGTGGGGGCAAGGCATGAAAGAGAAGATGGACTCCTTAGTAAAAAACCAAACTTGGGATTTGGTTTAATTTCCTATAGGTAAAAGAACATTTTAGAATAAATGGGTTTATAAGTTGAATGAAGAATATGAAGGCAAAAATAGGTACAAGGATAGATTTTTTATAAAGGAGTTTACACAAAAGAAAGGTAAAGATTTTGATGAAATATTTTCTCTAGTATTTAAAATGACTTCTATAAGAACTATTTTAAGTTTGGTAGCAGTAGAAGATTTGCACTTTAAATAGTTATATGTGAAGATGGCTTTCTTTTATGGTGACTTGGAGGAGGAAATATATATGGAGCAACCATAAGGATATGAAGTCAAAGGTAAGGAGAAAATGGTGTGTAGGTTGAATAAAAGTTTATATGGCCTAGAGAAAGCTCCAACACATTGGTATTTGAAATTTGACATGTTTCTAATACAAGGTTATAATAGATGTCATTATTACCACTGTGTTTACTTTAAGAGATTAGATAATGGTAGATATATTATCTTGTTATTGTATGTAGATGACATGCTTTTTGTAGGGCCTAACATGCATGATATAAATGAGCTAAAAAAAACTATCAAATTCATTTTCAATGAAATATTTGGGTGCTGTAAAGCAAATCCTTGGTATGATAATAACAAGAGATAGGAAAAATAGAAAATTGACATTGTCTCAAGAAGAATACATCAAGAAGGTGTTAGTCAAGTTTAATATGTAAGGTGCAAAACAAATGAGTACAACTTTGGGAGAGAAATTTAAATTAAGAAATGAATAGTGTCCTAAAACACAAGAAGAAATCAATTATATTTCCAAAGTGCCCTATGCTTTAACAATTAGAATTTTAATGTATGCTATGGTGTGTACTAGACCAGACATTGCTCATGCAGTGGGAGTTGTCAGTAGGTTTATGAATAATCTAGGAAAAGAGCATTGGGATGTAGTCAAGTGGATTCTCAAGTACTTAAGAGGGACCACTAATAAATAGTTGTGTTATGAAGGGTCAGATCTTACCTTACAAGGATATGTTGATGTAGACATGGTTGGATAGTTATATGGTAGGATGATTACCATAGGTTATGTATTGACTATTGGTGACATATCAATTAGTTAGATTTAAAAATTTCTAAAGATAGTTACTTTATCAATTGTAGAGGTACAATATGTTTGAACTATAGAAACAAGTAAGGAGATGATATGGATGCAACAGTTCATAGAAGAGTTGATATAGAAGCAAGAAGATTATATGTTTTATAGTGATAGCTAGAGTGTGATTTATTTAGAAAATAACTTAGTGTTCCACTCAAGAATAAAACATATACAACTCAGGTATCACTCCATTCATTCCATTTTGGAGGATGGCTAACTAAAGTTGGAAAAGATCCATATGAGTCAGAATCCTGAAGATATGCTAACAAAGGTAGTCATAAAAGAGAAAATGGAAAGTTGTTCAAATTTAATAGGTCTTCAAGGATAACAAGGAAGATGAGAAACATGCAATGGTCAAAGTTTATAGAAAACTCTAAGGAAGAGCTATAGCAGTGGAGTTACAATAATCAATCTCCAAGTGGGGGATTATTGGATGGTAGAGCCTGATCTTATTTTAATTCCCAATTCTTGATAGGGGGTGTAGGGGGAAATATCTCCCCCACTAGGGTCATCATGGGGGTTGAAGGGGGTAGAAACCATATTTAGAACCCCCTATTGGGATTTAGGGGTAGTGCCCCCAAAGCATTTTTTTAAAAAATGCACTATAAAATATTATAATTTCATAGTAAATTTGGATCATTTACTATTAGGTCATAGATCTAATGGTATAAAATATGTTTGTGTATTTTTTCCCTAATATGTAACCCTCCTTTGATATGAGGGCATTGTAATCATAGTGGCATAATGTATATGAGTGAAGAGGATATTTTAGTGGTTATATTGTAGGTTTTTTCCTTCATTTCTTGGACTAAATAATAAAAAAGAATGGTTGTTTCTATATGGGCATAGCCTTAGGTGAACCACATTAAATCTATGTCTCTATTATGTTGTGTTTTTTACATTTTATTTCCATTTGAATTCATTAATATTGCTCTGTATTCAATATTCCTAACATAGTACAAGTATAGGCCTCTTAGGATTTGAAAAAGGTGATACCAAATTGCTAGCTTGGGATCTAGACCTCGTTACTCTCCTAGGTGTCTCTAATGAAACTCTATATAGAGACTACCCTCTACTATTGATAAAACACACAAGTGCACCCTCCTTCTAGCACCAACCTTTTCCTTTCTATTGATGTGGGTTTTATGCACACCCTAAAAGAATGAATGAGGTAGCCTTTAATGTTTTAGGATCTCTAGGGAATGAGGTTCCACTCCAAGGCATGAGTTATAGGTATGTGGTTAAAAAAACTAGGTGATGGAATAACAGGTTGAGCTTGTAGATTGTTTAACTAGGTTTGTGAAGGGATTAGTGAAATCTAATAAAAAAAGAAAACACTAAGTTAGTTGGATGGATGAAGAGTTACTCTATGGTGGGTAGATATTAAATAAAATCAAAAAGGGAAAGAAGGGTAAGGTAGAAAAAAGGCTCTATATTCCTAAAAGGTCATTTATAAGACTATTTCTTTGGTGGATAAGTATTTCTAAGACCAATGTTTGCCTCTTATAGCTATTGGACATTCACAAATAATCATAGTTAGCAGTCTAGGAAAACAAGTATAGGAAAATTAATGATTTCAACTAAAGATTTCTCCCCTTAAGGTTACTATTGCACACCCTTATATGACAGATTAAAACTCAGACAACAACGTTGTCTAGAATAGCTATAACACACACCTAAATGACTATATGAAAGGAAATACTCTTATACACCTAAGATTATCAACTCAATCTATACTAACTAATTAAACCAATGAAATTCAACTAATCCTCAATAGTGATAGTACATCTAATATCAATATTAATCAATTAAAAAAATTAGATTCATCCATAAAATTAGCACACTTCAAAATTATTGAATTGATATAGATAAAGAAGCTTAAAATTTTAATAACATAGAAAGGGAAGAAGATATAACACACACAATTGTATGATAATAAATCACTTGATTTCTTCTTACTTATTATTCAAAAACTTCAACCCTTTCAAAAAAGGGTTTTACATGTATTTAAAGGACTTGGGGAAGGGGTCTCCTCATCCTCCAAGTATAGAAAAACTTTAGTTTACATCAGAATAACTAGAATCAAAGTTCCAATTTGACACAAAATTACATGTTATAACTTAGATATTACATCAGTCAGGTAGCATGTACATGCTATAAAAACATTTTGAATAATTATAACATGGATTTAACAAGACTTAACTAGCCATCAATAATGATTACATGCAAAATTATAAAAAATTAGCCTTCGAAAAATGCTGACTTGGCTCTTGCTTGACACTTCTCATTATTGTGGTTAGAACTGATGTTGTAACTAGAGTTGAGATGGTGAATGGAATTGTAATAGTAGTTGAGTTGAGAGGTATATTTGATGCACTTATTGAGCTAAGAGGGATTGAATTTGGTGGTGATGTTATAATTGATACATTAGGTGGAGTCTAGGCTATTGAACTAGTAGATGGTGGCCTATAACTCTGTTACATAAATTAGAAATTGATTTAGATGCAACTAAGGCTTTTAAAATTATAGAAGGCTATGTGAACTCAAGATTAATGATAATAAAATTATGTGAGTTCAATTATTGGTTTGATGTTATAGTTTTTTGACATTTATTCTAGTTTCTGTGCCATTCTTCACCAATGTCTATGAGCTCATTACCTTCATTCAATTTGAATGTGACCACCTAGGCTTAGTGAGAATGTCACATAGGATGCTTAATCATTTGAGGTACCATGGTTTTACTTTTTATTTTGAACTTGTCACTATATGGTTTAGTTAGGGGGTTAAACTTTGCATTCAGGTTGAATGATGTGATAAGGTGAGCCCAATGTTTTGAATGAAAGACCTTGAAGAATAAAATGTTTTTTGAAGAGATTCATTCAAAAATATATATTGAAAAATTATTGAAGGGAAAGTTCCCAACTAGAAGGCTTATAATAAAAGTCATAAAAGAGAAAGTTCATGAAAATGAAGTGTTATTTAGGGATATTTTCATTTAGGAAGATGTTACGACATAGAAAGTTACCAAATGAAACCTTTCGAATGAAATTTTCCAAAAAGAAATTTCTTGAAGACTGAAAAATTCCAAAGACCAAAATTTCTCAAGTAAAGTTGCCATAGAGAAAGGTGTCAAACCAAAATGATATGAAGGAAAGTTGCCAACTAGAACAAAATATGAAATGAAGTTTCTTAAGACCAAAACCTTTTGATTGAGAAAGTTCCAAAATACCAAAACATTAAGATTGAGAAAATTCTTGAAGACCAAAATGCTGAAGACCAATTTTTGTTGGAGATCAAAAGTAAATTCAAATAAAAGAACCCAAATAAACAAAACTAAATACCTATCAATAAGTCATTATAATGAAAAAAAGGGGGTACAATGGGTGATCAAGTGTAACTAAAGTGTGATTTAATGCTAAAAAACATTCAACTTCTACAAACATACATGCATAAATCAAATGATGAATAAGGCTTTCAGTCTTGATTCAAAAAATGAGTCCCCTCTTACAAGGTGGGGTGTGTTGGATACAACATAAAATTGAAGGGTGAGGCCATGAGAATGTCTCACCTATGGATGACATATGAGCAAACTCAAATGCCAAAAATATTCATTGGTTACTCTATTGGTTTAGTTTTGTGTTTGTGGTTTTGAATCTTGGTCCCTTTTTAATGTTTATTTGATTGGTTTGTGGCTTAGTTGTGTGTGTGTATCAAGTTGAGTTTGTAAGTAGTGAAATTATTTGTTCACATATTTTTTTTAGATTGAACCCTTGATTGTTATGAAACCCTCATTTAAACTGTGACACTACTCCATCATTCTTGTTGAATTCTTTAGGTATTATAAGATTTGTCTTTGGTTACTTGCTTCCACCACCAACCAATAGTTGTGGTGGGTAGGGATACCTATTCATGGTTGGGATTATATTACACATGAGGATGTGTTGCATGATTGTTTTCTCTCATTAGAATAAAACATGGTAGATGAGATTGGTTGTTCATATTATTTGTAGTATATTATTTTATCTCGATGTTGATTCCATTTGGAAATGTTTTATATGATTTTGTCAACAATATTTGGCATTTAGTTGTATATTTTATCCATTATGATAACTATTATCAATAAATATTTCACCCAAGAGTTGGTTGTTCAAGTCTACTCTAAGATCTGGGAAACATTGGAATACCTCTAGGCCTGTGGGTTGCCTATGGTAGAGGTAGACCTATAGGTCTAAGGGATAACTCACAAGATTGATCCTTGAATGCTTGTCACCTACATTAACTATTTTCTTGGATGACAAGGGATATAAATGACATGAAAATAGCTAACTATAATGAGGTGACACACAATAAATATCTCTACTAGACTACCATGTAATTACACTAAGAGACATAACTCATAACACTAGTCTTAGAATCCTGAATTGCTCTAACATTAGTATTTTAAACATGGAGGTGGAATGCATGGAACTACTCAAGGTAAGTGATATAGAGGTTATATTATATTTAATATGGAAAAATACACTAGCTACACTTCATGTGACCTATTAGAGAGAGGTATACTTGCATAAAACAAGGAAGTGTTGAGATAAAGTAAGGATATACACTAATCACTTGACCATTCACTATACAACACTTCCCACACTTAGACAAGATAAATTGTGAACTTAAAACCAGATTTCATATCTTATTTCAAAGGCAAAATATAGTATCAAACCAACAAGGCTTCACCATACCACGTGTGGATTAGATTACAAGTGCTAAAATGGCTTGAATTTATAGAACATGTGATAAGAGAGAGAATAAGTAGATCTTAAAGGTCACAAGAACAGGTGTTAAGTGATAAGAATCAATTAAATTATATAAGAATGAAGTGAAAAATAGACCATGAAGGTTTTCTTGGATAAGTGTCCATTTGAAACATGACAAACTGTCCAAAACTAGAGTAGAGATCTTCAACTAGCTTCTTAAAACTACCTTCAAGATGATGCATCTCTTAAGCACTTGAAATTGGACTAGGGAGAGTTGAAACATATGCACTATCTCAAGGAGGTTTTAAACATGCTATGACATCCATCAGATGCATCCTTAACTGATATCCATGTCCATGACACTTGTACTCACCCTTTGTAGTCACTCATTAGTCTTCTAGGACTCATTATCCACATTTGACATCCAAGTCACCTTAAGTTTCTAAATCAAATCCATGGAAGAGGTGTTAGGACACCTATCTAAGACCCATCTACCTTCTACTCCATTAATTATGCATTAAAAGGTCCTAAAAATAGAGTTCTCATTCTCTTAATTGGTAATCACTCTTCATTTTCATTATCTGTCAAAAACTACCTAAAATGATTGACTAAATAGAGGTTTTTGTATGCCTATATATGGTGATACATGAATATGTAAAGTTATAATAGGTACAAATTGACCCCCTCCAATGTATCTCACCTGTTCATATTATTTTGTAGCTATAAAAAAATCATAAACTTAAAAAAAACCCCTATTTTGTACCCTATCCATATAAGTAGGGTAAAAACTAATTAGGTGGGAATGAGCATGGGAGAGTATTAAAATTTTTTCAATCACTATCTAGGCCAAACTACCCCTCCTAAATGCATCTCGTTGCATGTTTTCTCCATCGGGTAAAATATAGGGTTTTATGAGAGTTTTAGAAAGTTTTGGTTCTTAGTGATAGTTCATAAAACTTAGATGTTAAAACCTCAAAAAAATATCACTAAGAATAATTTAGTGACCCAGTTTAACCATTCCTATCTCCTTTAGACACCATGTAATAAATATGTATAGATATGAGTGTTTGAACATGGTCTCTCAAGCTTGAGAATGCATTCTGGTTACTCCTAAGGTGATTTTAGGCTAAAATGACCTCTCTGTGATATTAATTGGCAAATATATGTCTTAAATTATCCCTATAACTTCTCTTAAAGGTTATCAATTGGGTGGGAAGGTTAATTTTGTATCAAAAATGGAACTAAGCCTTATTAGGGCTTAGGCTTACTAGGCTTGACTGTGTTTCATGGCCTATACCAACCTCTGAGTGGTCTCTTAGGATTATGAGTGTTGATTCACACTTTTTAATATTTAATTCAACTCAAAAAAACTTTATCTAATGATCCAAGAATCTCATTTCACCCCTTCCTGACATTTACATACCCTTCTTATAGCCCTCATCTTGACTGGGAGTGCCATATGTTTGAGATGAAACATAAGGCATATTCTTTATTTTCTCAGCCAAAAGAAGAATGTGAGAGGCTTTATTAGGTCATGAGTACCTTCTACACCAAATTATAAATATATATCATCTATGTAGGTCTTTTAACAATCCAAAAACCTAAGACTAACTTATATCATTGGTAATTGTATGCAATAATGTAGGGTTGGGCTTGACTGTAGGTTGAGTTTTAGTTCAAACTCTCTGTGATATTCCTCTATTTGAGACACTCATGAAGTTAATGACACAACTATGGGATTGGTTTCTAACATGTTTAACACCCAACCTTTTCCCCAACTTTCTCAATCCACATCATCTTTTGCTTAGAAGTGGTCTATCTACTATAGTAGACAATGTCACCTATAGGTGATAATTAGGCTGAGCTCAAAAGGCCTCTTTGGATGTTCATTAGAGCATGGGTGATTCATTACTATCTCCTAGTCCTTCTTAGACCACTTTCACCTAAGTGAATATCTATGCCTTCCATGATTTCAACTACTTGATTCTCATGATCAACCCCATAGGTCTATAGTCAAGCTATAAATGATAATTTTGAGAACAAAAGGGACCCATGGAGGTGCTCACCTATATCAAACCATGGTACCTCAATTCATTGAATTGATCCTAAGGTTATAGATCATATTTACTCAAATGGAGTCACCTATATTAGGACCATGCTTCCATTGTGCCATTATTATGCTTCAAGTTTCACTTTTGGTCTTTTGATACTATAGTTATTGATCATCTATAGTAAACATTGATTTGAGTTTTAAATCACTCAACCTTCCTTTCCTTGACCAAACAACCATATTTATCACCTCAAGACATTTCCCTTTTTGTTGAGTTACATTATGAAAACACTCAACCTAGAAAATACTTCCAATTTCTCATCCTAAAATAACATTGAACATGGATAAAATCCAAGATTCAAAGAAATTAGGGTAATATTTGTTTAAATAAACTTTCTTAGCATATGGCCATGGTTCTAGGTCTGTATGCATATGATAGTCTCACCATTGTCACTTTGGTGTTTTCTATGCTATTAAAACTCAATGGTGTCTCACATGATCTCAAACACTTATATTTAAACATTCCTCTATCCTCTGTGGTGTTGGCATTATACCATTGGTGTTGAATACTTGTAGGTCTACATTATTGAAGAATGTATGTGTTGAATTGGTTGTCATAACCAATCTCCCAACCATTTTGAGATCTCAATTTCAATATTTCCACCTTATGGGAATTATCACCATCTTGAAACCTTTATGCCTTATTAATATGACTAATCAAGGCTTGTATTCACCTAATTATAGGTGAACTTTTTAGGAAGTCTATGTATATATGTATTAGGCCTTGTACTTCATATATAACATTATTTATACCACACCTTTAGAAAGACACTTGATCACCATGTTGAGATGGATTAGACATAACATATCTCCTCTATTCTGAAACCACTTGTAGGAGGACAAGATTTGTAATTGTGAATCATAGTCCATAGACTGTAATAAAATCTTTAACTAGAAAACTAAGATAACCTTGCTCATCAAGTCATGTTCACACATGCAATCAATATTTATAACCTTATGAGAATAAATTTTATGACCTTATAGAACATGTACACAACTTGAATTGTATAGAACCATGCAAACATAGAAGAAACCTTGAAGTGTTGGGGATAGACAAGTAGAAAAGAGGAACAAACCTTATTAACAATAGTTCATGAAGCACATTCAACCAAACCTACAAATATTTACATGTATTTTTAGTAGACAAAGAGTATTATCATCTACCAAAGGCACTTTATCCAATTCACCTCCTCCTATCCATACCATGTAAAGATTGATTGACCATTTTTGCTTGTCTAGGAGAGAGATAGAAAGATAAAATGTTTTTTGCAATTTTTGAGAATTTAAGAGTTTCAAAACCATGGGAATGGACTTATGGGACCTAAAGGGTCACTCTAAATTCTTCCACACATGCAAAGACTATCCTTTAATCTATACAACTACCTAAACTCTCCCCTTTTCAACTATTTTCTTATTTTCAACATGAAACCCTACAAGTTTTTAGTTATGAAATAGTATATCTAACATATATTGAAACATGGGACATTTAAGAACACCTTGACACACTTTTCCTCCTATGAAAACTATACCATTTCAATTAATGACCCAAACGTGGCATAAAATGACAATAAGGGTAAATAACAAACACAAACAAGGCTAAAAATGCATTAAGTGACCTTATTAAGACCATGCTACACATTTTAAACCTTATTATACCCCTATAACAAGTTTTAATATATTTAGGGGTTGATCTAATTTGACTTATGGCCAAATTAGTCAACATTTTGGTGATTTCCTAAGGGTGCCAACTAGCTATGCCAAAGACCAATAGCCTTATCTTATCCATTGGGATATGGAATCACCTATACATAGAATAGAAATTGACTTTCCTATGAAAGACCATAAAAAAATAAGAAATAGACACATAAGGCAATAAACTAAAGCACAGAAGATAAGATAAGAAAGCAAACACACTTGTAATCTCATGAGCACTTAGGAAAACTACCAACAAACTCAAACAAACTAACTTAAGCACAAAATAAGCTAGATAAAACTCTTCCTAATAGATCATATGGAAGGGCACCTATTGATACTCTTATTAATATCTTTCCTCATATACTTTTTGAAGCACATCAAGTTCATATGAATAAGGACTAGGCTGATCATAGGGTTGCCATTGATCATAAGATTGATAATAATTATGATAGGGATATTGAGGGATATATAATGGGTTATAACAAGGTTTATAGGTAGGTTAATAGTGGGGATTATCAACATAACTATCCATATCAACCTCATGAGTTAATAAAATATAAGAATTGATCAAAATCTTCATTAATAGATACCTAGTCTGCTTAAAACTAGAAGATTTCGTGTTGAGTTGCCATTGGTGCTTGTTTGAAATGCTTCCTAAAGATTATAAGAGGAAAGACACATAAAATATATTTCCACTCTTTTTGACCTTGGTCCCATCAAGCATGATATAAATATTTTCATCAAATCTTGCACCCTAGAGTTGGTTATTAAATCCTACTCTAATATTTGGGCAACATTGGAATACCTATAGGCTTATGGGTTGCATATGGTAGAGGTAAACCTCTAGGTTTAAGGGATAGCTCCCTAGATTTATCCTTGAATGATTATAACCTAAACTAACTATTTGAATGGATGAAAAGGGATAGAAGTGACATGAAAATAACCTACACTAATGAGGTGATACACCAAAAATATCTCCACTAGACTACCATATAATTTCACTAAGAGACATGACTCACAACACTAGTCTTATAATCCTAAATTTCTCTAACATTAGTATTTAAAACATGGAGGTGATATACATAGAACTACTCTAGGTAAGTGAACTAGAGGTTGAATTACACTTAAGATGGAAAAATACACTAGCTACTCTTCATGTGATCTTTTAGAGAGAGGGTTACTTGCATCAAACATGAAAAGGTTGAGAGAAAGTAAGGATAGACAGTAATCAATTGACATTTAACTATAAACCACTTCACATACTTATAAAATATAGCTTTTGAACTCAAAACTAGATTGCATATATTATTTCAAAGGCAAAATAAAATATCAAACTAGCAGGGCTTTGCCATACAAGGTGTGGGTTAGATTACAAGGGCTAAAATGGATTGCATTTATAGAACATGTGAGAAGAGAGAGAAGAAGTGGAGATAAAAGGTTAAAATAAAAAGATTCAAGTGATGAGGATAAGTTACATTATAGAATAATTAATTGTGAAATAAACCATGAAGGTCTTCTTGGATAAGTGTCCATTTGAAACATGATAAACTCTCCAAAACTAGTGTAGAGGTCTTCAACTACCTTCTTGAAACTACCTTCATGATGAGGAATATATTGAGTATTGGAAAATATAATATGGAGAGTTAACACATATTCACTATCCTAGGTAGGTTTCAAACATGCTATGACATCCATTAGATGCACTCTTAATTGATAGCCATCTCCATGACACTTGTACTCACCATCTATCATTGGTCCTCTAGGTCTCATTCCTCACATTTTTCATCCAAGTCACCTAAATTTTCTCAATAAAACCATGGAATAGGTGTTAGGAAACTTTTATAAGACCCATATACCTTCCACTCCATGAATTAGACATTAAAAGGTCCCAAAAATAGACTTCTCATTCTCTCACTTGGCAGTCACTCTTCATTTTCATTATCTATCAAAGACTGCTTGAAATGGACTCAATAGAGGTGTTTTTATGCCTATATATGGTGATAAATAAATATTAATAGTTATAATAGGCCCTAATTTACCCCTCCAATGGATCTCACATGTTCATATTTTTTTATACCTATAAAATAATCATAAACTTATAAAAACCTTATTTTACACCCTATATGTATAAGTAGGGTAAAAATAAATTAGGTGGGAATGATAATGGGAGAGTATTAAATAATTTTAAAATAGTTTCCAACCCAAAATAACCTTATTTAATTCATATCCTTGCATTTTTTATCCATTGGGTCGAAGATAGGGTTTTAGGAGGGTTTTAACAAGTTTTGGTTCTTAGTGATAGTTCATAAAAATTAGATGTTAAAACCTTAAAAAAAATTCACTAAGAATGATTTATGGACCAAATTAAACCATTAACATCTCCTTTGGTCACCATAAAATAAATCCATACAAATATGAGTATTTGAAAATGGTCTCTCGAGCTTGAGAGTGCATTCTAGGTACCCCTGAGGTGATTTAAGGCCAAAATGACCTCTTTATGATATTCCTTGGAAAATATACGGATCAAATAAACCATATAAATTAAAATAAAGTTTATAAACTATTTTGGAATGTTAATTTGGTATTATAAATTGAACTGAGCCTCATTAGGGCTTAAGCTTAGTTTTATGGATTATAATCACCTCTAAGTTGTCTCTTAGGTTTGTGAGTGTTTATTCACACTTTTTAAAATTTGATTTAACTTATGAAACCTTTATACAATTATATAAGACTCTCATTTCACCCCTTTCTCACATTTGCATACCCTGCTTGTAGTCTTCCTCTTGACTGTGAGTGCCCTTTATTTGAGACAAAAGGGCATCTCCCCTATTTTATTAGCCAAACTAAGAATGTGAGAGGTTTTATTAAGTAATTATGAAAATATAAATAAAATTTTAAATATTTATAATCTATTTAGGTCCCTTAGTAATCCAAAAAGCTAAGACTAGCTTATAACATTGGTGATTGTATGCAAAAATGCAGGGTTGGGATTGACTATAGGTTGAGTTTTAGTTAAACCTATCTATGATATTCATATATTTGAGAGTATAAATAAGTTAATTAAAACACTATGGGAGTGGTTTAAAACATTTTCAATACTCAACCTTTTTTCCAACTTTCTCAATCCATATCTTTCCTTTGCTTAGAAGTGGTTTGTCTACTGTAGCAGATAGTGTCACCTATAGGTGACAGTTAGGATGAGTTAAAAAAGCCTCTTTGGATGTTTATTATAGATTTAATGATTCATTAATATCTCCTTGTAATTATTATATAATTATTCCACTTACACCTAAGTGAATATCTATGCCTACCAAGCTTTAAACTACTTGTTTCTCATCATCAACCCTATAGGTCTACAGTCAGGCTGTAGATGACAATTTTGAGAAAAAAAGGGGCCCTTGTAGGTGATAACCCATGTAAAACCATGGTAAATAATTTTATTTAAATTATCCTAAGGTAATATATTATCTTTACTTAAATGGAGTCACCCATATTGGTACCATAATTCCATTGTACCACTGTTATGCTTCAAAGTTTAGTTTTGGTCTTTTGACATTTTAGTTACTAATAATATATAGTAAACATTGGTTTGAGTTATGAATAATTAAAAATTTATTTCCTTAACCAAACAAACATATTTATTAGATTAATATAATTCAATTATTCTTGAGTTACATGATGGAAACACTCATATTTTCACAAACTTCCAATTTGTCATCCAAAGATAACATTGAACATGGACAAAAACCATAATTTAGATAAATTAAGGTAATATGTTTCTAAAGAAAATTTCTTAGCCTATGAAAATGGTTCAAGATTTGTATGCATATTAAAATATCACCATTGTAAATATTATTTTTTCTATGCTCTTAAACCTCAATGGTGTCTCACATGAGCTCAAACACTTATATTTTAACATTCCTCTATCCTTTGTGGTGTTAGCATTATATCATTGTTGTTGATTGCCTATAAATATACACTATTGAATAATGAATATGTTTAATTGGTTGTTATAAACAATATAAAAACCATTTTAAGGTCTCAATTTCACTATTTATACCTTATGAGACTTATCACCACCTTGAAACCTTCATGCCTCATTAATATGACTGATCAAAGCTTCTATTCACCTGACTATATGTGAATGTTACAGGAAGGCTAACTATGGATGTATGTATTAAGGTTTTTAATTCATATATAAAATTATTTAGACCACACATTTATAATGAAACTTGATCACCATGTTCATATGGATTAGAAACAACATATCTCCTATATGTTGAAATCACTTACAGGAGGACAAGCTTTGAAATTATGAAACACAGTCTGAAGACTATAATAGAATCCTCAACTAGAAAATTGAGATATCCTTGATCATCATTTCATCTTCACACATGAAATAAATATTGATAAAATTTTGAGAATAAAGGTTATGACCTTAAAAAACATGTACATAACTTAAATTGCATAGAACCATGCAAACATAGAAGAAACCTTGAAGTGTTGGGGACAAGCAAGCAGAAAAGGGGAGAAAACCTTCTTATCAATAGTTTAATAAATAAAAATCAACCAAAAATGAAATTATTTCCATTAATTTTTATTATACAAATAGTTTTATCATCCACCAAAGGCACTTGATCCAATTTACCTCTTCCTGTTTATACCATACAAAGATCAGTTTACTATTTTTGCTTGTCTAAGAGAGTGATGGAAAGATAGAACATTTTTTTGCCATTTTTGATCTTTTAAAATATTCCCAAGCATTATAATGGACTTATGGGACTTGAAGGGTCACTCTTAAGTATTCCACATGTGCCAATACTATCCTATAATCTGTACAATTGCCCAAATTCTCCTTTTTTCAATAGTTTTCTTTTTTTCAACATAGAACCTTGAAAATTTTTGGTTATAAAATAGTATATCTAACATATAATGACACATGGGGAATTTAATAACACCTTGACACACTTTTTCTCTTATGAAAACTATACCATTTGAATAAACGACCCAAAAGTGAAGTAAGATGACATAAAATGACACTACAGGTAAATAACAAACATGACCAAGGCTAAAAATTCATTAAGCGACATTATTAAGACCATGATACAAATTTTCAACCTTATTAGACCCCTATAAAAATTTTGAATATATAGGGGGGATTACCTAATTGTGCTTATGGTCAAATTAGTCAATAATAACCTTATGATTTTTAAGAGTATTTTATTTTTATTTTGTATTGCCTATTCGCTCCTTTCATTACATACATTAATTATTGTAATGATGAATTAATGTTTTAAGAAATGAAGGAATTGTGATTATTCTATTTTTAATGTGGTCAAAAATGATTATTGAATAGGAAACTGAGTGGATGTTTACTGGTTGATACATATATTAATTTATTTACTATTCTTTGATCCATGGCAAGATGGAAACATTTCTCAAGTTTACTATTATATGTATTAGTATATATTGGACTTAAATGGAAAATTTAATAGTCAATTATAAAGATTTATCAAAGTTCATTTATTAAGATCATAATTATGGGTTTGTAATTTCATTTGAAAAACATATTGTCATTCACAACTTATATTATTATTATTATGGTCTTTGATTTGAATTTGAACATAATTATTGTTCATCATTACTATGATTTAGGTAGGTTGAGTCCTTGAATAGTGATATGGTCATAGTTTTGAAAGACAATATAGGAAGGTGTTCAGTCTTAAACAATTTGGAATGTGACTTGGATATGATTTGTTATTAGATTCATAGTGGAAATAAATATTTTTTTGAATCATTATAATTCCTAAATATGCTATGAAGAGATCACCTAAATTAAAAAACTAAATTAGTTTCATATTTTAGAATACTTTTACAAACTTTAACTCACCAGGTTGAACTATTATTGAGTTAATCTACTGTAGTAGTTCATTCAATTTTGGTATGGTTGAGGTGTATAAATGACTCAATATTACTAAGTTTATAAGTTGGACTTGATTACATCATCACACATCACCATATTTATAGTTTTGGTTGAATTGGATCAACTCACTCTCAATAGGTTATAAGTGTGTCTGGGTTTCACGATTGGGCTATTATCACCTGTTGGGTGGAAACTCACCTTTTCTCCAAGATTAGGGTAAGTTATCCTTAAAATATCTTTATATATGCACCTAAATATTTATATTTGTCTCGATATCAATTTAAAATTGTTCATAGTGATATATGTTTTCAAATCAAGTTGCCAAATGACAAAGTAGTTGCATTAATACACATGTGTACTACTAAACCTTGCTCTTTCAATTAAAATTATTTCAATGACTTTGATTTAAGATTATATACACTAATTATATACTATAACATGAACTTGGTTTCAATTCAATCACCAATAAATCACTCAAATTATGTTCATGCAAAGGTAAGGTGTGTTATATACACCTAGGTATGTATTCCTTTTCCTTTAAACTAGAAATTTAATTACTAGATTAAGGGGGGAATGTAGACACTAAATTTGAATTATATATCTCCTATATATTATACACTTAGAAAATAAATATCACATATGTACCTTAAATTTTTAGGATTTTTCACTATTGAAAGGCTCACATACACTATTTCTTTGTGCCAAATTGCTTATCTCTTGATGACCCAAGCCTTATATCATACTCAAAGTGATATAAAAATCCTTATCTTCTATGTTTACAGGTTTGGGATGTGTACCTATTTTATATCTTCCTATACACTTACATCCCAGCCAAATGTCTACATTGATGCTAATATCCTATTCCAATGCAAGTGTTTAGTGATGTAAAGTCATCAATTTTTTTCAAGTGAAATATATACCTATGATCAACCTAAGTAATTTAATGTAATATATTTCTAAAAAGTACACACACACACACAAGATCAACCCTCATTGATTCATCACCTAAAAAAGACCTAAAAACTCATAAGGCAACTTACCAAAAGTGTTCAATCAAGAATTCAAGTGAGAAAAGCTTTCCTATTTTCTCCTATTTATATATTAGTCATAAGGACAATGCATCTATAGGTCTGAAGTACTGAAGGATCACTCCATGACTCATACTTTCCAAGTTATAATCTAGGTCACTATTATAATTGATTATCACATATTGTATCCTTGTGCACACATAATCCAACACATTAGGGGAGAAATAGATTAGTCTAAGGCCCTCTTTGAAGTAGTGTCTATGTAGGCATCACCCAATGATAGAGGGTCGTTATAATTAGCTCAACACCATGAAACTACTAACCCATTTTTACCACAACCATTATAAAGATAAAGAACTAGGGTTTTGATATTTGACAAGGAGAAACATCACACAATATAATTCTAAGAAAAATAGAGTGAAGGTGACATAGAACCTAAAATATCCTAGGTGGCTGCATCTAAATATAGTAGGTATTACATAGTTAAAACCTATACCCAAGTTATATGTAAATATCAATGTAACCATTTAAGGTCAACACAAGTGTTAGAGGATACAAAGGTCAAATTTATATAATATGATAACTAATTTAGGGCATCGATCTAGTCCATTTCTAACATGTCTCATATCACATATAATAAACCAACTAAGTACTCTTGTGTTCATTATAGTTTTATATTAATTAATGGTTGTACTTAATATTTTTAGCATATATCATTATTTAAATTTAGAATATTGTTTAATTGAGTTTGAAAATTAATTATCTTGATATAGATCTATTTATCACCCTTGTGTTTATTTATTTATATGGTCTTAAACCTATACCATTTTGACCCATCTCAATTCAGGGTTAAATAGTGACAATAATTTTTATAATAGCTGATATAAATGGAATAACCTCTTAAAAATACCATAAATAAATAGGATATTATTTATTTAAAATAGATAAATAACAACATCCTTTCCATGTTTCAAGAGACAAATTGGTGGAAGATTGATGGCATCAATTTTCATGTGCTATATTTCACTGTTGCTAGTTATAACATCTTTTTATAATTGAAAACATTTCAATTCTATAAATAAACCTCAATACAATACTTACAATTATTTTTGAAATATACTATAAATACTTATGGTTATAAATAAACATAATATGTCTTTTAGAAATGTTCTAAAAATAGATTAGGATAATTTTGATCAAGCATATATCATTTTCACCAGGATGAAATATCTTCAAAATGCATTTTATCAAGCTCTTGGAAGACTTAAATACTAGTTTGATCATCTCTATATGTATCCTATTCATCTTAAGATCTAAATTGGTGAGCTCTAAATCCAAACTAGTGGACTGCAAAGCTAGCTTTATGATCTTTGGAGTTAGACTAGTGATCATTGGAGCTAGTTTAAACTGATCTTCTGAAGTCATTTTACTTAAATTTTTTTTATTTACCTATGTTACATTTGGATGACTTGTATACACAAAATTGGTGGCTTTTAATTAAAAAATTATAACAAAGTGGTGTAAATAGGAAACATTAACTTGCATATAATAATCAAGGTAAATTACTCATTTTCTACTTTAAATTAGTAATGAGTCATAGAGTGCACATCTAAATCCACAAAAAGGGAGGTGATTTAGTAAACACGAGTTCATTAATTTTATATAATAATACATTTCATGTGCTCATCATTTCACCCATGCTTTACCTTTTCCAAGTCATCTTGTAAGCTAGGATCCCCTTTATTTTCTTTGAGATACAATTTTTGTTGAGGTCATAAGTGTCATAATAGGTATCCAAATGTAGTTGTGTTGTGCTTATGTAAACTTTGTATGCTCTAACATGGGTCTTCCACTTTTACAATTTTTCTTCTACTTGTGCTAATATACTTTTCTTTGAGGGCATAGGATGGAGAATCAATGGTGGCATATATCACACACCAATCCATTCTTACCCATATGTTTTCTCAAATTGTTTTATCTCTTGAATGATAGTTATGGATCTCTTTAGACATAATATAATATTATTAGGAGAAATGACCTCCATTATTTTCAAAGGAATAATCAATGTATCCCAAATTTGATCACAATCAACAAGGGCAATATTAAAATGACATTGAGCATACACCTCAAAATTAGAGATGAATTTCCTCAGGATGTTTGAATGTTTTAGATTAAGGTAAAAACAGGTTTTGAAGGGACCCCGAAACCCTGAACAAAAGGAGAAAGATAAAATAGAAACGTCCACAGGCAAGCCAAAAGCCTACTTCATCGAAGTAACAAAACCAAGATACAAAGACCAAAAGCTAACAATGAACATCCAAAGATAGCCCCTAGGTTTTACAGAGACCTGGAAAATCCATAGTAAAAGTTCAAAAAACTAGGTACCAAGACCAAAAAACACAACCAACTAGTAGAACCAACTAAAAGAACCAGGAACTATTCTTCTAGTTCTAATATCATCTTCACTACTTCCTTACCTTTTGCAACAGTGTCCTGGATGGCAGTAGTCGCCTGCGTAAATACCTCTTGCATTGCTTTCTTGGTTGAGCTTTGTCTAATTCTCTTGCTAGGCCCCTCCAAAGTTTTGATTTCCTCATTTGCTCTTTTTCCAATGTTTACAGCAGCAACACAAATGCTAGAGGTTACCTCCTCCATATTTATTTTGCTTTCCTTTATGAGTTCCCTTAGGTTGTTCTCATACTCTTTGAGTTTTATGGGAATATCCCTCATCTACTTTTCTAGGATGTTTGAATGTTTCTCCCTAATCATAGGGATATATAAAATACTTAAGAAAGCTATGATCAAATTATTTGGATTAGGGAACTCAAGCCTCACATAGAACCCAAAAGTTTTTAATGGTAAAAAGTATTCTTATTTTCTCTTATTTTAGACAACATGATTTTTTAAGGTGGAGGTGAAATATTTAATCTAAACTTTTGCTACAAATAGGTTAATTAGGAAGGATGACATGTGTCCTAGGAGAAAGTTACATAAATAAAACTCACACAAAATAATTTTTTGCTTAGGGGTATTAGTATGATAAGTTTACATAAACTCATCACCACCTTATAGGTCATAGGGGATACCACATGAAATTTTGAATAATTTTCATTTGTAGAACTTTTCTTGAAGAAAAAACCATATACAAAGGCAAGATTTATACAAGCTAGGAGTATTTCATGAAACTCATAACTTATTTGCAGTGTGTATTCTACTTTTTCTTTTTGTTTCCTCTCCTCTTAAAGATCCATTTTCAACTTCCTATTCTCTATCTTCACCTCCTTCATGGTTTGACAAGTTTTTGCCCAAGTGGCCATGATGTCATACCCTTGATAAAATAATTTAATTATTCTTCCTCATCATGGATGAAAGTTGTATCTTCTTCTTAAAAAATTAGATCCTTTCCTTTGTCTAATGGTGGCTTACATGAAAAATATGGAAGGGGCTCTTCTATAACTTCCTCTACTAAAAATACCTTTGCCATGAATATTAATTCCTCAATGCCAATTAAGGGTTCTTCCATAACCTCCCATTATGTAGGTTCTACCATATTTGGAGTTTTATCAACTTTTCCTTGGTTGAGACTACCAAGAGTATATAAAACACTTCTATATACATCATCCTCTTTAGGTAGGATGAGTTTTCTATTTCTCCTAGGTAGGGTTTCTGATCTTTACTTATCTGTTAGAGTCTTCCTTCTTGCACTTATTCTTAACACACTATGCCAAGATGCCTCCAAATCTTCTTCCTCTTCATAAAATATTTCCATGATGTGTATTTGGTCAGAAATAGGTTCTAGAGTCTCTTTTGATCTCACCTTATATGTTCTTATGTTCAATTTCCTTTTCCTCACTAGTTTTGGAGATGGATCCTCACTATTAGTTTCCTCCTTTAGGCTAGATCTGGGTGTGAGAGAGGAGTATAAAGGTCTATATTTTACCTTATTTTTCTTCTTAAACTTGTTATGAATAAATGATTCCCACTTAAATCATCCATCAAATTTATTTAGGAAGTGGTGTTGGTATATGAGTTAAATTAGTCCATGATGTCTAATGGAGGCTAGACCTTGTAGATACTTTCCCACCATAACTTGAATGGATATATAGAGAAAATATGGTAAATTGACCCTCCATTTAGGTTTGTCTAGTGCTTACTCTATATAGCTTCCAATTTTTATTGTATCCCTTCCAAGAGAACCATATTTTCCATTGCAAGTAAATAATTTGATGACCCAAATTCAAAACATCCTCCAAGGTTATAGCAAGCTTTCTCTCTTGATTCCTTTTGATATCCCCAAAGGGATATCAATTATTTTAGGCATGAGTTGTCCTTATGCATATAAAATATGAATTAGGTCTTTGAATGTGGATTTACCTAAGATCCTCATCCCTATTTATAGAATCCCTAAGAGATGACTGATTATAATGTTGTTAATATAGATATTGATCCTTTAACCTTAATATACTCTCCCTTAATATTTATGATAAAATCTTTGAATAACTACTAATCATAGCCTTGTAATTTATAAATAAAATCCATCTACCCCACTTATTTAAAAATCATAGCCATTGCCTCATCTTCTAATAATAGTTTTATAGATTCATGTTCTGATTTCTTCTTCTAGCCCATTTTGTGAATTTGTCAAAGAAATTTGGTGCTATAAGGAACCTTTGGTAAGAAACTATAGTAGTGAACTATTAGGTTAATAATTAAGATTATTTATTAATAAAAAAACATAATATTTTTGAATGGATATATAGAAAAAATATGGTAAATTGACCCTCCATTTAGGTTTGTCTAGTCCTTACTTTATATAGCTTCCAATTTTTATTGTATCCCTTCCAAGAGAACCATATTGTCCATTGCAAGTAAATAATTTGATAACCCAAATTCAAAACATCCTCCAAGGTTATATCAAGCTTTCTCTCTTGATTCCTTTTGATATCCCCAAAGGGATATCAATTATTTTAGGCATGAGTTCTCCTTATGCATAGAAAATATGAATTAGGCCTTTGAATGTGGATTTACCTAAGATCCTCATCCCTATTTATATAATCCCTAAGAGATGATTGATTACAATGTTTTTAATATAGATATTGGTCCTTTAACCTTAATATACTCTCCCTTAATATTGATGATAAAATCCTTGAATAACTGCTAATCATAGCCTTGTAATTTATTAATAAAATCCATCTACCCAACTTATTTAAAAATCATAGCCATTGCCTCATCTTCTAATAATAGTTTTATAGATTCATGTTCTGATTTCTTCTTCTAGCCCATTTTGTGAATTTGTCAAATAAATTTGGTGCTATAAGGAACCTTTGGTAAGAAACTATAGTAGTGAACTATTAGGTTAACAATTAAGATTATTTATTAAAAAAAAAACATAATATTTTTGAAAAAAATAGTTTAAAGCATACTTAAACACTATAATTAATTACCTTGGATCAGGAAATATACTAGAGCTTGGATAATATATGAGATGGGATAATTGGAGGGAAGAGAAAAAATTAATTTCTATGCATTTTTGGGATTAATTTTCTTTAAATGGGCATGTCTTTCCCTAGGTACATGCCTTAGTGAATAAAATTCCAATGTGCTAACACATTGGAATTTCACATAAGAATTAGTTCTCACACACTCACTCGAAGTATTCATCTTGGGACTGGTTCCCACTAGTTTTTTCAGGTGAAGTTATGCTTGTCTAACTTCATAGAAAATAGTGCTCAAACACATACTTACTACTAAACTCAATATTCATCCTATATCTAACTTAGCTTACTTTTCCATTAATTAATGATAAAAAGGAAAAAATGGCATAAATTATAATAGATAACATCAATCCCATAAATAACTAAACATAAGTATTATGTCAACACAAGATTCTTTCATCATATTCATAAGTGATATCAAAGAATATATTGATTCAGAGTTACAATGTTAACCAACTCATATAAACTCATCAAAAAAATACAACTAAATAACAAAAATAAAAAAAACATAATGGGGGTATTTATATTTTCTTTTCCACAATCAATCAACTATAGAAGTATTTGCAATCAGGGTGAATCACCAACCATCATCAAGAGAATTGAGTCTTGGTATCCATTGACATTAAGTTATTATGGACCTAGGCTTATTTTCCCCTATATTGTCTCTTAGTGTTGGATTCTCATCATTGAGTGCCTATATTTGATAGGGCCATGTTATATTTTCACTTTCCTTAGTATTCTCTTTCATCTCTATGAATGCTCCATAACCATTTCCACTTTCCATGCTTTCCTCAAGTCTTACACTAATCTCCAAGTCCTTTGTTCTCAAGTTCTCCATTTAACATGTATACTTATTACATGGGATTTTTGCCTTCCACACCATGCATTACCATGGCATGGTCTTCCACACCATGGTGTTTTTCATCATGTCTCTCCATGCTCCTTATTACTAAAAGTACTTATCCAAAATTAGGGGCCCATCATCACCCCATAATAAGCCATTAGTTCACCCCAACATATGCATCATTATTATATCCCTCTAAAAACCCATGTCCCATATAATCAATTTATTTCTTGATGCCCTCCAAATGGTTTAAGGTATTCTAAAACTAGGATGCAATTTCCTCTACTACCTCCTTGAGCTTCTTCATCTCTTTAGGTCGCTTGAGACAATCGCTTGATTGGATGACCAAACACTCAAGGGATGTGCAAACATACTTATGAATTTTTTTGAGTGAGGTGACTTATATTACAACCTATCCTTGGAGTGACATAAAATTTACATTAATCTCTTAGAGGTGAGTGCTTATTTTATTTTCCATATCCTCCACATCCTCGAATGCTTTGACACACTCTATGCAGTCCTTTATTACTAACACATTGTCATCCAAATGTTATTAATGAATATCCTTTACCTAAATCCTTGATTCTAAATTTTTTTTAGGCCACACCAGCTTTGAAAAAACCCCATCCAAAATGGTAATTATGTCACCAACACTATTCAAAAATATTTTGCAGATCTCCATGACTTTAGTGAATTACTTTATTGCCCAAGTTTGATCATTTCAAGGGCCAGTCTGGTCCTTGCATCCCTTAAAAAAAGTTTGATTAGGGTATCTAATTTGTCAATTGCCTCACCATTTAGGGATACCCCATATGTAAGAGCTATTTCTTGGCTCAAAATTATCTTATAGAGGTTCAATGTTTTTTTTATCTTAGCCAATTTTTTTATCTTTGACTAGATCTTGATCTCAGTGAACTCCTCTTTAAGTTTTATTCTCATGATGTACTCATTGTGATATAGAGAAACCATTTTTGAATTCTTATTTTGGAGTTCCCTAACATCATATTTATCTAAGTTATTCTACTTGGTTACCTCATGTGAAAAACTCAAAAGTGTCACACTTGACTATGTCATAGTACACATCCAAAGATCTACTTAAATTATATCTAAAAGTTCTATTATTTGATGGTAGTTAAAAATTATGTTCTTCATTATAAATATCATGGTAAAAGGATAATTTACACTGAGTCTAATTAGTCAAATTTTTTTGTGAAAATTGTGATAACATAAATAAATGCTTCTCCAACACTCCTCTTTGGTATTAGGCATATAGGGTCATGGTTGAATTAGTATTTATTGGACTCTACTAGATAGATTCATCAACCAATACTTTACCCTTAAAGGGATCTCACTCTAGTATCTCAACATCCATGTATTTTATATGGTGGATGGCCCTAATATTAAATCCACTCATTCTTAAGGCCATGTCTAAACCATCCCTATCTTCACTAGTGGTATTTTTAGTTTCCACTTATGCCTCCTCAAGGGTGGTTTATTCATGATACATTGGTGAAGGTGTCTTCTCATGTTTTGGCATAACTTTCTCTTCCTTTTTTACTTCAACATTCTCTTTTTTTGGTGTTTCCTCTAGAATTTTTATCTTTTATTCTAGTTCACCATCTTTAGGCACTGATGTTTCATGATCTAAAGGAATAAATTGCATTGATGGTTTTGGGCCTTTGTGTTGATCTAAAAATAGAGTTTCCTTAGGTGGTATAGGGGAATTCCTTTATCACTTTTCTTGCTTTGGTGGAGCCTTGGTACTAGAATTATGCCCTTGTCACTTTTGCTTCTTCTACCTCCCTATCTTTGGTAGGGGCGGGATTGTTTCCTTCTCATGGTCTATGCTCGATAATATTTTATTTCTCAATTTCAACATAATAAATAAATAATTAATGGGATTACCAACCAAAATCTATTAGACCTTAATTTTGATATTATCTAACTCTATCCTTTCCCTATACACCTTATTCCCTAGGTAAATGTACAATTAATAGAGAGTGTCCCTACATTAATTTTCATAGCATTAATGTTAATCAAGCATGCTTCATAGATCCTATTGATGGAATTCATGAAGTATCTAGAGGTATACAGATATGATAATTTAATCCATCCAAAAAATTATCCCAAGGGAACCATGTAAATGCATGCTAAAGAGTAGTGTTGCTTCACCATGAACTTAGCTTGGCCTCTAAGATGTCTAGGCAAGTCATTTAGAATGTGCCACTCATTCCCAAATGCTTCCTTCATACCATCATACCATCCTTTAATTTTAGCTTCATGGGAGAGAATTATCACACTAGGGTAAGTAAACACTTTAAATCACTTTATGTATGTAGGTACACCAATCTCATCAAAAAATAGTACTATAGTTCCCCATGCAAACTTTTGGTTCAATAGGTGGTGATATTTCTTTGCATCTATAATACTCTTATCAACAAAGTACTATACCAAATTATACATCACACCTAGGGTAACTTGATGGGTGATATATAAATTCACCATGTCCATATCTTTCCATCTATCAATGCCCCCAACCTTAGTCATTATTATGTATGTGGACACTCTAAGGGTGGGATATTGGAGAATGTGCATTTCATGGCCTTATTTTCAATATTCAAGCACCATTGTAGTATTTTCAATCTCCTCTTAGTCCTCAAAGTCCAAATCAAGGTAAATGCCTAAACATTATAAAACTATGAATTTTTTAATCCTCTTAGATGTGATCCGTATTTGACACCCAACAAAATAGAAATAGTTTTCATGCATGTGAGAAATAAAAAACTTGACTGCATCTACCATCTTCCCAAGATATGAAATATTAAATAACTGAAACAATAATGTATCATTAAGACTATTAAAAATATTCAAATCATATGCAATATCACTCTGTGTGTTCTTAAAATATACCCAATAGTCATACTATAGTTCTACTTCATTTCTAGGCTGGTAATGATTATAGAAAAAATACAATAAATGGGCACAATTGACACTCAATTATTAGCACATAACACTACTTATAAATATTACATTTCCTATATTAATAATGGATATGGAAGTGGTATGGTAGCCTTATTCTTGGCTTGAAATGCCATCCCTAAATCTAATTTTTATCTTTCCTAATCTTGATGTGATAAATCTTCTTTGCATGTGCCACACTCTTTAGGTACCTCTTCCCTAATTAAAATTGGTTGAATACCCACACTCTTAAATTCTTCATCCTATTGTAACATAGGTAGGGGATGGATATGCTAGGACTTTTTATTCAATTTCATCACCCTCTAAGGAGCCTAAAGGTTGAGATGAAACTATCTGACCCTCTTAAAAGAATATGTGATTATTTTATTGATTCACTTATCTCTCCTTATTTAACATCCTATAATGGAAGACATTGAACTTTAAAGCCTACAATTCTATAAAATTATGCTTCCTCAATCATTATTTCAACACTCTCCCTATTCACCACAATCATTTCAATCCACAATGCTCAAATTAGTTACAAACAATCAATCTACACTCATCTAGAGGCTTCAAAACAATTTTCTATCATCTTGATAATACTCTTTTGGCTCTATAAAATTCATGAATTTTACAATAGTAAAATGATATGAATTTAACCTTTTATAGACTTGAGGGGGTAATATACATTTAATTCCCCATTAACTCATCCATCACTTCATGTAATTAATGTTATAGTAGTATTTCCATGATTCATACTTGGCACACTTTCCATTATAATTACTTTTCTTGTAATAAATACATCTATCCCATCTCATGATTTTCCTGAAGTGCATGCGATCTATAAATAACTTCAAATTTTTCCATTATAAAGATAAGAACCTCACTTCTTTACCTTGATTCATCTTAGTGGTTACGTGCCACATCATATATACCCATTTATCATTATATACTTCCACTTATACATCCCTTTTTCTTATATGCATTCTCATTCACCATTTCCTTGGTACTATATAGGTTTTACTTCTTTCTTCCTTATTACTCCACACTAATATTTCTCTATGGTCCTCCATGACATCAAAAAGAAATACAAATACAAAGAACAAAGTGTTGACTCTAAACTAATCAAGGGCATATAACTAATTCCAAATTTTATTAAAAATAACCAAAATCCTATACTAACCTAGTGGTATACACCTTATTATTTAATGAGGGAAAATACTAAGAATAGTAGGGTTGCAACTTACTACCATTGAAATGGTTGAGAAGGAATTATCCATCTAGTCACTTCAATTTGTATGCATTGATGGGATGAATAGTATGAAAAATGAATGGGACATCCTAGTGGATTTGAAGCTTTATTAAATGGTGCATGAATTTGGAGTCATATACCAAAACCTGCATGCTTAGATAAATAGTCTTATTATTAAAATGATGATCATGATATGCCTTCTATTTGTGCTTTTCCGCTCCTTGAATCCAATGCATGAGAAACTGGGTTTCATCCAAATGAATAAAAACATCTAGGTGAACTTTTAAGGACTCTTCATCATCCAATCAAACAACATGCATAATTTGAAGAGAAGGGGTAGGGAATTCAACTAGGAGAATGGATTTGTTACCAAGCACAATATTCAAAGGTGTGCTCTTATTCAATCATTTGTATGTGGTTTGACACACCCATAACAATGTAGAAACATGATCATTCTAGTTAGTGCATCCAATATTACAAATCTTAGTCAATGTATTTCTTAAGATCTTATTGAATAATTTATCTATACCGTTAGCTTGAGGATGGTAAGGTGTATTATTATGGTGCACAATCATGAAGTTAGATAAGAGGATGTAGATGGTCTCATTAAGGAAATGATTTCGTCGATCACTAGTTTGACTTACTAGACTCTTGGAAAAACAAAATTCACTAGAAAATATGCCCATGAAATACCAAATTATTTACTAGGTACTTTAGTGCTTCATGGTCCATAAAGAAAATGAATAAAGTGATAAAAAATTATTGATAAAACTTTTAGAGTGTGTAAACCATGGACAAAGCTTCACATTTTTTAGCCATATAGTTCCACTTAATTAGAGTGAGCTTCATACTAAAAAAATAGAAAGGATGATCAAGGTTTCCCTCACTAGGTCGAGCAAGGATAACACCTACTACCATGCTTGAAGAATTAACATGCATGTAAATGGGCTTCATACAATCTAAAAAATAGAGAATAGGTGTAGTAATAATCTTATTCTTGAGTGCAACGAGCACTTGTTGGTGAGAATTGGTCTAGATAAACTAACCATTCTCACTATGTGGTGGGCACTAGAAGGCAAATAATAAAAACAATCTTGTTTAGATCCACTAAGAGGCCATAATGACAAATAACATGACCAAGAAAAATGCCAAAGGGGGTAGAAAAAACATAGTTATTTAGATTCAAAAAAATCTAAAGGTTTTGACTACATTCAAGCATAAGTCAGAGATTAGAATAGTGGTACTACACTAAACTATAAATGTCTAATCATCCAAGTAGACTTGAAGGAATTTATGCAAAAAATCTTTGAAAGACTCGATCGTAATCGATGAAAACATAGTAGAAACATTATTCATCCTAAAAAGCATCATGTTGTAAGAAAATGAAATCCACTCAATTACAAAGGTGGTCTTTGATTTGTCCTCTTCTAAGATTTAAACTTGATGATATCTAGAGAAGCCATTAGTGAAATCATAGATCTCTCACCTCTCAACTCCTAGAATCTCTTTAGTGAAGGGTGTTAGAAATGGGTTGGTTATGAAAATAACATTAAGTATATGATACTCCAAATAGACCTAAATGTGACCATCCTTATTGATACTAATGATCATTGGGCTCACCCATTCAGAATCATTTATAGGAGTAATGACTCCTATGTGTAATATGTTATCAATCTCTTTCTTGACCCAAGTACACAAATTGGGACTTATATAATAGGACCTCTTCCTGATAGGTCAAACACCCTATACAATTTTGATGTAAATATTTCCTAAGGAAGGATGCACTCCTTTCATTTTATTGTACTTACATGGAAAGCCATCTTAATAATCTTTCAATAGTTTAACCACCTTAGAGATATCTGTATCAAACTAATAGTTTCCCACAATATTCATCTTTGGTGCTTCTTCTATGCCAATATTATGTTGGATCATTTGAAGTAGCTCTAAATACATGTGATGTTCATCCTATATGGTGTCTCAAAAATTATGAATGCCATACTCAATATGCAAAGCCAAGTGATTAATAGATGGGTCAGGTGGATTAGAACTGACACCTTCATCAAACTAGTACATGACCTTTTGTTTGAATTTTTATTCTCTCAAGGCATGGTGTAGTTCAAGTTTAGGTGATAGATATATTTCTTCCATATCAGTATTTTATAAAATGGTCAAGCTATCTTCCCACATGCCATGTATACATCTAACAAATATTTAGCTGGGGTCAGGTCACCTACAATATTTTGATGCATAGATTTCAAGGTGAGGCATAAATCCATAGGAGGAGATCAATAAGACAACATTGAAATCATATTAATCTTAAGGAAATGTCAATAATTTGTCTCCATGTGCTACTATCTACATACATACCACACTCTGGAATAAATGCATAGAGTGCCATACAATTCATGAACCCATAGATACTTAAGTATAAAAATATCATATACCTTCCACATAGTCTCACAAGCTTCAAGATGAGGTTTAGTAAGATTGATGCCACTATGAATTATGGTGCCACAAAAATGATTATCATGATGAAAGTCAAGGTATATAGTAGAATGAACTCGATCCCAAGTAAATAAGTTATACTGATGATTTATCCACCATTGAGCAATTATGTTATCAAATATATGTATAATCAAACATACCCAATCATTTTTAGATGCATAAAAATATTCTAACCATTGAAAAACTCACAAAATTCCATCTGACCATGAAATATCAGAGATTGATCTAACCTCATGGGTAGAACAACCAAAATTTATCCATGAAGAAGATGAACAAACTTATGACATTTATGGTACTTTTATGGAGAATCTTCTAAACTACTTATAAAACCATAGATACTTATAGTAAGATCATACTCATCATGATCCCAATAGTCACAAGCATTACTAGTAGTGTTAGATATAGTTGTGCATTAATCCATTGTAATATGTTATCTAGTGTAGAATCTAGGCATTCAGTACCTTGAGCTATGACATTGTAGATATGGTTAATGTCCTCATCAACATTTATTGGATCAACATATGGAGGTCCTTCAACATGGTATAAGGGGATTAAAAAATGATACTCATCATTCTCAAAGCTGATATAGGGTTTCTTAAAGCTTAAGTTAATATTATTCAAGTAACACCAAGGGAACCCAATAGAGATAAAAAGTCATCATCTTTGTCCAAATTAATGACTTCAAATTTGACTTTGAAAGTGACACATAAAATATACTTGATGGCTTATTTAAGTAATTAAATAGGCATATCATGAGTCTTATTATACATAAACAACACATGAAGAGAAGGATTCAAATCAAGGCTACCATCCTCCTCCACACATCCTTGGTAAAGACATTTACTTCTGCACTGGTATCAATTAAGATATCCTAAATGACCTATGCATTAATAACATCATTAACCAATATCTCTTTATCCCCCTTCATACTATATCTTAAGAATTTTAAGAGTAGACAAATGTTGATTATTTAATTGTTAGTCAAAATGATAAAAATCCATGCATAAAAATACATTATAACTAAACACTCTTTCCTAAGAACTAGGGGGAGCATAACATAATGAACAAGATCATAAAATGGAGATAAAAACAAAACAAGTAATTAACCTCCTTTTTCAAATTTGATGTACACGTATTGGATTAAGGATATTCATGCTCACTCTATGACATTAGAGACTCTTGTCAATTCTTCTCCATGGTGGTAGCACTTCTCCAATGGTCACTCATGCCTTTGATTTGTTATTGGATTTGCTTGGTGTAAATCTTGGCATAAAATGGGAATTATAACACTACTCTTAATGGCTTCTTGAAGGTATTACTATAGAATAGCCTTACACACACAATATTGTTGGCATATGGTGTGGGTACTTGTATTTATATCTCTAAAAACTAACTCTAACCTTAGAGAAGTTAGGTCTAATTCTTATTTTGGTTGAGTCAAATAACCCAGGTTGAGTTAGGCTAACCCTGGGTTGGGTCCAAACCCCCCTTAAATATTGACACCTCAGTTTTAGATATTTATGAGGCATGAAAACTCACTTTGGATATTTGTGAGTTTGCAACTCACCTTTTTACAATATTTAGTAATTAATAAATCACTTTAATAAACAATTTGACCTTTGACTTCATATTTGGCTAAAAGTTCATTTTTTTTATAAATGAAATTCACTAATTCAACTTGGAATTTTTACTTAGGCAAGTTAATTAAGATTTTTAATGTAATTAATCTTACTTATTGATTTTTGTCTTTTGGAAATTGTTTTAAATGTTTTGAGTTATTAATTTGATAGGACAAGAATGTTAAATTACTAAGTCATAATTTGACTAGGGTTGAAACTAAACTAGGTTATTGGTGTATACAGGTTAATACCCAAAATAAATAAACCTCACCACATTTTTGAGAAATTAAATACCTTACACATGAATTTGGGCATTTAGGTGAGTTTTAGGCTAAAATTACAGTGTGTGCTAGAAATTGAATTGAATCTTGATCTAGGCACAAAAGTGGCCAAAATTGAGTGTCTACACATACTAGGCTAGATTTAAGTCTCTTATCAATGTGCATATGATTCCTTATCCAATTTTTCAATAAGGGTAAAATATCCTCATCAAGGAGTCATTTGCATAACTCATGGAATTCATCATGCTCTACATTGTAAAGATCCATAGATTTTTGCATGTCAACATGTGTAGTAACATATATATCCTTGAGGAATTATATTTATCCTTTTATTTATCTCACCAAATTCATGGTTTCATGTAATACTTCCTACTACCATTGAGCATCTAGATATTGAGTCACATGAGGCTCCTCTCATTGAACCCTTTTAATTAGTGAGTTAGACATAGACTGAAACTAACCACCAATCTATGTAGTAATGCTAATTTTGGGACCAGTCAGATGTTAGAAACCCAATTAATGAGAGTGGGGGAGAATAAGTCTTCAAAATTTTTGTAATATTTACATTGTCATTCATGAAATATCAAAACAATATAATAAACTAGCAATGCATTAAGAACAATGAGAATAAGAGAAGAACATAATACATAAAACACTTATTTAATTATGAAACCCTCAAGGGGAAGTAAACACATTGATGATGTGAATGTAATATTTTCATATAATTCAAAAATCAAGATTTAGTAAAGCACCAACTTTACTTGGAGCCCCAACACCAACTAGCCAAACACTAACTTAACTAGGTTTTAACAAACACCCACTTACAAGGAGGCACCAACCCCCTAGATGACTCATCACCAACTCAGTCAGATCAAACATTTGATCAAATTTATAACCTATGACATAGAAATAGTGTTAAGCTTTATGAATAATTGTTAACACTAGATATAGTGTTAACCCTCTCTAAAACCCTAACATTGACCTAATGAGAAAGATCTTGATAAAAATAGACCAAAATAGTATTTAGTTTTGTGTCTCTCCATGTTTCTTATTACCAAAAATCACTTAGCTAAAATTGGGGTCCCAACATGCATGGAGTGACTTGAGAGGATCCAAATATATCCTTATCATTTTCCTTATAAAAAAACATGTTGTTAGTCCTTTACTTGATCTGGTTCATGGCTCGAGTTATCTCCATGATGATGAAACTTTTGAAAAATGATTTTTCTTCATGATTTCCCAAACCTCATCATCTTGGTGACATCGTATCACTTTTTGGTTCATTGGAAAAGACATCCAAATGGTATGCATGCCCTTTTTTAAAAATATATTTTTATTTTTTTTAAAAAAATACCCCCCTTTTTGGCATGTCCTTATTTGAAAGAAAATTATTTTGAGAATGCATTAAATGACATATAAAACTTAGAAATAATATTATTCATAGAATAATTAAATATAAATACCTTGAATTACATATGGTTTATCTTTATTCTTGTTCTTGCCACTTGTTATGTGATAAAAAGATCACATAAATTAATTCATAATTTTATACAAGTCAACTAGAAGTACTATTTTATTACTTTATTACTTAAAAAACTTGCCATTTTCTAGTTTTCAAAATTTTCACTTTATATATATATATATATATATATGTGTGTGTGTGTGTGTGTGTGTGTGTGTGTGTGTGTGTATGTATGTTTTTACTATTTTTTATAATATTTTCTAGTTTTTGGGAATAGGACCATCATTTACTTGTTTTCAATCCTCTTTTATTGGATGAGAGAATTAAAAAAGGTATAAATTGAGTTTTAAAGATTATTTTTAAATTATTATAGTAGATAAGGTCTACTCCATAAATTAATACCTTCCAATATAATTCCAAGCTTTGAACAAATTAAAAAATGTGAATAAAATGACTTTTCTTAGGTGTATCTATAAGTTTCTAGACTGTGTACTGGCCAAGGGCTTAAATTCAATGGACATTCAAAATTTAAAGACTATTTGTAAAATTATTTTGATTATAATAGACTCTCCATAGGTGTATCTTACTCTACTACCATAATCTCAAAAAGTGAAGAAAGACCATTTTTCTTGACTGACAAAACATTTTTTTGAATTGTTAACAACCATGTACTATGTATTTTAGCTTGTAAGGTGAAGGAACACATTTAAAAATCATAAATATGATTTAAAATTATAAATTTATCTACTTAAATGTAATATAAGACTGAATTTTAATTATATAATTAAATAAATCATCCTTTCATTGTTTAGATACAAATGAGTGATCTCAACATTGTCAAAACTTTGTTTTTATTGTCAAAACCCCTATTTTGAGGCTTATATTTCCCTTTATTCTGATTGTTTTTAGTTATTTATCATCTTATCACTTGTATACCCTCTTTATTTTCATGTTACATGCACTCATATTTTCTCATAACTCCCTTTTTCTCACTCTAAGATCCTCAAAATGCCTAATTAACTTGGGAACTCACCCAACTCTTAACCTTTCTTGAGCTAGACATAGTCAATTAGGAGTTAAGGCATTGGATTTAATCTAATACAAGTCCTAATAAATTAATTTACCCATACAATAAATATCATGACCATTTTTGATGTACTAAAAGATAATAAAATATCAAGAAACACTCAAAACTAGTTAAAACATTCAAATGCCCATTTTGGTGGGAAACTAAGAAACCAACCAAAATGAGCTAGTCAAAACAAAATGAAGCATATATAAGATTATTATTGACCCAACATGACCCCATAGACATATAAAATACCAATACAAAAAATATTGAACCTTCTATGTACATGCACCTAAATCAATGAGGACATGAAGATAAACTACTATGGTTTTACCATAAGAGAATATAATTGACTCTAAGTGAGGAAGACACTACTCTCAACCATTGAATTATCCTTCAAATAATATGCAAAGCTAGGGTTTGAGTACAAATAAATATTTGTATAAAAATTATGGGTGTTTATGAGAAGGGCCTATAGGATTCCCTACATCTTACCATGAAACTCACAAACTAAAAAATCCAAGAGATAAAAATAATATAAAGCTATGAAACATAAAAAGGACAATGAAAACCCAAATGGTGTATATAATGAAAAAAGATACAAAATAATCACAAAGGAAAAAATGGCCTACAAAAGGAGGCAAGTGACTATAGAAATAAATATAAAGAGGATGGATATTTTTGAAGAGGGCTTGGTTGATTCCCCATGTCTTACCATGTAACTTATAAATTGAAAAACTTGTAGGTGTAAAAATGAAAAAAGACTAAAGGAATAAACATAGGTGTTAGTGCTAATGTGAAAGAAACCTAGAGGTGTGTAATTAAATTAAGGATAAAATAAAATGTAAGAGATTAAAAATAAAACATGTAATAAATATAAGTTCAATGAAATATAAACTAACTATAGGGATAATATATAATATGAAGAACATGGTGGTAATTCACTAGAGAATCCATACAAACCTATAATGGGTTTATAAAAAATAATGATAAGAAGAATCTAACCAAAAAAGAGGGATTGAAAAAATATACCAAAGAATCACAAGGAAACTAAGGATAACTGAAATATGCTATAAAATTTGAAAAGTAAACTTGAAGGTGCTACATAAGATTCATAAAGGAAACTAAGGCTGACTGTAAATCATCCCAAAAGAGGGGGAAGATAAAAGATACCAAGGGTTAAAATATAACAATGACCAAATTTAATTAAAATAAATGGTGAAAAATAAACCCAAAGGTACTACCTAAGATCCATAAGGGAAACTAAGGTCAATTTTAAATCATCTCAAAATAAGGGGAAGCTAGAATGTTTGAAAAATAAAACATGAGGGTCATACCAAATATACATAAAGGAAACTACTGCTGATTGTAAGATACCAAAGAACCAAAAATGAATTAATGGTGTAATAAAAATGATGCTAAGAAGATAAAATGTAGGAAAATAAAGAAACATGAGACAAAATAACAAGTAATATCTATGCTAATGATAATATCAAAAAAAATATTTTTAATGCATGCATATTTATTTTGGAAGGTTTTTTGAAGCTATATTTGTTTGTTTGTAAGATGTGAAAGTTTTTTGATTGTTTCCTCATGGTAATGATGATATATCAAGAATCCAAGAGAATAATAATGGACATTATAAGATGCCTCTAAAACATGCATAAGGGTAATCATAATCATCACAAGATGCCACAAAGGCTAAAAGAAGAAAATGGTGGGTAACACAAGGTGCCCCAATATATGTATTAAGAAAAGGATGGGAATATTATGATTCCCAATTTGTGTGAGAAAAATATGATAGGCATCAAAATATTCCAAAACTTGTGGGATGTAGGTGTATTAGATCTAACTTTAAGATTAATGAGCCTAGTAATTATGTCAAATTCTTTGTAAATATATGTTATAATAGGGAATGTGACATCTAGGGAAATTTCAAAGTTTTTGGGAGGTGATATAAAATGATTTTGTATGGTATTAACCAAACTAATATAGTCTAGTGTAATGGGAGTAAAATTAACTATATCGACCATATTAACATAGTCTACTGAAATAGAGGGATAATTATTGATGAAGTTATGATTATGGACATGAGAGAGTAATATTATATCATTAATTCTAGTGATATGTTTAATAAAATTATAATATAGTAATAAAACAAAACTGGCACTATCTGGATGTTGGATGGTATAATTATAAGAATGTTAAGCTAATAAGATAACTAGATCGACATCTATAATGTCTAGTAAATACCATTAGGTTGTAGAAATGGAATTATATAAAGGTTGGTGGAAAATATAGTTAGGTAAAAGAGGAAGAATTATATCAAAACATTTTGTGTCATGGCTGATGCATCTACTTGAAAGAGAAAGAACTATATCAAAACATTTTGTGTCATGACCAATGTAGTTAATTAAGACAGGATAAACTATATCAGCGTAATCTATGTCACAACCTATATAGTTACTTGTAATATGAAGATGAATTAGAAATCTATAGAAAATTTTGAGGTTATGGATGGTACTATTAGCTATAGGCATTTATAACTAAAAAATATCAAATTGGGTGATATATACACACACACACAGAGATATATATATATATATATATATATATATATATAAAAGTGATTACAATAGTGATTTGGTATGTTGAAAGAGTTTGAAATTGAAATTTCACTAGTAGGATAAGTATGATTATTCATATAATTAGAAGGATCATAATCACTTATAATGCATTTTTGGTAGGCATTTGAATTATAGGTTTTTCATAATTTAATGGGTTGATAAAATTTTGTTGAATGTGAGCAAATAATTGAGGACTTATCCTTTTAAGGCCTTCCAAATGGGGTAGAGGGTGGGTAGACATCAATGACAACATGCTCATCATTTCTTGATTTGTAGTGGGGATTTTAAAAATATGAGAAAAATAATAATAATGATTTTTTTCTATATCATAATAAACACCAATGGTAACTTCCGCTATCATATTGGGTTTATCTCCTTTATTAGAATCATCATCATAGATGGGAAAATTATGGTATTAATTTTCAATGATGTGGTAAGTGGCAAAGGTGGGATATTTCAGATCCTCATAGGGATTTTCATAAATGGGAGGACCATATTAATAATATTTAGTCCCAATATAAGTGTAATCATTAGGATATTCACCCAAGTATTAAGGATCATCAAGATAATAAGGGGAAAGATTACTAGAAGTCATGAAAAATAGGAAAATAATCATCAGTATCATAAGATTCACCAATGTGGATACCTGATATCATGTTAGGGTCTTCAAATCCATTAAAATCATCATCTTAGATAGGAAAATTATGGTATTGATTTTTAACAATGTGAGAAGTGGAAAAGTTGGGTTATTAGGATCCTCATAAGGATCATTCAAAATTTTAGGACCATGTTGATAATATTCAATCACACTATAGGTGTCATCATTGGGTTATTCAACCCAATAACAAGGATTGCCATGAGTGGGAATATCATCATATATGGGATCATTTGGTCATATAAAAATGAAATAAAGTAATTTCACCATGAGGATTTGAATTCAATGGTGGTTATAGAACATAGAAAGAGAAAACCATATAAAATCAAAATGAGTTGAGTCTCACTAAAAATATTATAAGAGGAGACGTAATGATGAATACAATTAAAAACTAGATGTGGATAAAGGTTGATAAAAAGAAATAAGTAGTATCAGGTAGGTTGATATAATTAGCTATTGAATATATAAAAAGGACTGTCTTGGATCAACTAATACATTAAGAAACAAAATTAGAAAGTAAGGACTGTATTAAGCTAGATAATATAGCTTCACTAAAATATGGTAGAAATAATCAATGTATCAATATGGTTGATATAATTTGTAAAAAAATGGAATTATTGATAACTAAAGAAAGGGACTATATTGGGATAGCCAATACAATATGTAACATGTGGTATCGAGTTGGTCGATACAATCTTTTCACCAAACAAACAATATCAGGTTAGCCGATGTAGCTGGAAGGAAAATTTGAACTATATCAAGATGGTTGATAAATTTTGCAAAAAGCATTGAAAAATATTGGGTTGGATGATATAGTTTGGAAAATAAGAAAATAGATAAATTAGCCAAATAGTAGTAAATGAACAAAAAATTGAAGGTATTCATAAGATGAGTATGTTTGAGTTATTAAATTTTAGATATATTAATCTAAGGTGTAAATATTGAATAGGGAAAAAAGGTAATTGACTATAGAAGATTCCACCATCTTGTAGCTACACTATCCCATCTTTGAGGTATGTTGAGAGTAACTTCCTATGGCTACTAGTGCACTACAAAACCAAATAATTGAAAGGCTTCATATTGGATGAAATAAAACACTACGTTCTTATAAAATACTATGAGGTACATAAAATCTAAAGTCCATATGTAGTTTTGTTTAATGCTTTGAGTATTGGGGTGATACCCCTCACACCATAGGTTAGGTAAAATTGATGACCACTTTACACATAATGATAACTTTGATGAGTTTTGTAATTTACAAAAAACTATTATAGATTGATATATATATATATATATATATATATATATTCAAAATGAAATTAAAAATATGAAACATGCAATGAAGGAAATAAACAATCATAATGGTATCAAGTTGGCTGATATAGGTGGGATAGAAAATAATTTAAAAAAATTATATTATAATTATCAATGTAGTTTATAGAAGAAACATATCTATATCAAGATGAATGATGTAGTTGGTAAAAACTAAGGACTATAATAGTCTAGTCGATACAATTACAAAAAATTTGGAACTATACCAAGTTGGCTGATATAATTTCTAAAACTAAGAAAACTTTATTGGGATATAGTATATAGTTGGATTGAAAATATATGATGGTTTTGAATATGTCACTAAAACTAAAAAAGGAAAAATGTTAAAAATAATCTAGCCAAATGTAGGATAAGGTTCATGTCGAATTCACTAGAATGTATGCACAGATTAGGATGACCTATAACTATCCTCTTTATTTCAATAGACCATGAATTAAATAAGGTCATAAAAATAGAGCATGTGTATGCTTGGATTATCAAGTAAGGATTTATAGTAACCATATACCTAGAATAGGGTAATCTTAACTCAAATGACATGGGATATAGCTCCCATTAGATATCAATGATGGGTAAATGATTGCAAGGATAATTTTAAAGGTTTAATTAAAAGTAAATGATGGGTACGTGATTGTAAGGATTAAATTAAAATTAAGTGATGGTGATTGTTTGCAAATAAGGCAAGGTATAATGGTCAACCAAATTAGGGTCTATACAACCTAAGGTTTTAATGGCACACATAATAAAATTTATATCTATGCTATATTATTTGGTATAAGGAATATCATAAGAAAGGAAACACATTTACATCCACAAATAAATAAACCAAAAATTATATAAACTCCTTAGTAATAAAGGAAAAGAGTGTAAGGATATAAATAATTACCTTTGGGTGGACCCATCGAGGCTTCAAATTCCCCCTTTGTATCAAGTGTCCCTTTTTAAGATATGTTTTAGGTTAAAGATATCAAATAATAATATGAAGACTTACATATCCTTAGTTATGTACTCCAAATGCCTATCCTATTGAGATTCAATGACACCAAAAGATAATATCTCTAAGATAAGGTTATAAACCTCTAAGTCTCCTAAACTCTATTCAGGGGAAGAAATATGAGCACAAGTAGAGTGTATGAATGAGATATATATTATAAAAATGAAATACGGCCCATATATATGGATGCAACACCAAAAACTAACCCTAAAATTTTAGCTGATACTATTGAGAAGGCTTATACAATTGGAAGACATCTCTTGACATAGTATTCTATCATCTAGGATGATATAGTAAAAATGATATAATATAGACTCATAACTATATTGGGTTGGTCAATATAGTATAAAGAAGATAAAGTATGAAATAAATTATATCAATTAGGATAATATAATAAGATGTAGGTAAGCTAAAAAATATGGATGAAAGTCAAACGGATAGTTAATATGAAAAGATAATAAGAGGAGGGTTAGACTTACAGTAATGTTGTTATGCCATAATAGTATGAAAAAATATCTCAAAATTCACCACAAGCCAATACCACCTAATTTACAATACACCCTTTAAGGCATGAACTCAAGAAAAATAATGGGTTGGCAAGCCCCTATAATACAAAGTGTTATTAAAGTGTAAAAAGTGAAAATATCAAGTGTATACACCTTATATGTGGCCCTTGGCCTTATGTGTGACACTAAAACTTGTGATTGTTGAGATTTCTAATATTAAGTGGTGCCATGATTTATATCATGAAATTTTACTATGAAGTTTTGTTCAATTATCCTACCAATGCATGATTATTAATACATCTATCTAGATATGGCACTTACATTCCCTACATTACATACATTCTTTGATCAATATATACACTAATATGATGATGTATTATCCATATGATTAAATGATATTATATGATGTTCTCTTTATGAATGTCATGCTATGGTTAAATCTTATTTTGAGATGATGACTTATAATATACATCCATCATCTCAAAGTGGGGGCATTACAAATGGATTTTTATTGAGACACATGCTTACATGAGTAAAAAATCATATTAGAGTATAGATTACAAATATTCATAATGGTTTATATATCAGATGGTTTAGATAATTGACAAATATTGACACATTATACAGATTATAGGGGCATATGTCATACATATGCACTTGTTTAATAGACACTTGAGAAGATATTCATACACACTTGGGTATATATGAATGGGCTTATGTAAAAAAATTTATAGAAACAATGAATTATAGGTTTTCACATACATATACATTTGAGATACAAGTTATCAAATTCAAGATATAGGTGCATAACATTCTTTATTAGTTAGTACAGATTTAGGGGGTGTGATATTCTTTCATGCACACCTACACACCATCATAGTTTAGATTTTAATGAAAAATGGTTATCATTCCACTTCATAATTATTAGGTATACAGTCATGATCTATACATTAAAATTGTTCATTATTTTATCATGCATTCTATTTTATGTTGAGTGAAACTATAAAACTAAACCTGCATTCATGATATGGGGATGTAAATTATTCATTTAATTTTAACCATAAAGTTTTTCTACATGAAGTGAACTTAAGAAAACATGATAAAAACATTATAATTGAATATAAAAGTGATTTTGAATGGTTGATTCACCTTATTTGAATGAACCTTACCTAATGGTTCTCTCATTTATTGATGTAGTTATTTAGGTTATGACATTGCATACTTTTCTTTGTATTAATGAGGATTGGGGAATGTTTCTTTCCCAACCTAGGAGACTAAAAGTTACATAAATTTTGGGCATAATCACCCAAATTGTTTGTGTGCTTCAAAAATAAAGCACAAGTTTCTCCAATGCTTAGACAAGGAAGCATAATGTCCAATAGTTTGTAAGGGCAAGATGATTTTCACACACACAAAGGTGTAATTTAACCTTTTTTTCAATATTTCAAAATTTTAGTCTCATATTAAAATAGTTAATGACTACACATGATTTTATGTTTTTTTATTGAATTACCTACATAATTGGAGGTTCATAAAAAAGACAAAGTCTATTATACAAACTCAAGTACATTTTACCCTTATACACTAGTAATTATATCATTAGAATAAAATCAACATTTTTAGATAATAAATTATGGTCTTCTATACTTGACAATAACATGCTTGACACACATTTATGACAAGTGAATTGATCATTCAAATAAGGTCCTATTCTACCATTCTCTCACACCTACATGCTATCTTATGAATCAACCATTCTATTCTATTGTTACACACATATATGGACTTCACTATCTATTTCAAAACTACTAAATGCTTTACACAAACATCTCTAGACTCTATATTGATTCCACCTTTACATAAGTGAGTTCCTCCATATTTCATCAATATCACTACTTGATACTAGCCTAATTTGGTCAATATCGACCCAATCCTATCAAGGACTATTTAAAAAATTTAAACTTATCTTTCAGGTCAATCCATTTTACTAGAATGCCAATTGTGTGTTAAATTATCTAATTAAACTCATATATAAAAAATGAAGGTATCATTAAAAATGATCATGGCGCTTATCTATAACACACACACACATATATATATATAGTGTTGGACATTGAGAAAATATTCCCTTTTCTTACCAAATTATAAACCTATCACTATGAGTAGTCACAAGCCAATTATAAATCACTCTAAATCCAAGTCAAAGAAAACATTGTCAAGTATCAAATATGAATCATTAGTCACATAAATATAATAAAGGAGCACAATTGCATAATAAAACTAGGTTGGAGAGCTACATGTTACTTGATTTCCATCCTTAGAGTATCAGATATGTAGTAAATGTTCAATTATAAAATGGATGTGTTTGTGGTGATCTCATCCCATTACACTTTCTTCATTTTTATCAAAATCACACCTAGGGCTTTAAGGCAAAGGAGAGTGATTTATGGAGCTAACCACATCATCAAGTTTTAGGTCCATAAATTTAGAGAAAAATAAGATACGAACATGTGACTTTATAATCATTATGACCTAATTACTTGTAGGTTATTAATAATTATAATTTGAGTATCTACCAATGATATAGACTAAGATATAAAGGAAAAAATTAAGGAATAAGTTAATTCAATTCACCAAAGGAAGACAAGTTGAAATAATGGTCTTGTATATTCAAGAATAAGATCTAGTTAGAGAGGTACACCAAGTCTTTATAGTTTCTAATTGTGGTCTACTTATGTTTTATTTTATCCATCTTGACTAAAACTATAGTCATATCTCAAAAAGCACTTGTTGACCTAAAGGAGGGTGATTAAGGAGGAAAACTTTATAAGATTATATATGTCTAATGTTGTAAGGGTGAAACACATATAACCCCATGAAGAGCATATCATTTCACAAAAGTGAAGAATGAAATGACATACTGATAGAGAAACACCATGGTAGAAGGAGGCATATAGAGCTAAAAATTAGAAATCATATATAAAAATAATAATGAGAGTAATCAAGGATCAATATTTTAACATACATGTTGAAGGGAAAATGGAATATTTTATAACCTTATAGAATATGAATAGTTTAGACACATAAATTTGGTATTAGACACTTGACAATGTTAGTTATAAACAATCCTTAAAATACATGACTTGTGTGTATATAACTAAATATTAATCACATTATCTCTTAGGAATTCACTTACATATTGACTTGACCTTATTGATTTTTTTCAATCACATACAAGATCTCCTATTTCACTATCCTAAGCAGACTATCACCTGATTATAGATCACTCTTAATCATATCCTTGATTTTTTTTAAAAAATAGTTGGACAAATATAAATACTATAGTCACCCACTTTATCAATATCTATCCACACATCCTTTAATGACTATTCCTTCCTTTGGGTTGATCCACATTTTTCATGTCAGTATAGAGGGAAATTACCCAAAGATGAAACTATATAAACATTTCATGTTGAATCTTATTCCTATCTAACATCTATATAACACCTACCCATAAAATTAATTCCAAACTAAGGAATACATCCATACATCCTTGTCATTACCTTAAATAATTAAAAACTTAAAATACTCAAAGGAATAACCATCAAGCTAAGTTCAAATAATATTGTGAGGTTAAAATCACAAGTTGTTAAGTGCTAAAAGCCACACATGATTTCACTATGTACTAGTATATCACTATTGAGAACACACTAAATAAAATGAGATAATTATGTGAAGTTTGAACCCTATTCAAAGTATAATTAAAGAAACACTCAACCACTTAGTGTGGGTGATTGGGTTTGACTTAACCTATCTTATCTTTTCCATTTTTATAGACAAATAAAATGTTGAAAATGGATCTAGGGTTTCAATGTGAAGGATAATATATATTAATATATTCATAGGATCAAGCCTATGATATTGTACGAGAATAATTTCAACCTATGAAATGACAGTGTGTAAAAAAAAAGGAAAAAAAGGACTTTTTGGGTAGTAAATAGATGATTCTAGTTGCCATAGGTGTTTGTGCATTACTAGATTCATCTAGGTAGGTTTTAATAATTATTCCATTTTAATTGAATGAACATAGACCCATTTATATTTATTTATGATGATTTTACACTGTTAAAGACTCAAATAAAATTGAAACAAGCTAATTACCCTATCATTTTGTTCACTTTTATAACTAATAAATGTAATAAATTAATCACTCTACCTTTTACATTCAAATATATTAATTAATATAGATATTATAGAACCTAATTTATTCAAAATGTTTATATTTTTTAGACCAGTAAATCCAAAATAATATAAATCATATTGGTTAACCTTCAATCCTTAGAGTATGGAGAATGTTAGGTTCCCTTGAGGTTTCATCTTACCTTTTTAGGATTTGAAAATTTTGCATTAGTGCTTCAAATTTGATTTCCTATTTCCACTTATTTATTAAAACAAATAATGGATATAATGGATATAAATAGTTTGTCCTTTTTATTTCAAGTGATGATGGTCATAATTACATGTTACTAACTTAAAATATTTAATGTATTTCACAATCATGTACTTGAATGGTTCACCTTAATGAGTAATAAAAATAAGGATACAATTAATGTTGAATAATCCTTAGCTCTTATAGTATCTCCTATTGCATAAATATCTAATCTAAGATGATTCTAGTTATATCTAGATGTTAGAGGGCATCTATGACTCATTTTTTCCCTCTTCCCCCATAATTCAAGATCATACTAGATATCATCTCACTTCCATTATTCATCATAGGATTATTTTGGAATCAATGATCCATACTATTAAAACTAGAAGGGGTAGGGTCCTTCACAATGTAAGACATAAAAAAGGTAATTAGAATATACATCTTCATTCCCCTCTACCTCCTAGATGTTAGATAATCTAACTAAATGGTATGATGTCATTTATGAACTTAAGAATACCCAAGCTAAAATATTTATACTAGAGTTATTTAAGAGGTGAAATATCTATAAAGATATCCTATATACCACATTCATGACACAAGTATACCAAATGTTATAGATCCAACCTAATTTTCATATGTTGTCAATATATTTAAGAATAGTGAAGACATGATATATTTTAAAAAGGATCACTTTTATACTCAACATACAATAGATAAAAATATCTCATTAGTCATTTAAGTTAAATCTTTAATAATGGATACAAATGTGTCTTGATAAATAATGGATCAAGATCAAATATTTGTAACACAACAAATTTAAAAATAGTGGATGTCATATAGAATCTATTTACAAAGTAGATAAGAACATCAAAGGATTTGAAAATATTTCTTGCCAACTATTAGGATCGTTATTTTGGATATCACAGTAGGCCTTAAGACACTATCTGCTATGTTTCATTTGATGCCAACCCACTTGAGTTATAACCTACTCTTAGGTATACCATGCATCCATGAAATAGAATTTATACCTTATAATTTGAATTAGAGCATAAATTTTATCCATAATTGATGTTTGTACACATGTTTAATAGATACTCAACCATTCAAGTATTTTAAAGTAACATAACCTAGTGATGGACATAGTTCATAATTAGGGGATTTCAAGTTTGTCGTAATACTACCATCACAAATAAACCAACCATAAAGGATACATACATGTGAAATGGGGGATTAAATGAATAATAATAAAAAATGTCTATCTATAAATACAAAAAATACACAAAAGAGGAGAATATACCAAATTTTCCCTTTTTGGGTAATTTAGGTGATCCAAATTAGATTCATAAAAGAAGAAGATAGAGATGATGATGAAAATGACATCCTAGTGAAAATTGTAAACACTATAATTTCATATACTATATAAAATTTTTTAGGTGTCTTAGGCCCTTATTTTTTATTTTAAACCTCTCAAATATCCTTATCCTAAGGTTTAGTTTATTTACTATTGGTAACCTAATAATTTGATTTTCCACCTTATTAACCACATAAATATATTTAAACATAGGGAATCCTAACCCTTTTAACCACTTCTCCCACATATGACCCTATCCCCAATAACCTTACACTCACCAAAACTCAATTTTACCTATGATTGGAAGAAACTAGCATGAATAGATTCTTCAGCTACCAATTTGGGTGAATCAGTACCAATTTTTCTCTAGATTGATGTCAATCCATTTATACCCAAGAAGCCTTTGGCTTAAGGACCAAAAAATATAAAACTCAAAGTGATACTTAGATTTTTGGGAAAATTGAGGAAGATTGTAACACTACTCTATCAAAATTCTACTATACATAATCAACATCCATAGTCACAAGCCTAAACGATTACCTATATTTATGAGAAGGAATTTTTTCTATTTGAAATTAGGTTCAAGGTAAGTATTCATATTATTTATCTCATTTTTCATCAATCTCTTTACTTTTATTTACTTATCTAGTCCTCAGAATATAACCTATATCCTTTTGTGACTATTTATTAACCTATATCATCCAACCTAGTTTCTATTTTAATTAAGTTTAGTTTTAAAGAGAATCGACACCGATTCATTCTAAATCAACACCAATTTTATAGAATCATCACCAATCTTATAGGATCGACATTGATCCACTATATTTAGTTTTTAAAACTTGAGCCTTTAATATTATATCCCTATCTTTATTTATTTTTGATTTTCTATATTTTTAGATATGGCCTTGTTATGTAGATGACTCTACTAGGAATTGTGCATGATGTCATTAATACCATTTATTTTCCTATAGTATCCCAACCTCTTTTTGATGATTAGAGTGACATAGCCTTCAAGATAACACTTTGTACCATTGTTTACTCTCCCACTTTTGAAACCACTACCAACCAACTTGATGTTATACAAGAAGATGTGAATGTTTCTATGGCTTATTAGGATGAATATTTTGATTACATTGATATCTTAAACAAAGATTAAATCATAATAATTATTGTTATCACATCTTTATCTTTTGTAATTTCAATTGTTGTTTATCCACTTAATTGTGAAAAATATGAGCTAACATCCACTTGAAGAAGTTCACAAATTCCCAAGATTGGTTCCTAACTAGGTAGCTCATCCATCTATCTATTAATCTATTTTTGGCAAAGTTATTTATTTATGTGCAGGTTATTCTTCCTAGCCAAAAATAAATTCCCTTAGTCACTAGATTAAAGTGGTGCACAACCATCTCCTAATCTCCAGTTATTCATCATAAACCTTGATTTTCATTAAGTTTTTAGTAAGTTAATTAAATTAAAGAAAAAATAAAAAACTAATATAATATTTTGGCATACCTGGTGGGACCAATAGGGTCTCATTTTTCTTATTATAATTAATTGTGAATTTATTCATCTTTCTCTCCTTTTCTCTTGATTTTTATCTTCATTCAAAAGAAAATCCAAAAATGTTTTTTATCTCCTTTCTAAATGCTAAAATAACTACACTCATTTTTTATTGCTTAGGCAATTAATATAGAATAAGCTAGGTGAGTTAATTTATCATAGAAACCACTTCTTTCACACACATACCAAACCAATTACATAATAAATCCATCAAACATTGACATAAGGGAACCAACTAGAATTTCATCACCTAGTAGTAACCTTCATCCTGACTATCCTACTTAGATTTCACAACCAAGGGGAGAACTGGCTCAATATGTTGACTGCATATAAACCTTGGTTATTAAATATATACTAGCTAAGCACATGACACCCTTACATTATGGTGTGTGAAGTGAGGGTGTAGGTCCTAATACTAGGCCACGTATTGATTCTAATATAAATATCTTTTCTTGAGCCTAAAAAAACCTAAAACCATCTCTAGATTGATGTTTCTTAGGACCTTTGATAACCTTTATTTTATTTTATCGCACTTTAAAATTAAAAGTAAAAACTTTTTAGGTACATATTTAGTGTGTGTGCCTTTATTTTTCACTAAATATGATATAATCAAAAAGATTATTGTGTGTTTTTTACTTTATTTTCTTTCTTTTTCTTCCATCACTACATGGTTTTAATGTGATAGTAGTCACTAAATTAAATTGAATCCATAAGTTCATCCTCATCCATGGATAATTTTCCTAATCCTCATACTTCCCCTAAGTCCATAAGGGAAGGTATTCCCTAGTATTATACTCAAGGTGATCTTGAATTCACCACCATATTGGATAGTAATCTAATTATGCTTAACCATTACCTCAGATCTTGAGCTATATGCATTTCACTTCCCCCCATATGTAGTTTTCTAGGAATTATTATGACATGCCTTTAAAGGAAGGTAAAGGGTTTACCACAGCTATGGTCTCCTCTCATAACAATCCTCCCCTAACCAGTTATGACACTAAAATTACATAACCTTTAGGCAATTTACCTCTGATAACATCTAGTGTTTCATCCCCAACTAGTACCCAGGCTCAGAATGTCACTATAACTCAACCTACATCTAATCCACCCCTTACTAGGAAACTTAAAAATTTAGTTATCTCAATCCTAACAACCCTTATACCCATCCAAACCAATGCACCTTTAAATCCCCAAACTTAGCCTCTGAAATAAGCCCCTATAATTCAACTACCTCAACATTATATCCCCTTGAGTACCCAATACCTAGTACCCATACAAGATCTTGGGTTTATTTATATCCCCTTATAAGATGAATAGTATGTGGTGGCATCCCAACTAATCATGACCACCTCAGTTAGTTAATCCTTTATCCTAACCCTTTTCCAATTAGATTCCTACTTATCAACTCCCAAAATAGAATGTCTTGGGAGGTATTCCTTAATACAACACCCAACTAGACCTTATGAACATGATGGCCAATTTAGAAGCCTCTACCTCTAGGCAAAAAAATATTCACTTATGAGAAAATTTGTAATGAACCTATTAATTCAGCTATCCCCATTAGACATTGTCTTCTATAGTGGGAAATTCCAAAATTTACAAAATTTTAGAATAAGGAAGTTCCTCAGCATAACCTTTAAGCATTTAGACATGCTTTCTATCTTATATCTCACATCGACACTCTTATCCTTAGGAATTTTAATATGTCACTAGAATGACTAACTTTAGATTGGTACAAATTCATTCCTTAGCATTCCCTATTCTATTTTGGGTAGCTAGCCCAAATATTCTTGAAGCATTTTTTTATCAATATCATGATAAAAATAACTATCACTGACCTCTATATCATCTGATAGTTTGATGATGAATCTATTACTAATTTTATGGATAGAGGGAGGAGTCTCATAAACTAACTCAAACTAATTAAATTATTTTCAAGAGCATGTGCTAAACATATCTCATTGATGTTACAGGTGCAATCCTTCAAAACCTTTGATGAGGCCTTTTTAATGGCTTAAAAATTAGAAATTAGATCCTTGGATTAAGGGAAAGTAAAATTACATAGTAAAAAATTCAAACATGATCTATCTAAAGAGACTAATAATAATAAAACCAAGAGAGATTCTAATTTCATAGTCTTAAAATTAGCACCACCACAAACAAAAATCCAATCTAAGCCCTCTACCTCTTAGGAATAATCTCAAAAACCATTAATGCATTTTACTCCACGATAGTATACACCTTTAAGAGAGTCTTATGCATCTATCTTAAATAAGATCTTAAAGCAATATCTTATCTAACTTCCTTATGTGATACCTCTTGATGATTGTTGCCCTAAACCTAGCTAGTTTAAGGAAAATGACTTTTAAAACTTTCACTATGTAGTAGGTCATGATGTCAATAGGTGTCACTATTTCAAGGGTCTAGTGTATAACCTTATTGATCAAGGGGAGTTACAACTAGATAACCCTAATTTACCCCTTAATAATTCTATAGACATCTTTAGGTAGTCATTCCCTAATCACACTTCCACATCTAATTCTGTGTAAGCTTATTTAAGATCCACCTTAGACCATAAAATTCATATAATTAGTAAAATCCATGATCAAATTATGCCTAACTAAGTTGTTAGTACTTATATCCCAAATGTCCTTATAGGATACACCTTCAAACCATCTAGATTAAGTGAAGTTGTCCCCAAAACTCACTCAATATTTTTGGATCTCATTATTTGGGATCCACTTGAGGAAATAGTATCTGAAAACATTCATAATGATCAATTAGAAATAAAAGAAGATAAAAATATCAAATAAAAGGCTTGTTTATAAATTTCATAAGATATGCATACTATTCCTTATGTCATCTCAATACCTATATTTATCATACACATCCCATTTAGTTTACTACCCCTTGAAGAAACTATCATGTTGCCTCAAAATAGCTCAAGACCAGTTCCCCCATTACTCGAGAGGAGCTAAATGTTAGAGAAATTAAGGGAAAATATATAGGTATCAAAAACAAAAATCTCAGGGCCTCATGAGGAAAATACTTACAACATCCTAAAGAGGATATCCCCACTACCCCTAATCATATTCAAAAATGGAAAGTGTCACTGCCACCAATTTGGATAAAAGCATCTATATTGGGACCCCATCCTTTAGCAAAAATGAAAACCACCATCATATAATCCTCTACTAAAGATCATGTATCATAATGAAGGGATATTCTCATTTTTATAATGACAATACATTATCCTTTAAACCCCTACTATCCACAAGGTTTAGTGTAATAGCTTATCGTAAGCATAAAGTACCTATTGTAGGGAATATTCAAATAACCAATTTGAAAGGTCAAGGTTCCAATACAAATATAACTTCCCAACCAATGTCTCATAGGATTGAAAAACCTAGTATGGATCCATTGAAGGAGTCTTATTCTAAGATCCTCAATCAACTTCTAAACCTCCCTTGTCACTCTACCACCTATAAACCTTGTTAACCCTCATATTTAGAGACTAGTATGGTATTAAGAAAATAAGACATGCATATATCATCGAATATTAGGTCATGATATAAAAAGTTATAATGCACTAAAATTTGTGGTCCAAAATTTATTAGAAGAAGATGATCTATTAATGGAATGGATAAATCATGACCATTCCCATAGTTAAACTACTAGGGTCACATCAACCTTAGGAAGTAATATATTACCAATAGTATCAAAATAAGCTATAAAAGAAGATAAAACCTCTGAAAGAGATCCATATCAAATCCTTTTGAACCCCCTAGATGTGGGTGAGTATGAAAACATGAAAAATCCCCTTTTATTTTAGATAGATGTCATTCACATAGCTATACGATCTTAGACCCAAGGTCATAAGAACCATAATCAAGATAAATCCAAAGTGACTATTACCAAAGCACCAACTCCTACCACAAATAGTTATATAATTCCCACTTTGAAACCTACAATTCATATTTTAGGGAAAACAAAAGATAATAATGCTTTAAAATGAATATAGAGATATGTTCTAAACTAGCTTCATCATCTCATGGTCAAGATGTCTCTATATGAACTTGCCTAAAATTCTCCATAGCATTATGAGGCTATGATACAAGCCTTATGGGCCATTGAGATACAAGCCAATGAGCCCAATCCTCTATTGGATTTTATCACATCACTTCAAAATTTATTATCCATAACATTCCATGATTTAGAAAATTCACCATTACAATTTGATGACTAGTATCCCCCACCATTTATCACTACCCAAATTGATCAAACTCAAATCAAATGAGTAGTGATTGATAATGGTGTAAGTATAAATATCATCTCCTCTCACACATTTAAATAACTACAATTACCTAAAACTATTATAGCCCAATCCCCTACCATTTTAAGAGCTTTCAATGATACTATGACCCCTAAATAGGAATGGTCATCCTTCACATTCAAGTAGGTATACATGTTCTACTTGAATTATTATACATAATAGAAGGGGAGTTTTAATACAACATCATATTAGGGCATCCCTGGATATGTGCTATGCATTGTGTTCCCTCCACCTTGTATTAATGTATTAAATTTGAACACAAAGGTAAAATCCATAATGTTCTACCTGATCCCCATGTATTTAAAACCTAAAACCTCAATTTTTAACCTAACATCAATTTAATACCATTAAAAAATGCTACCCCATCATCATCCAATGAAGCATCCTCTATTATGACAATCCCTGCATCAAGGATTGGCAAAGAATCCATCGATTTCAAATTTTAGTAGCTCTCAATTAGAGAGTATCAATTATTAACACTTAATACTCTCCCTACTCCCAAATAATATGGGAATCCAAACAAACAACATGAATATTTTACAAATTTAGGAGAAATCATTCCCTTTGGTCCACCTTTCCTCCACACCCATTTTATCTATTGGGGAATCAGTTAGCCTTCTTCGAGAATTTATAATGAAACCCATACTAAACCATTTACCTCACAATTTTCATTCCTTAATAAGCCCCACTTTGTAAAAACATACCTATAATGGTGTGCTTAGATGGCTTTTAGCATAGGACATTATGAACAAGGTCCACACAAGTTTAAATTGGGATATTTTAGAAAATCCCATAAAAAGTATGGCCTTGATTTTAACCAAAATGCTAGAACTACCCCAAAGGTTACTCTCCTTCCTATCCTTGAAGAGGACACACCATCATCACCATCTATCACCCCTTCTTTGATAGATGATATCGTATCCATTCCCCCAAACTTTTTTTTAGTCAATGACATTACTATATAACCTCTCATCTATTACCACGATGGGGAGGTCAAAACCATTCCTCTATCCTACCCAAACATGATAGGGCAATACTTTCTCACCATCCATATTATTTAGTGCTAAGATGATAAGTCAATCTTAAATTATTTAGGCATGAATAAATCCCATCTGCATAAATCCATTCCATCTAAAACCTTTAGTCTATTAAATGAAGATACCATTAACATTAACATAATATCTCATGAGACTCCATGAATAATTAAATTCAACAAATATTTGAATCCTCAGGAGCACCAAAATTTCACTAAATTTCTAATAGATCATAGTAAGGAATTCACTTGGTCCTATAGTGACATGCCTGGTATTGACCCTACTATTGTCATCCATAACATTGTCACATTTCTTAATGCCAAACATATAAATCAAAAGCTCTGAAAAATGAACCCTTACATTGTACTCTTAGTCAAAGAAAAGAGACTACATCTCTTATCCATTAAATTTATCTAACATATTAATTACCCTTAATGGGTATCTAATATCATCCCTATCACAAAGCCCATAGGAGGACTATGCCTTTGTACTAACTTTCATAACCTTAATCACGATTATCCTAAGGATGATTTCCCTATCCCTAATATTGACCTATTAGTGGATTTAATAGTTGGGAATGAAACGTTATCACTTATGGATGGTTTCTTTGGATATAATTAGATCCTTATCATGCTAGAAGACCAATATAGTAATTCATTTATTACTCCATGGGGAACCTTTTTCTATCAAGTTATGCCTTTCAGCCTAAATAATGTAGGAAACACCTATTAAAGATCCATGACTTATATATTCCATGATATCATCCATAAAATTGTTGAGGATTATGTAGATGATCTCCTTAGTAATTCAAAATTATGAAAATACCACCTTTTAGTCCTAAAGGTAATCTTTTCTCACTTAATCTAGTTTTGTGTCTACCTAAATTCTAAGAAATGCATTTTTGGAGTATTCATAGGTAAGATTTTATGATTTATTATTATATTTGAGGGATAGAATTTGACCCCACTAAGATCAAATAAATTTTATAAATTCCACCCCCATCCAATCTTAAGCAACTCCATAGTTTATAGTGAAAATTTTAGTCTATCCATCATTTTATCTCCAACCTATCTGATTAATGCCAACCATTGTATCACCTCCTAAAGAATGATATCCATTTTAATTGGGACTCTATTTTTTAGGAATCCTTCAATTATCTTAAGAGATACTTCCTTTCACACCATTTCTCATTCCCTTGAAATAAGGCCAAACATTCTTTTTTTATATTTTCACTACATACCATGCACCTGAAGCCATGCTTTCCCATCGTGATGAGAAAAATAAAGAGAAAGAATTTTAATATATTATTTACACACTTGTTGAATAAAATATGTGATATTCTCAAACAAATAAGTTATGTCTTACTCTGGTCTTTGTAGATATTAAGATTTACCATTATTTGCTTAATCACAAGACTTATGTGGTCATGAGTATTGATACCCTAAAATTTATGCATTCAAAACCTTATCAAAATCAGAAAATGGATAAATGGCTCATGATTTTGGTAGAATTTGATCTCGAGTTTATCCATAAAAAATCAATTAAAATTCAAATCATTGCTAATCAACTTGTTGAGGTGCCTCTTATTGATAACCAACCAGTTCACTATGAATTCCCAGATGAATCCATAGCCTCCATATATCAAATAGATCCATAATATTAAATGACTCTATTATTTGATGGATCCAAATATGAACATGGTGGGGGATATGGATTTATAATAATACCTCTTGGAGGGACATCTATACCTCTATCTTTTAAGCTTGATTTTGACTGCACTAATAATATGGCAAAATATGAGGCTTTGGTCATAGGTCTCCAAACTGCTTTAGCCCTAGGTATTAAACCACTTAATATCTATGGTGATTCTTATTTTGTGGTCAATAAAATTAAGGGAATATATAAATGTAATAATGATATCCTTTAGATTTAAAAGACCTTGGCTGATTAGTTACTAGCTACTTTTGATCATTATGATATTTGAACCACTCCCCAGTCAACTAACAAGTTTACAGATACCATGGCTTCTTTGGCCTTATTTATCCCATCATTCTCTCAATAATATAATCTATTTGTACTTATCCACAAGGTCAATCAACCTTTTTTTACCAAAAGCAATCCTCTTTCCATCCATAGTGTGGAAGAAAGTTCATCAAAACTCTAGTACACAAATATTTGACTACCTATCAAGGGGGATTATGCATGAAAATATATCTAAAATTGGAAAGCAAGATTTATATCATTGCATCATGCATTTTGTCATGGTAGGGTGTGTTCTCTATAAGAGTGGTTTTGATGGTATCCTTATTTATTATCTCTAGAACCATGAAGCTACCCTCACTATAAAAGAAGCTCGTGATGGCTCATGTGGTAGACATTTTAGTGGTCATACCATCACTAAGAGAATATTACGATTGGGATATTATTGGCCCAATTTAAACTAGTATTTTTGGAAGTATGTTAAGAAGTGTATAAAGTGTCAATAACACACCAACCTATTCCATGTCCCTAGTCAAGAATTATAGGTAACACAAGACTTTTGGCCTTTTTCCTAGTGGGGGATCAATATTATAGGTCATATTAATCCTAAAGCTTCCGATCGTCATGACTTTATCATTACCACCACTGAATATTTTACTAAGTGGGTGGAGGCTATACCCCTTATCTCTACCAAGGTAGATAAAATTATTGAATTCATTAGTCAGCGTATTATTTGTCACTTGGGTGTTCCTCATAAGATAATCATAGAAAATGGAAAATCCTTTAAAAATAATTTTTTAAAAGAGATATATGATTCTTTTAGATTTAAACTAAGCTTCTCCTTGACTTGCTATCCTCAAGATAATAGACAGGCTAAGGCATCTAATAAAACTCTTATCAAAATCCTAACTAAAATCATTAATGAAATAGGAAAGAACTAAGATTTTCATGTCCCCTTTGCCTTATGGGCTTATCAAACTAGTATTCAAACCCTTATAGGTGCTACTCATTTCTCCCTAGTCTATGTTACTGAAGCTATACTTCTTAAGGTTTAGATTCCTTCCATTCACATATCTGTTAAAGATATCAATTATGAGGATGACTTTTGTCAGGAACAATTATCTCAACTTGAACTCTTACATGAGCATTGATCAGCTACCCTTGACCATATCCATGTATATCAGGAATGAATAAAGCACACTGATAATAAGCATTTAAAATAATGTGAATTTAATATTAGTGATCTTGACTTAAAGAAAATTAACATGTCACTAATATGGAAAAAATCTAACAGGGAAAATTTCCTTTGAATTAGATCAAACCATATATTATCACACATAATTACATATCTAGGGCATATCACTTAGTCTCTCTTGATGGGAAATCAAAATGAGAACCTCTTAATCAATTTCATTTGCTTCCTTTATGCTATTAATAAGTCTTGATCACCTTGGTCTACCTATTTTCTTTTCTTCTAGTTTGATTTAATAAAACTATATCCCTATTATTTATATACAAAACAATGACATGTAGAGACATATGGTTATCAAATAACATTTACCACTTTTCACTTTGAATATGAATACCCTAGATCTATTCATAACATGCACTAATTGGATAATCTCTACCTATAATGGGAAGGAGCTCCAAATCATTATTCCCTAAAATCCTTCCCTATCACTACTTCATTTTGAGAATAAAAGTATGACCTTGTGTAATAAATATTTGGGAAATTATCGTAGGATACATAAGGTCAATACATAAATAAATCATAACATTGAGATCAAAAGAAAAGAAAATAAAAAACATATGCAAGACAAGTAAAATAATAGACTGATCCCTCAAAGGACACTATAAACTCTACATCTACAAAAATATATAAAATATCAAAAGTGTAGACTACTCCCTCAAAGGATAGATTATTTGAAAATCATATCTAAAAATATATATCACTCCCTTAAAGGATGGCTATCATTCATAAAACATCCCAAGAAAGCTTCCCACATTGATCAACTTTCTTTAAGTTAAGTAGACTTCCTGTATTGATTAGTCTACATAGATTGGCACAAAAGGATTCTAAGGTTGACCTTAATTTTGGGTATACAGATTAAAGCATATTATTATTAAAATAATCCACTTTGTATCAAAGTAAATCCTTATAAATGTCCATATCAAACCAATAAGACCCTGAACTTAATCATCCTAAGGTTTTTAGGCTATTTATTAGTAGTTAGTTAACGGTGCACATGCATTCATTTCAAGAAGTTTACTTGGGTCATGGTATGATCCAATAATGAGAAATAAAATCATTTGTAAATCAAATTTGTGATAATTACACATTTTTGACATATATCCAAGAATATCCTAATCTAGTAATCCAAAAATCTAGAAGTCTCATAACATGAAGTATATAACATATAAATCACATCCATAAATATTTTTAAAAGACATAAAATCCATAATCCATAATCAAAATTTAATTCATAATAACATAATCATAATTTATAATAATTTTAAACATTTCATAAAATTTTAAATCCAAAATCCATAATCACATAGCATAAAATATATAAATCTACTACACATCCATAAACATTTTTTTTCATAAAAATCCAATAATATAATTATAATTCATAACCAATAATTAAAATCACATCCATAATAATTTAATCATGAATATTTTAATCACATCACATGATTCCATACATCACTTAATCCAAATCACATCCATCATAATATAACCATAATCCATAAACATTTTTAAAATTTCATAAAATTTAATCCATAATATTAAACCATAATCAAATCACATAAAATACATGAATCCATAAACATTTAAATATAAATCCATAACATATAACAACCATAATATATCACATCATCTAAATAATCTAAAACCTTAATCACATAATCAAAATCGCATCCATGATAGCATAATCCATAAACATCCATAAATCTAGAAATAAAATCCATATAAACATTGCAACTCATTAATCTCATAACCATGAATATATAATAATAATAATAATAATAATAATAATAATAATAATAATAATAATAATAATAATAATAATCAAAATTCTATATCATAAATATCCATATATATGTTTGTAGCTCTTTGGCTAGTATAATGAATATAAATATAATAATGATCTACTATGTAAAATGTATCCTAATCAAATGGATACTACCGAGAGCTTCACCACCTTCTCCACTCCCATACCCTGCCCCATCTCCTACCTTACCACCCACTATCCTATCCACAAAGATAGAAATGTTAGAGTGCACCCCATATCCAACACATCTGATCCCACTACCTCCTCCTCCTCCTCAGTTCCTATTGGAACATATGTGGTGTCTAGCCTTAGGATATCTTACTCTATATCATCCTATCTATATATGCAGGGGCCCATGGTATGTCCTACACTAAGCTCAACTATCAATGTACTCACCCAAAATAGAGGTACTTCATGTACTCAGTCCTCATCCCAGTCACCCAACTCTCCCTTCAAATATTTACAAGCTCTGCCTCTACTCCAAGACATGTAAGAAATATAGGGTAGGTTCTCAAAATGATATCTCTATCCTAAAACTCCTCCAAGAACCCTCAATAATACTCTAGCTCCCAGATAATGCCATTTATGAAATATCAATCTAAATCTTCCTTCTATCATAGGAAGGCCACACTATACTCAATCTTATACCATCATAACCATGGGGTACCAATGGGACACATTAGCCTGATGTGCTCATATGCCTATCACTACAAAATAATAATAAAATCCAATCCATACCTCCTCTAGGTCCTCTAACTACATAGCTCCTTGTAAACCTATACCAACAAGGTAGAGCCTAGGTAAATAATATCCTATGCTATATCATATCAAAAACCACACCTATCAAAATCCATGAAAACTTGCCTCTTTTTGAGTTTGGGAGTATATAGTAGGATATCACTAGTAGCATCATGGTCAAAACACCCCTCCCCACTACATTAACCTCATATAGAGGCTCAAACACAAACCCACCATCAATAAAGGTAATATCTATAACATCCCCACCATATAGGTGTGTTAGTGATGCTCTGCATCCTCACTCATATATACATATTATAACCACTCCTTATATAAGAAGTCATAAAATATTATATAAATCTTCCTTAATAATGTTCATATCCCCTATAGGTATCTAGAACATCCAAGTAGTCATGTCCCATCACTCCATAAAGGTGACCAACAAGCTAGTATCTCATTGAATGCATCAATAGTAATACATTCCTTCTAGGCCTACAACCTCTAGGTGTGCATAGTCATTATCACTAAGTTGGTCTCATAGTTACTCCAGTAAAGGTGATACTCAATCTTACATCTATAATAGAGTCTGTGCCTATTACCATAATCCCATATAAGTCTAAATTCTCATTAAATACTACTTAGTATAAACCCTAGACTTTAATCTAACCTTTTCACCCTTTTTTATGTGAATCAATTTTGATCCCCTATAGATCAGTGCCATTCTATTAAGATCGGTATTATTTTAGGTGAAATAATGTTGATTCCTAGTGAATCATCATCAATTCATAGTAATAAGTGTTGATTCTCTGGTGCCATCCTACCCTAGTCATATCATCTCTCCTAATCCCAAAAAATAAAAAATTAAAAAAATTAAAAAAAATCAAAAAGCTAATAAAATAATAGGACCTACCTCATCCTATGATCATCACTATTACCTTGATCTACTACCACTAGCCTCCATTTTATCTTGCATCACAAGCATTATTATAGCTCTCACTCATCATTTTGTTTTACATAATATCAAATCAACCCTCTTCCACATTGGATTTGCTTATATACCTAAGTTTGGATCGGTGTTGATTTGCCTATTTTTTTCACTACTTGTAGTTTACATGCATCTAATATTGCTCTTTAGCCTCATACTAGTACCTTGTCACACTTACCCTATTATTTTCCTTATACCATTTTAGGTTTGTGGATTTAGAGCCCCTGTTGGTCTGATAACCTGCATATGGCATGCATTCTTTTGGGTATATCCCCTCCATGGGTCCCAAGAGTGTAGTTTCTCTTGAGAACAAATATCTATAGGTAACATGCACACTGTATAGCACACTGGATGCTTTGTTTAACTAAGTCATATAACTTTTGTTTTTTATCTTTCATTCAAGCCCACCTATTTGTAGTTATGACATGTTATTATGGGATTTGCCTTGGGACATCTATGCTTGTATTATCTTACATCCTATCAATATAAAATATATACTTCATTTTATGTATCCACATTATTAGATCTCATTTTTTATCTACCCATCCCATCCACTATTATATTTTTCAAACCCATCACCCACTACTTATCCTATGCTAGATCTTAGTATGAGGGGGGATACCTCCTTACATAAACTTGGGGCATTTGACCTCTCTCATTTACTGTCTTGCAACATGTATTCCATAATACTCCAAAAAAGGGGCAAATGTAGACATTATAATTTCGAATACTATATATGAGTTCTTAGGTGTGCTAGGCCTTTAGTTTTTATTTTAAACCTCCTAAATATCCTTATCTTAAGGTTTAGTTTATTTACCATTGGTAACCTGATAATTTGATTTTTTACCTCCCTAACCACCTAAATATATTTAAACGTAGGGAATCCTAACCCTTTTAACCACTTATCACATGTATGGCCCCATCCCAAATAACCTTATGCTCACCAAATCCCAATTTTACCCATAGTTGGAACAAAATGGCATAGAGAGATTATTTAACTACCAATTTAAGTGAATCAATGCCAATTATGCCATGATCAACATCAATTCTTTGGATTGATGTCAGTCTATTTATACCCAACCAACCTTTGGCTTCAGGACCAAAAAATCTAAACCTCAAAGTGTTGCTTATATTTTTGGGAGAATTAAGGAAGATTGTAACATTACTCTATTAGAATTCTACCACATACAATCCACATCCATGTTCATGAGCCTGAAGGACTGCCTAAATTTGTGTGAAGGAATTTATTCTATTTTTAACTAGGTTCAAGGTAAGTAGTCATATTATTTATCTCATTTTTCATCAGTCTCTTTACTTTTATCTACTTATCTAGTCCTCAAAATAACAACCTATATCCCTTTATGACTGTTTATTAGCCTCTATCATCTAACCTAGTATTTATTTTAATTAAGTGTAGTTTTAGAGAGAATTAATGCTTATTCATTTTGAATCAGCACTGATTCTACCTAATAAACACCAAAATTATAAGATCATCATCAATCCATTGTATTTAGTTTTTAAAACTTGACCCTTTAATCTTAGATCTTTGTCTTTAATTCTTTATAAATTTTTTATCATTTTAAATATGGCCTTGTTATGTAGATGACTCTACCAGGCATTATAAATGACATCATTAATATCATTTATCTTCCAATAGTATCCCAACCCCTTTTAATTGATTAGATTTACATAGCCTTAAAGCTATCACTTTGTGCCATTATTTATTCTCCTTCTTTTGAAGCCACTACCGACCAACTTGATGTTATACAAGAAGATGTGAATGCTACTATGGCTTATTACGATGAATATTTTGCTTACATTGATATCTTAA